>OY856413.1:985661496-986261496 GCA_963693085.1 Alisma plantago-aquatica
TTCCGTCCACTGCATCGGTCCTCGCTGCTGCAATACAATAGCAAAAGGCTCAAAAAAGAGAGTTGCACTTTGTCTGGTCTGGGCCAAGTACGGGCTAGCTCTGGGTCATTTGTTTGTTTCTTTGTCCTGTTCATCATTGCATTCATGAGCCGCGGAAATGAGAGACCCAACATCACCAGCCTTTTTCTCTGACTTCGTTGGTTGGTTGCTTCAGTGAGTGGTGGTATGAGTGAATCTGCCCATGTCATTGCGAGAAAGTGGGTAATTTACTTGTTTTCTGAAATAGAGTCTTGTTGCACATATTCTTTTGCATTACTGGGTTGCTCCTCTAGGAAAAATGTCTGCTTATATTGGCATACATGTTGATGTTGGGTCACAAGATGTGTCTTCTTTACAACTATATGGCATATAAATTAACCATTTGACATTAAAATATCATCATGATATAAAAAAGTAAATATCTAGGCACTGAATGTAACTGTACGGTAAGAAAAGTAACTATATGACATTCGAAGTAACATCGAGACAAAGAAAGTAACTGTCGGACACTGAAAGTAACATCAGGATACAAAAAGTAACTGTAAGGTAAGAAAAGTAACTATATGACATTAAAAGTAACATCGAGACACAGAAAGTAACTATCAGACACTGAAAGTAACATCGGGACACAAAAAGTAACTATATAGAAATGTTCGGTCATATTGCAAAGTAACACAAAAAAGTAACTAGATGGAAAGAAAAGTAACTATATGACATTAAAAGTAACATCGAGACACAGAAAGTAACTATCAGACACTGAAAGTTACTTTTGATACTATATAGTTAATTTCTATGTCAAATAGTTACTTTTATATGATGATATGCAAGTTGGAAAGTACTTCACCTGCTTCTCCTGAGAACGCGCTCAACCTGTAATACCTAATAACAACACTCCTTTTCTCTATAAAACAACCAACCCCCAACAGTCTCTCTTCTGAACAGCAAAAACCATTACCGCAGAGAAGACAATGGAGTCATTCATGTTGAGATCTTCAGAAAGAGATGAGGCGACAGAGAGCGAGTCATCAAGCGGCCGGGAAGGAGTAGTGAGAGACCTTGCCCGGAGCATTGAATTAGGGGAGCAGCTATGGAGAATTCTGGCCAGTTGCAGAGGCAGCATGGCTGAGTCCGTGCTCCCAGCTGTTGCCGGAGATCTAGTTGGGGAGTTCCTCGCCTTGGTATCAGGTGCCCTCTCAGCTCTGGCCAGCCCCGCCGAAATCAAAGGCCTGAAGAGAAATGATATGGAGACCAGATCTCAGTCCCGATCTGAGACCCGTTTTGACGGTTAGTTTTTATACAAAACAGTTACTTTTTCGTACCGTAGAGTTACTTTTTATACAAAATAGTTACTTTTCGTACCGCAGAGTTATTTTTGATACAAAATAGTTACTTCTTACACCATATATTTACTTTTTGTGTCTTGATGTCGGTGTCGGACGACTATTTTTGTATCATGCAATTACTTTTGAGTGATGGTGTTGCTTTTAGTTATGGTAGACACTTTTTGTGTCCTGATACTACTTTAACAAAATTATTTTTTGTATCGTATTGTAATTTTTCGTACCATATTGTTATTTTAGTCCTGCTTATAATTCTTGTATAAAGTTACACCAACACAACTTACCAAAACAAATTAATTTTGTCGGTTTGTCTCGAACTTTATCAATTTACCAAGACGTTGACTAATTCTTACTTTCAGCGTTAGATAATTACTTTTTTTCGTCATGATGTTACTTTTTGTCGTAGATAGTTACTTTTTATGTCATGATGTTAATTTTTGTGGCAGATGGTTACTTTTTGTACCATAAAGTTACTTTTTGTGTCTTTGTGTTACTTTTAGTGTCAAATAGTTACTTTTTATACCATATAATTACTATTTGTGTCCTAGAGTTACTTTCTTTGTCGGATAGTTACTTTTTTATACCATATAGTTACTATATGTGTCCTAGTGTTACTTTCTATGCCGGATGGGTACCGTCATGCCATACAATTACTTTTGTGTTATGGTGTTAGCAATTGGTATGTCTGGTTCGCAATTGCTTTTGATAAGCGAACAATGTTGGTTGGATCAAAACTTCAATCTTTTCCTAGTTGGATCTGAGTTCCACATTTGTTTTCCCTCCAGGCATCATTGACGAAGTAGGAGATGAAGAAAAACCACACCGGTTCGTAGGCTCCGTCTCTGAACTTGTACACAATGACGAGTTTTCGACTCCCTCCTCTGACAGTGGCTCCGTTGCCAAGGATCCACCGCACTACCGATGTCTAGGCATCACCTGCGTGGCAGAAAGTTCCGACGACGTCACGACAGTCACTTGACCTCCAGCCGCTTCCGTTCAAGCGTACGTGCAGTTGCCCTGACGGCGGTCCTACCGAGTCGAAGAGTCAGAACTGTAGCTACGGGAGATGGGATTCCTGGTATCGCTAAAATTGTGTGTAATTACAAATGTGCCACAGTCTTTTCAGGAACGACAACAGCAAGAATGAATTTGAGCACCTCGACGGCCCTCCTTCCTTGTGTCGCCGCTTCCTCAGCCCACAACACCCCTCCAAACGAGGTGGACCGGAACCTTGCGACCCAGTTTTCTGTGGTCTGATGCCTCTCGATCCTGTCTGATCCCTCACACGCGACGACGTTCTCCAGCTCTTCTCCCAACATATCCTCGGTTGCCGACCTCTCATCTGGTGCTACGAGCCCCGCCCCCGCCGCATAGTCGAAGGAGTCGAATAGCGCTCTGTGGTGGTGCAGCGCCTCTACGAGGCAGGACGACGTCGACGAGAAGCGTCGATTCGTCGATATCGGCGAGCCGTGGGAGTTAGAGTACCATCTTGGCCTTGGCATCATCGTCGAGTGAAATTATTGGATTATTTACAACTAAATGCCACCGTGTCATCCTAACGGGTAGCAAAACTGAATACTCGCGCGGGCAATAAAAACCATATATATATATATATATATATATATATATATATATATATATATATATATATATATATATATATATATATATATAGACACACACACACACACACATATATATATATATATGTGTGTGTATATATATATATGTATCTATATATATGTATGTATATATATGTATGTATATATATGTATATATATATATATATGTATGTATATATATATATATATATATATATATATATATATATATATGTGTGTGTGTGTGTGTGTATATGTATATATATATATATATATGTGTGTGTGTATGTATATGTATATGTATATGTATATGTATATATATATATGTATATATATTTATATATGTATATATATTGTATATATATGTGTGTATATACACCTATGATATTCATTTTTGAATGTTACAAGAAATCTTAAAAGTTAGAGGAGGTCATACTAATATTTTGAATGTATTGTACAAAAAATCTGAGATGCTTACATTATTTAGATGACAATTGGATAGAATAAAGGAAGTTATCTAGGAAGACTATGAAATGAAAATAGACCCTTTCAAGAAAAAATAGGAACAAGAACGTAGGGGGATATGATGGATAGATGGGATACTAGAAATAAGAAAATATGGTCATAAACTAGGAAGCATAGATACGGACATGGAGTATGTCAGTTTTAGATAATATAGGACACAAACATGACAATGGATATGATAATTTCTTACCATATCTAAATAATTAATAACCAATATATTTATTTATAAAATAAAATCAAAACAAGATAATCATGTTTCATTTAAATTAATTAAAAAAGGGAATTACATAACTAATTAAAGAAAATAAATCTAAGGCTTTTATGTATGACGATTGGAAAATATAAATCAAATTAGTTGCTAATATTGTCTACATGGAAAAGATCCTTTGAAGTAAAAATATGTTCAAGAACATAGGTGAATAGGATGGATATATGGGAAATTGGAAATAAGAAAATATGTCTTAAAAATAGGAACCACAGATATGTACATGCAACGTGACATTCTAGACAATATAGGACACAAATATGTTCTTGGACATGTCAAATTTTATAAAAAAAAAATTATAAGAAATATGCCAATATATAAGAAAAACAAATAATAGAATCTCATTACATTTAATATTAACTCAAGAGAGAAAACTGTGTAGCTACAACATTGAAGAATAATATGCATACAAAAGGCTATTTCATTTTCCCAATACAAGTTACATAATAAACATATTTGACATCCATCCATATTCTATGTATAATGTTGTGTCATATAATAATACTAATGTATAGTGATGCTATCTTTGCCATGTATTGTATAGTGCAGACAGTATTTTCAGGCTTCATCTTAGTCTCCAACATTACGTTGAGATTTGTTATGTGGAAATTAATGATAAACTAACATGTCTAGGTTAAATATCAAAATGTATGTACAATATTTTTCACATCAAATAACAAATAGATATTCCTATTAATTTTGATACAATTTTAGAAAGAACAAAAGAATTGTAAAAAAAATGAATTCATGATAGATACTTTTAGATAAATTTTGAATTGTGAATGGTGGGATCAAGTTGAATGGAATGTACCGTTATGTCATAAATTTTGTCACTTGGGATCTACTATCCAAAGGGAGGGTGATGTTTCTCATAGGATCACAACAAGATGGTTGAAATAAAGGACTACAACTAGAGTAGTATGAGATCATAATATCCCTCTCAAATTAAAAAGTAAACTTTCAAATACACGGCCAGTCATGCTATATGGGAATGAATGTTGGGTAGTGCAGAAATAAAATAATAACAAGATAAAAGTGGATGAAATGTGTATGATGGGATACATGTGTTGGAAGATAAGAAAATATCATTTGAGAAATGACAAATGGGGGTGGTGAGTTTTGAGGACAAGAACTACAAGAGACATTTATGATGGTTTGTACATGTGCAACACAAACCAACTGATGCACCTATTTGAAGAAATATTATTGAGTCAAGAATAATTAAAAGAAAAGGAGAGCATATAGTAAATGAGAATTGTTACAAAGTTTGATCATTTTCCTTTTGTGAAGTTGTTTAGTTGGGAACATATAGATGAATGCCCCAAGCCCAAGAGTAGATGCAGGGGTCAACAGATTAAAAATAAGGGTATGCAAGTTTTAGCCTACTTTGTTTTTTGTGTGGGATTTAAAAGGGTTGGTACATCTCAGACAAGTGTCTATGTGTGTCTAGGAAGTGTCAAACTATATGGAAAATGTTGGACACATATTTCAATGTATCCAATACATATTTAGGCATGTCCAATGATTATTTAGCCATTTACAATGCATATTGAGGTGTGTCTGGGGAGTATGGATGTCCATTAATGTCTAATACATGTACAGAACATGTTGTGATGTGTTTGTGCTTCTTAGGTCGACAAATGGGAATACTTACAAAGGAGGGAGTCACTTAGACTATATCCTTGCACCATAACTTGAAGTGTATCTTATGGGAATCTATGTAGTAGATCCAAAGGTACACCTCCCTTCCAATTGCATATACATCTCCCTTCAAGGCCACTGAAGTCCTCTCTCACGAATGGAGGATAAAGTGCAATGAGAGTGTCCTCCATATGTATTATGGATGATTTCCATCTATTACCTAATAGAGGTACATGAGACAATTTGATTGTCTCTAGAGTCCCTTCTTAGTTGCCACTATGTCTAATGACCTTTCCACTACATAGGGTGAAGTGAAAATAGTGGAAAGAAACAATATGTATATACCATCCAAAAAAAGAAGAAAAAATGTGGGCAGAACTATGAACTATCCAATATGAGTGTGGGAGTTCCCATGTATTGTTGGTGTCCAATATATGTCCAGTAGGATACAAGAATGTTTTGAAGTATCTTTTCTTCATAGATATTTAGGCATATTATTTATATTCAATAGGTTTAACCTTTAAGCGTATACTTGCACCATCTAGCTAAATCTGAGTTTTAGATATTGTTTTTTATAGTTATGAAGACTCTGACTTATGTTTGGTACCCTAATAACATGTTTGCAAAACCAAGTAGGTTTTCTAGTTCAATGTGTTGAGCCTTCTAGTTTGATTGGATGTATTACTTTCCACTTATATTCCTCTAAGAGTATTCATTTTGAGTTACTCTGACGCATTTTACCATGCCTTATATCTATGTGGTTCTCTTTAGTTTGTTCAATGTTACCAATTTGGAAAGTAGAACGGTATCACAAGTTTAAAATACACAAAGTGCCTTTGTTTGATGTACTATCATCAAACATTCAATTATCCTTTAGGTATATGTCAATAGTAGTGGATGAATTTGTATTCAAGAATGCTAACCTAGGATAGGTTGTGTTTTGATTATAAGATGTAGATAGAGAGTATTGTTGATTTGTTGTTATTAAAGTGCTAATACAATTTGTAACAGTCCATTGATGATTCTATTATGTTTGTAGTATCCAAGCATATGAGAGTTGTCTATACTAATGTATAATAAATTTAATTGTATTTGTATATGTATATACATGACAACTAATATGTGAATATATATACAGGACATAGCGCCTAAGAAACCACCTACAGTTCGCCCCCCACCTCCACCTCAATTACATGGTTGGCTTGTAAAGGACCTATTAGACTTGCTAGGTCCTAATTGCAGGTGGTTGGCAGTATGGATAGGCAACTTTAAAGAAGGGTCGCCTATGATGGTCCATAGTAAGGAGGACGATGTAGGTCAACCTCATGATACTAGTATATTTTTGTAAGATATTGTGAAGATGTTTACTTATGCTTGGTTGAATACATCTGTAATAGAACTTTAGATATGGTGAGATCTTATATAGCTAAATATCTCATTTTATATATGTTGATTTGTTTTCTTATATATTAATGCATACATGATATACCTTTTACAGCTACTTACATAGGGTATGCACAGAGTTCACACTGTCTAATGTGGCAATTCTAGTTCCATCATTGATTAGTCGTGTAGTTAAAGACCCTACATGTGTTATTGAATATTACTCAACCATATTTAAATATTTTAGTAAAGTGAAAAAGAGTATGATTATAGCTTCGTTCAATGTTGAGAAACTTTAGTTACTTTACTTTTAATTTTAACTTAAGAATTATATTTCATTGTGTATTTTGAGTTTTATTTGTTTGTCTTCTTTTCACACAAGAAAAATCATTGGGTGTTATTGGTTATTGTCCTCGCGATGCTAGCAGTATATTATTCAAGATCCTAAGAGTGACGAATTAGACAGTGGAGTACATGAAATGAAAAAGACATTATGCACATGAGCAAATTTTTATATGTATATTCGTTAACATATATTACTATGACTATTTACTAATACAATTCAATGTGTTACATTAACATATAGGGCTATAAAAGATTTCAAAAAGGCTGGAGGAAAGGTGGACAAGAAAAAAAGTGATAAGTTGACATAATATTGATGTAGTTTTCTGGCTCTAATATATATTTATGTCAACTATGCATACTTTTATTTGTTAATATTTTATATATTGATAAAAAAAATGTCATGTACAATACAATCATTGGACATGCGGACACTACGTGATGTGGTATATGTTGGATCCTAGATGGGTGATTAGATGCTCTAGAGGGGGGGGTGTATAGAGCTGAAAGCACTTAAACAAAACTCATCAAACCTTCAAGATATATCAAAAGATAAGGTTTCTAAATAGGTAATTTGAGTGCAACTAAATCATGCATAGCAAGGATAAGAGAGATTGAACATGCACCAATTAGACAAGCTATTTAGAGTGGTTCCACACTTCAAACTAGAAGTGTGTCAGTCCACTTGCCTAGAGAGGTCAACCTCTAGGACTTCCAACAATTGCACTCTTATATTCACTTATAAGACTTACAATACATGACCAACAAAGGACTTACCTATCCAATACAAAGAGTCTTCAACCTTACCAAGGACTTACCCACTTTGCAAGAGTCTTCGGCCTTCTCCTAGGACTTACCTACTCTTGCACAAGTCTTCGGCCTTGTAGGAATTACCCACTCTTCTTGGATCTTCCGCCTTTGACTTCACCTTCACTCGGAGAAGCTTCCACCAAGGACTTACCTACTTGAGCTTGAGTCTTTTGCCTTCTCCAAGGGCTTACCCACTCTAGCTCCAAGTCTTCTATCTTGATCTTCACCAAGGGACTCCTTCCCTTGTTCTTCTTCACCTCTCTTGGACGAGAGAGAGAACCTTCATCTTCATGATTGCAAATGAGAGATGGGGAGGTGGTGGAAGTGAGAGCCTCACAAGATATACATATAAAACTAGCTCTCTTACAAATCTCCTACTCACTCTAATGGATGTTGCAAGTGATTAAGCTTAGAGAGAGAGAGGAGGTTGTAGGAAGCACTCAACTATAGAATAGGAACCTCACAAAGAGTTTGCAATGAATGCTCAACCTTGGAATGAAGCCCAAGGGGTCCTATTTATAGTTGGGGATGCCTCTTAGCCTTTGGGAACACTTGTGAACGAAAACTAGCCGTTTTGTGGCTTGCAACGGATCTATTTTCACTTGTTGCAACTCCACAACGGCTAGAAACACTTTTCTGCACTTTTCCGTACAGTGCAATCGGTCGAGTTCTAATGGGTGTAACTCGACCGATCAAGTAGGAGGCAAACCGATGTTCAAAGGATCGGTCAAGTTTGTCCTGAGGAAACTCGACCGACCATTTCAACTAGAAATGGCCTACTACCCAATCGGTCGAGTTCTGTGAGTGCACAACTCGACCAATGCAGTCTTTAGAAAATCGACCAAGGTTGATCGGTCGAGTTTCAGGCTGGGGAAACTCGACCGACCAAGTGCCTGTAATTGATTTTCAAAGTTGCATCTAAAGTGCTCTAATATTCGATCTAAGTGCTCCTGATATTTTTCTAAGCTTAATTACAAGTCATACAATCATTACAAGTGATTTACAACATGATTATAATGGATATACAACATATTACAAAAACGTGCACTTGTATGACTTTGACTTGTCTTTTCTCCAATTTGAGATGCGCAAGTTAGGGCATTTGGAGTGTGTCTATACCTAATCTGAAATTACTCAAGTAGAGACATTAGACACCAATATGTGGAATGGTTAGTCATCATCAAAACACAGGTTTAGTCAATTTAGACGTGAGTCAACATTGACCTAATTGACCTTGACTCAACAGTATACTGACATGATTATTAAATATGAAGCACTAGACATCAACTGGATACAAAATGTAAATTATATATATAGTCTTGATCATCATAAGAAAATAGTCCCATTTGATAATATGAGAATATCAAACTTTTTAATTATATATTTCATTCTCTTTGCGCGTGTTTGAAATGAAAAAGCCCTATATGACAGTTAGATGAGATACGGGAACAATGGGCACAAGCCTTTGTAGGGATGTGAACTTTAAATTTGATTGGGATAAAGAATGAGTTCTTTAAACTTTGACGTTATTATTTCTATATAGATGTGGTTCTTATGACTTCTTGCAACTTTAAATTTGATGCAAGTAAACTATCGGTGCATATGTGAATGATGAATACATACATGTGCGTGAATGTGAAGATGAATTAGTGCAATAAGAATTATAGTTTCACATGTCATGAGAATGGAACGGGTGCATATGTGAATGAAGTATCATGTGTGAATAAATGTGAAGATGAATGAATAGAATTATATTTATACATGTGATGAGAATGGAATTGAAGAATGAATCTTGTATGTGGGTGGATTTTGTTTGTTATTGCAGATTTTATAGGTTTATTGGTCTGTTGTTATAAGTTGAACACATGACAGAACCTACAATTCTATTAAACTACAAGTTATGATCATGTTGAACAGCCAGATAGCATATCTGTAGACCTGCTATTTAAAAAAAAATGAGTCGCCAGTTGCTGAAAAAACTGATATTATAGGTATGAGTCAGTGATTTCACATCAAAAACAGACATTATAAGACTACCCTAAACAGACCGTGTTGGGCAACACAATCTATAGGGTCCTAGTCGTCAGTTGTAATGAAAAAATTGACATTATAATGCTTAATTGTCAATTTAGCATGATGTAAATGATGGCTAAGTTGCTAAAACAGTGTCAAACTATAGTAGAAAATGACAACTCAAAAACATTTACTAGTTACAAATGTGGCATGCTATGTCAATACAATGTCGGTTTTGGTACCTGAACCGACGACTCGGACTCTTAATTGTGCCAGTTTCTTTTATCATAGCAATCGAGGTTGAATCTCCGACATCGATTTGTGTGTCCCCAAATAATTGACTTTGTAAACATGTGATTGTAGTGTCGCCCACTCAGGTGTCGGTAAGAAGTGGACTTTATAGGCTCATTTTAACAGATACTAAGTAGTTTCTATACTAGTGTATGTCTTAAAAAATTGAGGTATTCACATCTTGTCGTTATACTATTCATAAAAATAGAGGCGACTTACTTTAGTCTATTACTATTAGCAATAAGATGGCGTCAATATATTGTCATTATTGGTTATAACGACAATATAAATAATTAATTATTGGTACAAGTAGAAACCACTTAATGATGTCGCAAATGCTAAACATAGATTATTAGTTGTTAATACCATCATTTATGGCATAATAAGTCATGACTACTAGTTATGACAACATAAATTCTTAGTCAGTCGATACTATTAGCTATCACATAATTCCACCATATATACTGATAACGACAATTTTATTATTTAAAAATGAAAGATAACAGAGACTTATCGCAATCGGCTATAACTACAAAATATAATTTTTATTTAAATATTCTATCTTCTTATATCAATATCATGTAAAATAAAAGATGTCCTCAACTTTTTAAATTGACACAAATTTATTTGAATAAACATTTAATTTTATTAATGATCAAAAGTGAGATACATGAGAAGACTATATGTAGAGGATATTTTACAAATCTCCTTATATAGATACGATGCATCCATCTCAATAATGATATTTACATAAAATGGTTTCATTAAAAACATGTAACAATCAAAACAATTTGCAGATTGATGTATCTAGATAGCAATCATTGAACAACACCACTAGGCAGTTGGAACAACACTGGAGAAGATTGTCGACGCACCACCTCTTCATTGAATTCTACTTGCAACTTGTGTTTGTATGTGTGCGCAAACGTAATGATCGCCAAACATTCCAAAAGCTAACATGTGTATGATACTAAAGATTTATTCCGAATTATATCAAAATGTTCATATCAAATTGTACCAAGAGCATAATATATGATGCATTGGATAAAAATTAAAAAAAAAATGTAAGAATATTTTGAGAAATTAGCACAGGATTACTATTGTTGCAAGAGATTGCATCCCTATCATCTTTTCAATGAATCAAATCCAAATTTGAGGGTTTGGCAAAGAAATTCCATACTTCAACCCACTTGGGCGGCTTAAAACCCTATGGCCTATGGCCTCATGCAACACAAAAGAAGATCAAACCACAATGCTTCCAACTACATACAATATGATGAAATCAAAAAGATGTTCCAACAGTTCTTATCAATATATTAAATTATTTATTGTAACAGTAGACCAGCATTATAGCCGTCAGCAAAAACGAAACCACAGTAATCATGCAACAAAACCGCATCCACTTCTAAGAAGGTAAGACTATAAAGGAACAAAAGGAACAAGAATATAATAGCAAAATCTTTCCTCCAATCTCTATAGTTATCGCAGGCCCCAAGAAAAGAACCCACCTCCATCCCATGACCAGAACAAACTTCACAGAACTCACTCCAAAACAAAGTCGGGTCAAAAAAAAACAAAGATCAGCAACAGCAGTAAGCAAACCAATAAGCAACAGTTAGTAAACCAAGCAGCAACATTTTGTAAAACTCTATTCGTGGAGGGGACGCATTATGAGGGCAACACAGTGCTAGTCCCTTGCTTGAGTAGGCTCATATTAGTTGGATCAGTTGCATAGTTGTAAAGGCACCCAAACGGGTGATAGGCTCATTTTAGTTGGATTAGTTGCGTAGTGGTAAAGGCGCCCAATGGGGTGTGCCTTGCCCTAAGCCTTGCCTATATTGTCGCATTGACCTATTTTTAATGTTCTATTCGGCTATCCTAACTTTCAAAATTGATGACGTTGCCTATATAATGCGACAAACCTCATTTTTACTTGGATCTAATACTCTTTGTACACATTTTCTGATTGTTCTTAATTTGTGTTGTCAATTCATCTCCTATTCAGCAGGCATGCTATGAAGAATAGTGATTACATTGCTTAAGATTTAGAGCTACGACGTTAAACCTCTATTTACTTGTTGATCTTTCTTTTATATTGTTTACATAGGATAAAGGAAAATGATAGAGCAGATACAAACTTAGTTATATCTCACGTTAGTAGGCTCATCTAACACCAATGTGTAGCACATTGGTGTAAGCCTATATCTAGATATATATATATATATATATATATGCAGGGTTGATATACAAATACTAGTATATAGGAAATATGTAATTGTAGGTTGATACTGACATATTAAAAAGTACTTATACGATAACCAAGGTGTTTTTGAAGTCTTAAAACCTATTCATATCAGTTATTTAGAATGCGTACTCAATTCAGTAACATATACATGCTAAAATATTAATATCAGTAATTAATAACTCTATAATATCAGCAGCCTACTGTATTTCAGATTTTAGAGAACAAACTAATGGTGTAAAATTTAGATTTAGCCTTGATGATACTCTTGAAGCATTAATTTTGTAGTGATTCTTTCCTTGTTCTTTATATTTTTGTTAATCAGAATTTGGTGGATATGTAATTGGTTATGTTTCCTTACAATAAAATATATGTATATGGTGGGGTTAACCATAAACATGTATGTACCTACATATATAACCGAAAAACATGTGCATAGGAGAAATTATATATATATATATATATATATATATAGAGAGAGAGAGAGAGAGAGAGAGTGTGTGTGTCAGGCTAGAATACACTCGAGTGTATCTGGAGCGGAATACCCTCAAGTAGTTTTTCATGATGCAATATTTTTTTTGAAAATCTAATCTGGTGATCTTCTTAAACATCTTGTGAACAACTCATACGCAAAATTTGAGCACATTTGGATACGTATAGCTCATGTTATGAAGACCGCAAAAATTATGCATTTCAAATTAGTTTCGTGCGTCGATTTTGTTGCCCTTGGATGAGTGACTTACACTCATCCAAATGGGCTCAAAATTTGTATGTAGCCTAGTTATAGTATGACGGTGAAGATCAACAGTTTACATTTTGCGAAAAATAGTCTTGATATGGAAACACACTTGAGTGTATTCGTGCGATCCGTACACTCGAGTGTATTCTAGCCTGACTCTATATATATATATATATATATATATATATATTGGAAAACTATACAGATTTTATATTCTTTTAAGGCTTCCTAGGCGGCAAGGCACTAAGGTCCGGCGCCTTGACAATATGATCGGTTGTCCACGTTTGGAATGCTCCCTCACAATTTCCATTGTTGTATTGTAAAAAGGCAAGAGCCAGAGAGTATACCTGCCATACGTCTTCTCCGATAAAGGCATGTAGATCAAGGAGAAAATTGGCGGAAACTTGTTATGTGACTCGAAGTAATGTCCTAATCTGATTGCATATCCGATTTGGAAAATTAAATGGATCTTCACCGACCTGTTTACGGGGCATTGTGCGGGCCTTAGCCCGCCAATGCCAAGGGGGTGCGGGGGGCGAAGCCCCCGCAGTATGGTACAACTTGGATTTCAGATCCGATTAGGAATCCGATTACTCTTTCTGTATCTATATATATGTACACCCTTGTTAGGGTTCGGCAATCATCCTGTATTCTTCTTTGACGGCTGCCGCCGTACACAAGGTGTCCCTTTGTAATCTTTTCTCTGAAATAGTGGAAATCTCACCCCCTCCCGTGGACGTAGGTCATCTCGACCGAACCACGTAAATCATGTGTTTTTAGTTGTGTGATTGTTTCTCGTTTCTTGTTCTTCCGCTGTGAAATCGTCATATTCTCGAGTTCAACTCTTACCAAAGTGGTATCAGAGTTGTGTGTTCAAGATCCGAACGATGACGAGTTTGTACAAGATCGAGAAGTTTGATCGCAAAATCAATTTCGGACTATGGCAGATCACGATGCGTGGTTTGCTCGTTCAACAGGGAGTCTCTGAGGCTCTGGAAGGGATTGAGAATATGCCAGCCACTATGACGCCGCAAGAAAAGAAAGTGATGGACCAGAAGGCTCTCACTGCCATCCAGTTATCTTTGGACTACAAGGTTTTGGCCGAAGTTGCCAAAGAAACTACTGTTTCCGGTATTTAGAAGAAACTCGAAGATCTTTACATGACGAAGTCTCTCCAAACAAAATTATATCACAAGCAGCGTCTCTACTTACTACGCATGGTGGAAGGTGCATCTGTCCGTGATCACATTGACGAGTTTACATCTATTATTATGGATCTGGAAAATATAGATATTAAACTCGAAGATGAAGATAAAGCCCTTATTCTTCTGTGCTCTTTACCCCCTTCATACAAGAAATTTCGGAAAACTATTCTGTACAGAAAGTCTTCAATCACGGTGGAGGATGTTATATCTTCATTGTTGTCAAAGACCATGGTTGATAAAGTCCTAATTGCTTCTTCTAGCGGGAGTCAGTCAGAGGCTCTTATGGTGAGGGTTCGTACAAAAGAAAAGGGAAACAACATGAAGGAAACACACAGATCTAAGTCTAAATCAAAGAAGGTCTGTAAATACTGCAAGAAGACTGGACACATTGTCGATGAATGCTACAAGTTACAGAATAAGAAGAAGAGGGAGAACGAAAAACAAGAGCAACCTGCAGATGCTAATGTAGCACGTGAAGATCCAGAATATGTTCTTATGGCTTCATCTTCCTCATCCGTCAATTTTCAAACTTCTTGAATTCTGGACTCAGGATGTTCACACCACATGTGCCCACACAGAGATTGGTTTTCTTCTTATGAGCACTTTGATGGAGGTGTTGTAAACATGGCGAACGATTCTACCTGCAAGACAATTGGCATTGGGTCAATCCGCATAAAGATGTTCGATGGTGTTATCTGAACTGTCTCCAATATTCGTCATGTTCAAGGTCTGAAGAAAAATCTCATCTCTATTGGCTTACTTGAAGCCAACGATTTTCCATACAAGGCTGAAGATGGAATCCTGTCTATTACCAAAGGAGATGATGTTCTGATAAAGGGAGTACGTATTCCTAGAAACCTTTATAAATTAATTGGTGAAATTGTGATCGACGAAGCTGCTGATGTTTCTTCCTCACCCACTCCAAAACTGGATGCCACTAAATTGTGGCATATGCGACTGGGACACATGAGCCAGAAAGGCCTGGAATTATTGTGCAGGAGAGGACTTCTAGGTGATATCAGTACTGAAAAGTTAGATTTCTGTGAGCACTGTATTATGGGAAAGCAGAAAAAGGTCAGTTTTTCTACTGCAAATCATACTATAAAAGGTATTGTTGATTATATTCAGTCAGACATCCGGGGTCCTTCTCAAGTACCGTCTAAGGGAGGTGCTAGATACATGCTTACTTTCATAGATGATTTCTCAAGGAAAGTCTGGGTGTATTTTCTGAAGTATAAATCTGAGGCTTTTGATCAGTTTAAGAAGTGGAAGACGCTTATTGAAAAACAAACAGGAAGGAGCATCAAGACATTGAGGACAGATAATGGCATGGAGTTTTGTTCTTCTGAATTCAATGAGTTCTGTCAGTTTGAAGGTATTGCAAGACATCGCACAGTTAGACATACACCCCAGCAGAACGGTGTTGTAGAATGCATGAACAGAATTCTTCTAGAGTGTGCACGTTGCATGCTGATCAGTGCAGGACTTAGCAAAGATTTTTGGGCTGAAGCCATCTCTACTGCAGCCTATCTTATCAACCATTCACCATCTACTCCACTTGGTTTTAAAACTCCTGAAGAGGTATGGTCTGGTCATCCTGCAAAATATTCTAATCTGCGTATTTTTGGTTGTCCTACATATGTCTATTCAAATGAAGGAAAGCTCGAGCCTAGAGCGAAGAAGTGTATTTTTCTGGGTTATGTTGATGGTGTGAAGGGATACAGATTCTGGTGCACTGAGCCAAACTCATCAAAATTCTTGATTGAAAGAAATGTTACTTTTGACGAGTCTGCCATGTTTTCTGCAAAACAAGATGGTGTCCATTCTCCAGCTACAGGTTCTCAGAGTTCCACGGAACAGGTGGAGCTTGAAGTTAGTGCACACAGCCTGACACCTCCTGTTGTTACACAGGAAAATCCATATGATGTTGAAGATGACATTCATGAAGAATAGACATATAGCATTTCTACTGGGAGACCAAGAAGACAGATCATACCACCTGCAAGGCATTCAGATTATGTTGTTGCATATGCCCTTGCTACAGCTGAAGAAACAAATGATTCTGGGGAATCGACTACCTACAAAGAAGCCATGGTTGATCCCAATTCAGCCATGTGGATTACTGCTATGAATGAAGAGATGGAGTCTCTTCAAAAGAACAAGACATGGGTACTTGTTGATCTTCCTGCTGGAAAGAAGATTGTTGGATGCAAATGGATATTCAAAAGAAAGGAAGCTGATCCTGGAGATTCTACTGAAAGGTACAAAGCGCGGCTAGTTGCAAAAGGCTACAGTCAGGTGGAAGGTATAGACTATAATGATGTGTTTTCTCCTGTTGTCAAACACACTTCCATCAGATTTCTATTGGCATTAGTTGCTAGATATGATTTAGAGCTTGAGCAACTTGATGTGAAGACTGCATTCCTCCATGGTGACTTAGATGAACAGATCTACATGCAACAACCTGAAGGTTATATTTCTGCTGAAAAGAAGGATCATGTGTGCTTACTGAAGAAGTCTCTTTACGGTTTGAAGCAATCCCCACGCCAGTGGTATCGTAGATTTGATTCTTTCATGATCAAGCATGGATATTTCAGGAGAAGCTATGACATTTGTGTTTACTTGAAGAAACTTCGTGATGATTCTCTTATCTACCTCTTGCTCTATGTTGATGACATGTTGATTGCAGCCAGAGATAGTTTTGAAATCCGCAGTCTGAAGCAGTTACTTAGTGGCAAATTTGAGATGAAAGACTTGGGAGCAGCAAAGAAAATTTTGGGGATGGAAATTATTAGAAACCGCAAAGCTGGAAGGTTACTTCTCAGTCAGGAGAAGTATGTGAAGAAAGTTCTACAGCGGTTCTCTATGTCTGATGCATCTCCAGTATCTATTCCTTTAGATGATCAGTTTAAGAAGCTCTCATTTGCTGAATCGCCGCAATCTGAAGAGGATGAAAACTACATGTCTCGTGTTCCCTATTCCAGTGCAGTTGGTAGCATCATGTATGCTATGATTTGCACACGTCCAGACATTGCACAAGCAGTTAGCATGGTAAGAAGATACATGTCCAATCCAGGAAAACTACATTGGCAAGCAGTCAAGCATATTCTTAGGTACCTTAAGGGTACATCTTCTACATGCCTTGGATTTGGCAAGAGCATAGAGACGCTTGTTGGTTATGTTGATTCTGACTTTGCAAATGACCGTGACAAAAGGCGTTCTCTTACAGGTTATCTGTTTACTATTGGTGGTTGTGTTCTGAGTTGGAATGCTACATTACAACCCATTGTTGCATTGTCTACTACTGAAGCTGAGTACATGGCATTGACAGAAGCCACCTGGCTGAGAGGACTGTGTGCTGAGTTTTATATTCTTGACAAGATGACGGCCATCTACTGTGACAGTCAGAGTGCAATTCACCTTACAAAAGATCAGATGTTTCATGAAAGGACAAAACACATCGACGTCAAGTATCACTTCATCAGAGAGGTGATAGCGCATGGGAAGATTGTGGTGAAGAAGATTGCAAGCAAAGAAAATTCTGCAGATATGATGACAAAGCTGTTGCCAGTTTCCAAGTTCAGACATTGTCTGGACTTGGTTAGTCTACACAGCATGCAGTGACGCCCTTAGGGGCTGGAGGGGGAGGGAGATCTACTATTATTCTTTTTCAAAGAGCCAGAGACTTCAAGTCAAGGTGGAGATTGTTATGTGACTCGAAGTAATGTCCTGATCCGATTGCATATCCGATTTGGAAAATTAAATGGATCTTTTCCGACTTATTTACGGGGCATTGTGTGGGCCTTAGCCCGCCAATTCCAAGGGGGTGCGGGGGCGAAGCCCCCCCCCCCGCGGTATGGTATGACTTGGATTTCAGATCCGATTAGGAATCCAATTACTCTTTCTGTATCTATATATATGTACACCCTTGTTAGGGTTTGGCAATCATCCTGTATTCTTCTTTGACGGCTGCCGCCGTACACATGGTGTCCCTTTGTAATCTTTTCTCTGAAATAGTGGAAATATCGCCCCTCCCGTGGACGTAGGTCATCTCGACCGAACCACGTAAATCTTGTGTTTTTGGTTCTTCCGCTGCGAAATCGTCAGATTCTCACGTTCAACTCTTAACAAAACTGAAGGCCTATCATCTTGTTGTCAAGGAGAGGATTGAAGGGGGAGGCTGAAGGCCTACATCTTTTCGTTAGGGTGTAATTGGTGGAACCAAGTAGGTTGTGCATAATGAGCACTGATGGGATAAATGATCCTGGCAGGAGTTGTGTGGGAGCTCAAAGACACAACTGTAGATATCAACCGGTTCTTGAGCTATTGGTTGCAACAGCGACCCGAGAAAGAAAACATCACAACAGGTGATCCCTGACCTGCTCATCTGAGGAAGGCAAATATACTTTACCATAGGGGAGGTTGAGTTGGGCGGGTGGAACAGCATAGTAAGGAGAAACAAAGACGAAGAAAAGGAGGATGTAACAGCAAAGAAAGAGAGCAAAGAACTGGCTGTTGAAAGTGAATGTAGAAGTACTAAAGAAGACGACAAAGCAGCTAGTAAATAAAGAATCAAACAAAGCATCAGAGAAAGACAAATAAAATATCAAGGATGTTGAAAATTCACTAACAGAAGCACGGGGAGTAGAGCTTCTAGCTGAAATTTAAGCCCACAGACACAAAGGAACAAACAATACAGAGAAAAGGTTGAGTTCCTCATATGTACAATGGTTATGCAGGGACAAAAGGTTGTTCACTGACGATGTGGTTCACCCTTTCATTATACTAAATGGGCTAACCACCTGGGATGCTGATTACAGAGCTAGTAATCTGAAGATAAAAATTCAAAAACTCATGTTGCAAGCTAGGAGTTGTTGTTCGCGGTCCCCCTCTACTGACAGTCTTGAAGGCCAATAGAGATCCAATCTTGGATCAGCAAGCTAGATACAAGTCATTTTTAGGATATAGAATAGGATTTTGATGTCACAAAAAATAAGTTTGCAATTTGAGCTATATACCAGGGATAAGGGTCCATGTTCTAGATGATATTAAAGGGAAACCAGCGGAAGGTCAACTAAGATGTTTGAGATACTATTTTAGCTTATAAATTAAGAAGATGAACAATTATATGTTAAATGCAATAAGACAATATATACCCTACTGTGGTTACATATACAATGTTAAGTTCACTTTGAAATGCATGTTTCAATCTGGCTGGTTATAGATTAGACTCTTGTGGCAAGAATAGAATAAGAGTGCTCAACCTAAAATAGGGAGACTATTTTACGGACAACTATTTAAGTGAGAGTCGATACTTCAACCTAAACAAGGTCAAACCAGAGTCGATACTTCAACCTAAAAAAGGGAGACTGTTTTACGGACAATGTATGAAAAGCCTCCTCATTACAGCATATTTGCATATGGAAGAGAGCCACCACCATCTGTTGGCATGCATTTGTCAAACCAACCATCTATGGTTCTTCTATCTGAAACGACAATATCTAACCTAAACTGATATTATCAAGAAGTTGGTTGCTTATTAACTAGGGAACACTATTACCATATATTATTATCCTATTAGTAAAAATTATTCTGGGCCTTTGGCTGATTAAATGGTGGTAATGCTGAAGTTATCCATGCCACAGGGTGTGTTCCCAAGCTTTGGGTCTCCGCAAGGTCCTCCAAATATCGGTGGAAGCTTTGGTAGAAATCCCCTTTATATTCCTCTGTCGCGTGGGAATAATAATTACTACCCTCAACCTCAGCACCTGCCTTATGTAAAGCCTCCTCGCCACAGTGGAAGAGAGCTGCCGCCACCTATTGGCATGCATTTGTCAAACTGGCCACCTCTGGCCATGCTCAGGCCCATTTTGCACAATATTCGTGTTTAGGGATGAAGTTTTAATATGGGTGAAACTATTAACGTATCGTTCAAGAATCTGCTACATGCATGTAACTCAACGGTTGCATATCCCTCTATCAAATGATGATGCTGTGATATGAACTTCAGGTGCTAGAATCAGTTACATCTTTCATGCCAGTGATGCTGCTATAATAATCTATGTCCTGTAGAAGATAATACAGGTTGTGATACATCATGATCACAATTTCATTACCATAAAAAATAATCAAGAGTTTTTGTGTGGTGTCTAGTTCTATTTGTCCTGGAACAGGGTCAAACTAGATTAAGTTCTAACCTGTGTTATCAAACTAGATTAAGTTCTAACCTGTGTTATCTCCCATCTCCAGTATGGATGCCATATTGCCACAGAGGTAGTAGTAGTTTGGAGCACCAAGTATCGTCTCCACATTTTTGTCTTGCAGTAGAGGTTAGATGGAATTATTGGACAGTGGATAATTTTGACTAAAGTACACAACTTGTCTTTGTCTGAAACTACCCATTCAGCAAGTATTGAGTGTCCCATCCCCCAAGACAAAGTGACACAATAAATGGGATTGCTAACTCAATCTGGTGTTTATTTTCTCAAGGAGTATTGTCTATAAGAGCATAAACCTATGAGTGTTAAGAGTACTTATGCCACATGATTAGTAGATAGAAATACAAATCTAGAAAGCACAAATAGGTAATTGTGTTAGAAAATATAATATTTTCCACTCACCCAACACTCAGTTATAATTGTCCATGACAAGTTGATGCACTCTTAATATAAGGGTGAGCTGATGTTATGTTTATTGAGTAGTGATGTCTTGGTCAAATGTATAGACAACGTCACTTGGTGAGATACCGCATCCACAAGACCATCTGGATCAGACTAGAAGATCACATATCGGCCTCAATGAGGAACCTATTTCCACACCTGAAGCATTTAGCATAGGCCTCCATGACACAGATCTTAAACAGATAAACTACAGCTTATTACTAAAAATGAAACACTAGAAAGTTGTGGTCAGTGTTTTAAAAACTGTGAAGCGGGAGGCATGCAGACGGGACCTTGTAGCTGATTAAGCGGCAGGCGGGCAATTTTTGAAAAAGCATATGCTTAAAATCTTATATATTTATATACAAAATTACATGTATGTGGATATAAAAAATATATTTCTAAGGAAATCAGTAATACTAACCAGTAGTATCAATTAGTAATGAACAAAATCTGCAAGAAAATTAGTAAAATCAGTAAAACCATTAGAAGTATAATAGAGTAATACGATATTTACTTGGATATATTATAGCAGTACCTTATTATATACAACTTACATACAAAGTTTGCATTCTAAAGTAGGACAAGGTATATCATAGAACATTTAATGTATACAAGCTTCATATATTATACTTAATACTACTTGGATTATATATTTAATTAACATTACATGCTTACAGCAGCATTTTTTTCAAAAAGCGGAAAAAAGCGGGTGAAGCGGGAAAAAAGCGGGTGCTTTTCTTCAAACCGAGTAAGCGGGCACTTAAGGGCAAAATTAAGTGGATGGGGGTCTTGGCTGATTAAGCGGCCACCTGGGCCGTTTTTTAATACACTGGTTGTGGTACATAACAAACACATACATAGTAGTTTAGTTTTACTACAGAAAAATATATACAAATTACATTTTCTCATTTTGTATTTCCAGTGTAATAAGAATTTCTATCTTAATTACATGATTAGTTACAATAAGCCTCTCATATGTAAGCCCATTAGCGTTAGTCTAACTTATAATAGTATGTTCATCATGTATATGGTTCCCTGAATCAGGTCTACATAGACTTATTGTACTCCTTTTATTGATAAAAAGAGTAATCTTCAAGTCTGTCAAATTGTATCACAACACATTTAGAAAACCCTAAGCCCTTAGGGTTTTCTAAACATGAGAGCAATAGGCAGCCGCCGCAACCGAGCGACGGCCGCTGCAACTAGACAGCAGCCACTGCCACATCTACAAGCAGCAGCAGCCCCCACTACAAGGGCAGTAGCCGAGCCACTGCCGCCCAAGCAAGCAGCAGCTGCTTCTTGCGAAGCAGGAAGGCCATTAAAAATCTTGTAAATAAGAATAGAGCTCTGTCTCCCTCACTCTCTTCCTCCCCGTGTATCTATTAGTATATATATTTTACTGGTTTTGTTATTTGTTGTGTTGTGTGCCTTAGACATGTCTTGTCTATTAGCCTTTTTCTTTTATCCCATATTGCTTATCTCTGCTTTATGTTTTACTCTCTTATCCTATAAAAGAAAGAGCATAGTAATTGTTTTTGATATCGAATACTCTTAGAAAGTAAAAGAGGGCTATGCGTTTTATTGAATAGAAGAAACCCTGCTCCTATAAATAGGAGGACAGGGAATCATACAGACATAAGACAAACGCTAATGGGCCAAGACACTTGGGCCCATATAATAAAGACACTAATAACAATAATAAACGGACTCTCTAACACTCCCCCTCAAGCTGAAGTTGGGAGAATCCCAGATCAGCTTGCAAATAGAGAGTCAAATTAGAAAATAAAGAAACAAAACAAAAAGATAAATCAAGCCCATACAAGAAATTTCTCCCCCTCAATATTACAATTAAAGCACTCAAACACTCAGACACTCCCCCTCAAGTAGATACTCCAAGCAAGAAGGCAAGCAGGTCACAAAAGCTTCTCGATCATCTGGAGCAGAAATAAGCAGCAACACAATCGTCTGGAGCAAAAGATAAAATAGCTGATAGGCACCAAGGTCTTCATCAAAGTCGTCGTCGTAGTAGCCAGAGAGTGATGGGTCACAGTGGCAGAGTAGCAGAGCCCAGAGAGTGTTGGAACACAGTAGCAGTAGTAGTCAACGTACAAATAAAGTACGGACGAGTCAACGTGCGAAACAGGGCACGGACGAGCCAGAGAATGCTAGCACACAGAATTAGAGAGTCGATGTGCAAACAAGGCACGGACATGCCAGAGAGTGTTGGCGCACAGCAGAAAAAGTCGATGACATAGGCAGATAGAAGATTAGTAGGCAGAGTAAATAAATAACTCCAATAGATGAAGATCCATGTAAAGTCAGCAACAAATGTCTTCATCATCCTCCCTCTTCATAAAGTATACATCACGGTAGTAGACGTCAAAGTCCAGATAGTGTTGGTCCACAAAGTACAGAGAGTGTTGGTCCACAGAATCCAGAGAGTGTTGGTCCACAGAAGAAAGTCAACGTATAAATAAAGAACGGACAGCAGAAAGTGCAAAAGCACAAAGCAGCAAACAGAATGTGCTAATCATAGCACAAGTAGTAAGAACGACGTCCGAATATGTAACTTCATAGCAGTAGTCGAGGTAGATGATGAATAAGAAATAATAGCAGCAACAAGCATCACATAGCAACAGAAGAAATCATATATCAGCAATAAATGTGGCATGAAGTCCAATAGAACAATACAATAAAATTCTTCTTCTTCTCTCCATCTCATCTCTTCCCTCTACTCTTCATCCTCTATTCTCCCCCTCACGCCAAGCACGGAAGGAGTCAAAGAGTGGTTGGCGTGGAGAGTCAAAATAATGGTAGAGGCAAGGTTTGTGTAGGCAAATATGTGGAGGTAACCGATAACACGAGTCAAGGTAGAAAATGACCCGAATAGGCAGATCCGGATAGAAAAATAAATTGATCTTTTGTCGACCCGAAAAGGGGATTTGTTTGGCCCGGTAGGGCAACAAATCCGGGGGTGTGGGGGCGAAGCCCCGTGAAAATCTGATTAGGAAAAAAATTGGATCCGATTAGCACAAAATGTAGAGTGTATATGAGGGGCAGAAAAAATATTGACGGGAACATAAAAAATTAGGTTGCGGTTACTAGCGGTAGATAGCCGCAGTTGGGTGGGTAACAGAAAGTAGCGGGTTTTGGGCGGCGGGCCAGCAAGAGAGACAAGGCGCAGCAGCAAAAGGGTGATGGCGGCGGCAGACGGGCAAGCAGCGGCGGGTAGAGTAGGCGTAGGCAGAAGCATGACGAGTCTTGCAGCGGCTAGTAGAGGCGGAAACATCACAGAGGACCACCGGCGGTGGCAAGGCAGTGAGCAATGATCATGACAGCCTTTGCAAGGCAAGTAGAAGGCAACAACAGTTGTGGCGGCCAAGGGCAGCAGAGGCCGTCAGGCAGTAGTAGATGGCAGTGTGGGTTGGCAGAAGGAAGTGGAGCAGCGCAGGGGACAGGGTCGGCGGGGCACACGTCAGCGAGGCGCAGTAGTATCGGCAGCGCATGCAGGCAGTAGGCAGGGGTGCAGGTAGATATTAGCGGCAGCGACAGCAACATATGGAGCAGTAGTCGATTAGAGGTGGCGGCAGCAAGAGTGGTGCGGGTAGCAAGGGTCGGGGGTGGTGGCAGGTAGAGTAGATGTAGGCGAGATAGAGGTAGGAGAAGCTGAAAAAAATGGAGAAGAAATAGCCTCGGAGACCATGGAACAGCCTGCGGGCAGCCGACCCACAAAGAAGAAGGGTGGTCGCCCGTCAGCTACATCTCCCTCTTGTTTCTCTCTCTCACGCACGACGGCAGCTCAAGATCGCTGCTCTGATACCATCTTAGAAAGTAAAAGAGGGTTGTGCGTTTTATTGAATAGAAGAAACCCTACTCTTATAAATAGGACAGGGAAGCGTACAGACATAAGACTAACCCAAATGTGCCAAGAAACTTGGGCCCATATAACAAAGGCACTAATAACAATAATAAATGGACTCTCTAACAAATATCATTTTCTCATTTTATATGGTATCAGAGTTTTTCGATCCCTCGTAGCCCTCCCTCCTCTCAACCCTAACCCTGATGCTTCCTCCAACCTAGTCATCATCCCCCATCTAGTTGCCACCCCCATCTCCCTCTCCCTCCTTGTTGTCGCCCCCCCTCTCTCTGTTGTCGCCGCTCCCTGTCCTCTCCCTTTTCTTCTCCCACCCCGCTGCCATCTCCCTTCCCTCCTTCCATCCGCTACCAACCACCCACCCATTCCTTTCCGCCGCCACTGCCCCCTCTCACCACCTGTCGCCGCTGCTGCCCACCACTAGCAACCTGCCCGCCGCCACCCTCCCCTCATCCTCCTCTCTGCCACCACCACAACACCTCCTTTTCCCTTCCCTTCTTCCCTCTTCTCACACGACATCCAGCATTAATTTTTCCCCATCATCTAGCCACCCCATCCTCCATATCTTCTTTTTTCTCCATCTACATCTCTGATAACTTTCTAGCAATTGCACGTTGACAGGTTTAATCAGACTTCACTCGTTCCCTGCCTACACCTCATGGTGGAGTAACTCTCTCCTCATGTCAGTGTAGATTTTTCTCTAGTCTTCTGCCCCTTGGGAGGGTCTCTACGATCTGATGTGTTGGATCTACTTCTGCATACTGCCCCATTGTGGGTTTTGTCGGATCTGTTGATTGGTGACTTTTTGTTGCCCATGTATTGGGTTTCTACTGCCTACTGACTACTGCTACTACACGCTGCCTGTTGTTGCCCGTCGTCACGCTTCTTCTACCTTTGACTGATTCCTACTATCTCCTGCAATTTCTAATGGCGTTTGTTGATCCTCTACAGACATTTTGCATCATGACGGTCAAGTGGAATGGATCCAACTACGATACTTGGTCTGCCTCCTTTGAGCTTTATGTTAAAGCTCAAGGACGCTACTCGCATCTTACTATTGATGCCCCGGTTGTTCATGCTACAACTGATGATGATAAAATAAAACAGATTTATGACCTCTAGACGAAGGAAGACTCCAGCTGACCTGGATGGTTAATAGTGATGAGCCTAAGATCAGCCGATCCCTTCTTTGACTACGAATTGCTAAAGATGTGTGGGATCACTTTCCCATGTTTATTCACACCAACAAAACCCAAAGAACGTCTTTGAGATTTTCAAACACCTGGCCAAGATGGAGTACTCTGCTACTAAGTCTGTGGAAGATTACTACAACCAGTGATGTGCGCTACGGGATGAATTAGAGATCTATCACCCTCTCTCTACTGATATCAAAGAAATCCAACGTTGGCAGAATGAACCTCAGCTTGTCCAGTTCATTAATGGTTTACCACATTCCTTTGTTGGTGTTCTAGAATAATAAAAAGAATAATAAAAGGCTTCTTATTGAGTGAGTAAAACAAGTACAGGGCACTCTCTTTTATAAGTCAAGAGAGTAAGATATAGAGTAGATCCAGGAAATATGGGATAAAAGAAAAGAGGTTGATAGACAACTAGAAGTCTAAAGCCAAAACACACTAAGTAAAAATAACATAGTAAAATATATATACTAATACTCCCCCTCAAGCTGGAGCATAGATATCAATCATGCCCAGCTTGTCAATCAGAGTAGTGAATCTAGTCTTCGGAAGAATTTGGGTGAAGATAGCTGCAACTTGATTTGAAGTATGTGTATAAGGCGTAGATATCTACTAGATAAGATAGCTTCTTGCACAAAGTGGCAGTCAACTTCAATGTGCTTAGTGCATTCATGGAATGTAGGATTGCTGGCAATAAAAATAGATGCTTTGTTGTCACAGTGCATGGGGATGGGCTTAGAGGTTACCACCTATAAACGTGCAGTATCCGGAAGTAGATCTACGATCTATCTTTCTGCCAACATAGGCAGAATCAGAATAACCAACAAGATTACAGTGCTCATGTTTCTTGTAGAGAAGTCCTTTCCCAGGAGACTTTTCAAATATTTCATAATATGGAAGACAACATCCCAGTGACACTATATGGGCTTATCGAGATACATGTTAACCAGTCCAACAACATATGTGATATCAACTCTAGTGACAGTAAGATATATAAGTTTCCCTACCATGCGTCGATACTGATGATGGTCAGGGTAAGGAGGAGAGTTCTCATCATCCGAATCAGTGTTTGGATCTAAGGGAGTACTAGCAGGCTTGGCCCCAAACAGACCTGTATCAGATAGAAGATCCATAACATATTTACGCTGATATAAGCATAGACCAGAAGATGACCGAGAAACTTCAATTCCAAGAAAATATCTCGATGTGCCTAAATCTTTGGTGACAAAATGGTTTTCCAAGTAGTATTTTGTGGCCTGGATTCCTACAGGGTCACTACCAGATAATATGATGTCATTAACGTAGACAATTAAGATAACAAGACCAAAAGTAGTTTTCTTGATAAATACAGAATGATCAGACTGAGAGCGGCAAAATTGGAATTTTTGAAGAATGAAGCTCAGCTTGTCAAACCAGGCATGGGGACTTTGCTTCAGGCCATAAATTTCTTTACGTGGGCGGCAGACTTTCGAGGACTTCCCCTGAAGTACAAATCCGGGAGGTTGCTCCATGTATACCTCTTCATGCAGATTTCCATATAGAAAAGCATTTTTGACATCAAGCTGAAATAAAGGCCAGTCAGAATCAACCGCCACAGAAATAAGTACCCGCACTGAGTTAAGGCGGGTGATAGGAGAGAAAGTCTCAAAATAATCCACTCCATATGTCTGAGTGTAGCCTTTGGAGACCAGACGAGCTTTGATACGCTTAATGGCTCCATCAGGTTGATATTTGACCGTAAAAATCCATCGGCAGCCAATAGGGGAACACTCAGCAGGTGCATCAACCAACTTCCAAGTATTTCATTCAGTGAGAGCTTGCATTTCAGATTTCATGGCTTGATGTCAAGTTGGATGCTTAAGAGCCTGAGAAACATTTTAGGAATAGAAACAGCAGAAAGAGTAAAAGTAAAGTTTGTAAAGTTAGTCCCCAAGTGGTCAGTAATGCAGAAATTTCCAATGGGATGTTGTGTGCACGTCTGAGTGCCTTTGCGTAAGCTGATGGGAATATCCACATCAGAAAATACCTGAGGCGGAGGTGGGGGTGGATCTGCCGACGAGGATGGATGATTTGGAGGGGCCGTGGAGGGAGCTGGAGCCTTCGGTCTTCTTTGATAAACCCTTAGTGGAGGAGCAGGGACACTAGTAGTATCTGATGAATCAGCATCATCAATCAGAGGTAGAGGTGTAGCCGTGAGTAAATCAGATGTCAGGGCGGAGCCAACAGAAGAATAGAACAACATATGCTCAAAAAAGATTACATCAATCGAAACCATCCATTTCTTAGTAATCGGGTCATAACATCGGTACCCTTTTTATCTCAATCTGTCCGCATAAACAGTCGGACCATGCCCTGCAGGAGCAAATGCTGTCGTGATTCTCTATTCTTTTCCGCACAAGAATATTCATTCCCTGTAATTTACAGTGATCACTACATTTATCTTAATTTGTTGATTCTGTTCACATCTGTCTAGAGCAAGTAGAGTGACCAACCTGGATGAAGAGCTCCGACTTTGTTGAATCAAACTTGGCCTTTCTCTTGAGTCTTGACTCTTGACTCTGGAAATGTTGGGTGTCGATTCTCTACCAATCTCAAGTGCAAACAATACCCTTAACTATACTGATGATGCCATTTGCCTGTCAAGATTCCCACACTCATGAGGAGGCCAATTGATGGTTGAAGGCATAACAGAGGCTTGTGTTCGGACCTGACCTCAAAATGTTGACACTGGAATGGAAAATACAACGAGGAAGGGGTGGCAGTATGGGGGAATTGGGAGGAAGGGTTTGGCGAGAAGGGAAGATTGAAAGGAAGTTGAGGTGGGAGAAAAACAAGAGGAATAAATTACTGAGAGCAGGTGGTACGCAAATGGGGCCTCAGAAGGAGGATGGGAGAAAATAAAAAATGAGAGGAAATAAGGGTTTGCATAAACTTGCGAGGGAAACACTTGCGTGTACTGGAAATCGTTTACAGGCATAAAAAAATCATACTGCTTACAAATGATTCAATGGTGGATGTTGGATATATAGACTTTGGTGTTTGGGATAATGGGAAACAGAAAAGATTGTAACAGATGAAATTTTATTAATTACAACAGCATAGAACGGTTGTCATAGTTAATTGCATCATCAATGGTGGATAATTTTAAATGTCAGTGTATAATGAGAGATGTTTCATAACGAGATATAAAAATGAAATGCATAAGACACACTGAAAACTATTAAAACGATGTTTCATGTCATCGAAACTATTTATCAAGGGGACATACAAGTATATGACATAATAACTCAATCAACTTAAGAGGGAAGAAATACATAACAATAGAAGCATGGGTGGAAAGGGACAGATGTGGGGATCCATTTCATTGCATAAGGAACGATCCAATGAGCTTACAAATGTTAGTGCCATATGTAGAAGAATTAATTCAATAAAATTAGAAGGTATATGTTAGATACCCATGAAGTACTTTAGCTGTGTTTTTTCCTTACAAAAGAGATTCTCCAAATATACAGGAAACCATAATGCATCTAGTGGATCATTCACAAGGGAGTATGCATTGAATAAACAATCCAGAAAAATGATGACCAATGACTTTCGAAATATAACTAAGTAACTAACTCTATAGGCGTCAATCTAAAGAACTACATAGCTGATAGCTATATGCCAAATGACAAATGTTCATCACATAAGAGTGTCCAAGCTTATTCTTAACAACCCCAAGATGTACTTCTCAGTGTCTCAAACAGAAATGACTTGCTAAACAAATCAGTCACTTTCATATTTTTGCTACATAATAAATTTTGAATCTCTTTTGACTGGAAACCCCTAATCTTATTACAGATAATTGTGTTAGTGTAACAATTGTAAATTGCATCATACAATCCCACATCTTGACCTATTGGCGTGACCAATGACGGAGACAAGGGGGTCAACGTAGGGCACATGCTCCCCTCCCCTTTCAAGACAATTCTTACATTAGCCCCATGTAACCATGTTAATGTGGTACTTTATACACTCAAAAGTATCAGATATACACTTGTGACAATTGTAACCGTGTCTATTGGTTTCATAATTACAAATCAGGGCCACACATAACAAACTTGACTGATAAACGTGAGATGTGGCAAATCCAAAAAGGCCATGATAAACAACCAAATCGATAAAACTGGTCGGTTGACCATTACACGACGTTTTTAAGGTTTTTGCACATCCTGTTAGTTAGCCTCAATTGTTTACATTTTATAAAAGCTTTCACTTATGACATCTAACTTTCTAAAACTACTCAGCCAAGCAAATAATCATGAACATCGTGTTCTCACTTTGAAGACAATTTCATCATTATTAGTTGAATACTCACATATATACTCGATAATATGGCTTCATGTTAACAAATCAATAGAAGTATACCTGAAAGTGACCAATTTTTTACCGCCTTTGACCTTACCGAGCCAACAACCTATTAACAAAAACCCAGCGAACAAAAGATTTATTTTTACCAAACATGAAGATCTAGGCTCGTTAATTAGTATATACTATTATACATAAAATGGAACCAATTGCTTACTTTTCCAAACATGAATCCACTTTGCAATCACATCTCTGCTTCTTGAACATTGCCATGCAAACATATTGTTTATTGGCCCACCTTGAGAGCATACATACAAATATGAAAAAATTGACAATCCAATCATGAATGATATTCAAGTTAAAAGTGTAAAGATGCCAAGTGCCCTAAACAACACAACAAAATTTGGTATGAAAGCTTCACTATTCATGATAGTATACCCGCATTTTTATTTTGTGTACTCCTTTTCCACTATGGCAGTGAACCACCAAAATGGATATAAAGGACCCAAGTGAATACCCACCCAACCATGTCCTTTTGTTCTTGATCGCAAACTTTACGACCATGGTTCCTCTAAACTTTGACCACAATCTGAAACCACATTTAGGTTTATTACAATATCATATTTGACTATGATTCAAAATCATGCCAAGGTCCTTTGGAATCAAGTTTTTGTATTGTGGTTGGAAACCCAACTATCATAGTGTAAGACAAAGTTTATGATCGAGGTTACCAGCTAGAATGTGATTTATTTCACCTGTTGTTTCATGCCCAACCGTGGTAAAAATAACTGTTTTTGGTGATTTTGGTCATAATGTGATCCATTGGCCCTCTTGATCACGCATCTTCTTGGAACTATAATAAAACATTACATATAAAGGGATGCACCAGAACTATTTACCCCCAAAGACCATATTTCTTCAGGAACATTGTTAAAGCCGAGTCTGATAGAAGTAATCTCATTCCTACAATTCTATCAATTTGTTAAACTGACCCTTGAATATATATATTTTCTTAACTGATGCAAAGTACAACACAACATGTAAATTGTGCTACATCAAGTTCTTGGTCAACAAGTATCTGGTGACCCCCCTTTTGTTAATTGACTGGCTCTGTCCCTGAGCATGATTATTAGAAATAGTTGGCTTCAAATCAACATAATACTCTTTAAGACCTAGCTTGTAAGTGTATGTTGCTGCTGCAACCATGTTCCCAGTTACGAATAAAGATTATATCAGAACTTGATATCAACAAGTTTCTTTAGTCTCCGTGACACGATATCTGACGCACAACAGATATAGTAGCATTATATTTTTATTTATACTCTTAAGCAAAAATCATGGACATCATTACACCAATAACCTTAGTAATGCCTATCTACGGAATTAAAGAAGAAATATGACTAATGACTAAAAGGGAATAATTCTCATTTATCAACTGTCTCAACATGGATGCAGATAGAGCCTTTATATAGGCTTCTAAAAGAAAGACTAAACGGGTGGTAGCCAATGTGGGACTAAACCACTTGACTTTACAAGAGCTCAAAAACGAGAAAAATGACATAATAAAATAAAGCATGCTAATAAAGCCTAACTAATAACATGGCGACGCCTACGCTCATAAGTGCGTAAAGGTGGGGTCTGTCCTACATCACTTAATAATACAGAGTCGCTAATGAGAATATAAAGTTCCAAATGAGATTTCATCTATGCAACTTGCAACAATATAATGAACTTGATTTTCATAAACATAAAGAAGAGGCTTCCACACGAGAATAACAAGGCTTGTTGTTGGTACATGAAATGGAAACATCCTTACATCACCTTATATCGAAGCAAAATTCCCCCCTCCTTCATTGAATAAACTTTGGCTATAAAGCATAGGAATATAGACCAAATAGCTATTCCTTATATACAAGTAAAAAAATTACAGGTCAAGTAGAATTTTCATATCAAGAACATCATTTTCATCGCTATCGAGGAAAAGATTCCTCCATGGTTTTGACTCACTTCCATGCATATCAGATTTCATCAACCATGTTGGTGACTTCAAACTGGACTACATTATTCAACTGGATCCCCACATGATTTTAAACAGGTACACGATGGTAATGTCAGTCTTTTTGTCAAACACACTACATATTTAAGCTTCACTTATTTTTAATTTTTATAAGTTGGTTCACAAGATTTTTTTGACAAATCTAAGTTGTTGAATCCCAAATTTGTCACTATGCTTGGTATCATAATCCTCTTAGCAGCTAAAATAGTCTAATGATTTATTACACAAGTTATTAGCCTTTTCGGTCTTATATAGAAATATTTGATGATTGATATAGGTACTTCAGATCATATCATATGCAAGAGGGCTCTAATATAATGTCACAACTTTTTTATATTGTAATTAAACATTATCAAGGACAAACAAAACTATTGCATAGAACATGTGGCTAAAAAGTTTAATTTTGGGTTTGATTATTTAAACATTACAAGTCTTATCATAAAACAAGACATATCAGAAAATGTGCATCGAGTGTATTAATCCCTACTCCATTTGACATTATAAGAAGCTAGATACTAGAGAAGGGGAAAAAGATATATATAAAATGGCTCGTATAAGAGAAAGGAAAGGAAGAGACTTGAGCCAAGTAAAATGCATCAAGAATGAAGATGGTAGTGTGCTAGTAAAGGACGATGATATCAAGAACCAATGGAGAAATTACTTCCATAAGCTTTTCAATGGAGATATTGTATATAATGTTAGAGACTCGTGAGACAAGGATACAAGAGATATCATTTACACACGACGAGTTTCACATTTTGAGGTCAAGAATGCCTTGAAAGAGATGAAAATGAGAAACGCATGAGGACCAGACGAGATTCTCATTGATGTATGGAAGAGTATGGGGGATGAAGGAGTTATGTGGTTAACAAATTTATTTAACAAGATCATGAAGACAAAGAAGATGTCGGATGAATGGAGAAATAGTATTATAGTCCCCATCTACAAGAACAAAGGTGATGTTCAGAGCTGCAAAAACTACAGAGGTATCAAGTTGATGAGTCACACAATGAATCTTTGGGAGAGGATTATTGAGCAGAGGCTAAGATCTATAATGCAGATATCAAACAACCAATTTGGTTTCATGCCTGGTAGATCAATAACAGATGATATTTTTCTGACAAGGAGGCTTATGGAGAAGTATAGGGAAAGAAAAAGAGATCTTCACATGGTTTTTATCAGTTTGGAAAAGGCTTATGATCGAGTACCCAGAGAAGTGTTATGGATGGTTTTGAGGAAAAAAGGTGGTGCGGCCGGTGCCAATCCAATACATTGACTTGATTAAAGACATGTATGGTAGCTCTACTACAAGTGTGAAGACTCCTGGAGGTGAGATACCAACATTTCCCATCACAGTTGGGGTACACCAAGGATCCACACTCAGCACATATCTGTTCGTTCTTGTTATGGATGAGTTGATAAAGAATGTTCAGGATGATGTTCCTTGGTGTATGTTATTTGTTGATGATATTGTATTGATTGACGAAAATAAAGATGGTTTGAATGATAAAGTTGAACTTTGGAGAAAGAAACTGGAATCAAATGGATTGATGATTAGTAGGAGCAAAACTGAGTATATGCATTACAATTTCAGCCAATCTCGCGGTGTGAATGGTGGAGCCAAGTTGGACGGAGTAGATATACCAAAATGTGATAAATTTTGTTACTTGGGCTCTATCATTCAAACAGATGGTAATGTCCAAAATAACGTTTGTCATAGGATCACTGTAGGATGGTTGAAATTGAGGAGTGCAACTGGAGTATTATGTGATCGAAAGATCCCTCTCAGACTAAAAAGCAAGTTTTATAAACTGCTATACGGCCAGCCATGCTCTATGGGAGTGAATGTTGGGCGGTGAAGAAACAAGGACTCAACAAGATGAACGTGGCTGAAACGTGTATGTTGAGATGGATGTGTGGAAAGACAAGAAAAGATCGCTTGAGAAATGACTATATCAGGAATAAAGTGGGGGTGGCGAGCATTGGAGACAAGTTGCGCGAGGGCCAACTCAGATGGTATGGGCATGTGTAATGCTGACCAACTAATGCACCTATACGAAGTAATACTATTTAGGCAAGCACAATTAATAGAAGAAGAGGAAGGCCTAAATTAACATGGGAAGAGCTTATAAATAGAGATTTTGAATCTCTACATCTCAACCAGAATATGACCCATGATAGAGCTGAATGGAAAAGAAGGATCCATGTAGCCGACCCCAACATAGTTGGGATTGAGGCTTAGTTGATGATGATGATGATGATGAAGAAGAAGAAGAAGAATAATGACATTTGACACCTATCATTGACAATAACATCTAATTTGCACATAATGACCTTGCATAAAAATATGTGTTCGCTAAAGTTTTGCAATGAGCCATAACAGTGAACTAAGACAGCAAACTAGGCAAAGTACAAGTCAATCTCACCCCAACCCCGTTGTGCTCTAGAAGTCCAATAAAAAATGATTATCACAACTGATCCACAAATGGCACCATTGATGCTCTCCTGAGAATATAAATTCCACCCATTAGGATGCTAGATTTTACTTTCACATTAAATTTGAAGGCGTGAAAGAAGATGGTTATGGAGTGTGCCCAACACCGTACGATTGACGAACCTATGTCTTAAGCTATGTTTATTGAAAGATAAGTTGTGTTACATCAAGTGACTAGAATATACCCCATTACGAAATCAGACATCGACAATTGACAATCTGAAGAGCATCCAAATTAACAAGCTTGAGATAATAATGAATTTACAAAACCAAAAAAAATGAGCAAATAATAAGAGTCGTTGAGGTAACATAATCCATTGGTTTAACTGGTGCTAGAAACAATCAAATATACTAAACCACTAGAAAGCATGGATGCAAACACAACAATGGACATGTGACACAACAATTTCTAGAAATCAAGGACTAGGACACAGGCACGGAGAAAAGATAAATATGAAAGGTTGTGGAATCTTATTAGTGGAGAAACATAGATGTATGTAGTATGCATATTTTTTTCAAAGTTTTACCGAAATAACTATGTTGTAAACATCTACCTTATTGATAATTATTTTATCCAATTATGTTTCTTGCCAATAACCGACCTTTCCTATCATACATCATAGACTATGACTGAAAGTGAGTTTTACAAATGATGGATCAAGCAACAAATAGTAGATACAATCAATAAATGTTAGTCAAAAGATATCCATGAAAACCAACATCATTTCATCTTTTGTCTCTCTCCGCAAAAGTAGGATAAACTAGACACATGATAGGACACAGCGAGGTTTTCCCGACACACTTGCAACTAGGTTGCTAATCAATAAATTAAAAGAAGCTCTTCCTACAAATAGATCGAGCTGTATGATAGTGAATTTTGAACACCAGAGAAATTTTGCTTGAACCAACTATTCAGTTGCAAAGCCTAGATTTTAGATCATAAATGGAATGCATTGTGACTTTCTTATTTAGGTTTTGTATCTGATCTACCTTGAAAGAAATTCCTTCCGGTTCATCCATGGTTTTTTCTGTGTAGCATATTTGTTTCTTATCGGCGTACTTGTGCAGTGTCACATGTTCATAGTGAAACAAAGTTTCAGTTGAATGTTACTTACACTGAAGAAAAACATTACAGAGAGAAGGATTTGAAGACGAGGAAGGCCAGAACTGGTCAGAATGAGATAAAGAGTATCAGGTATGAAAAGTCATTCGAAGTCTACCATCATTTAATCCCATAGGTGCAAGAGAAACATAGCTCTAAAGGTAATTGCTGGTGTTAATATGTCCGAGTTCTCTGTTAAAATATATCATATGTGCCATTTTGCAACGAACAGACCAACGAGGTAGATAAACTTTATTAACTTGCAGTGAACGTTATGTAAATAGTGAGGAACAATCATTTTCTGTCTAGCACCGAATATCAAGCATGTCAAGGTCGTCTATGTCTCTATCTATGCCATGATTTCCAATATCATGACCATATATATCCAGTTGAGCTAAGTGACCAAAAGTTGCCATTTCTCAGAAAATTTTCTGAGAGACGTATGTTTATTGCCCAGTTCCATGCGAATCATGATCCTTCTAAAGGATACACTGCTTTACAACACCTCTCAGTTCTCGACAAGGTTGAAAAATGTGTGAGGCATAACGAGGCGTTTTTTTCTCAATGAGGCGAGGCGTAAGCCTCAAGGCGTTTGAGGTGTAAGTCTCAAAATATGTATGAGGTGGTAACAAAAATGAATTCATACATGTAATTATATATATATTTATATTTATATATGCTATCTATATGCATGTGTATAACAAAAATAGGTATGTACAAGCACGAGCAAGTGAAATAGAAATTAATTGTGAAACTTAGTAGTGATTGTATAGACTAAAGACCCACCACAACACTAAAATAAATATGTAGAAAAATAATGAGATATCAATTCTTTATACTATTAGAATAAAAGATGTCAATGACATAAAAACTAAAGGAGATAGAATTTATATTAATAGGAACAAGAAATCAAAGTTAGTTAACAATGATGCAAAATTCACCAACATAGTGAATAATAAGGTAGCAAACAATGATAAATTTAACAATGAAGATTGAAAATTGTAACTTAGATAATGATGATTTAATGTTCATTAATAAAAATAATAAAGTAATTATAAGAACTAAAAGACTTTTTTGAAGAAAGTGTTTGTAATAATCTTAAAAGTACACAATTTGATGGTTAACATAAGACTTTTTCATCTAGAATTGAGGCGTGCGCCTCAGCTAAGCCTCAGAGCCTCAGTGCTTTGAGGCGGGCCTCAAACAATATGAGGCGTAAGCCTCAGTCTAGGACACTAAGGCGTAAGCCTCGAGGCGTATTTGGCATAGCCTCACCAAGAGGCGTCGGCCTCGAGATCCTCAAGGCGGGTTTTTTATTACGATGGTTCTCGAGCTATCAAATCAGAAGCACCTCTCAAGCCTCTTTGCAATACAATGGTTCTGTATTGTGACAGAAGCGGCATCTGGGTAACTCCCATACTCCATCTCCCTGAGAATATGCTTGGCTTTGTCAGGCAGACCAACAAGCCCCAACCACTGATATATGTGAACTGATCCGGGTAGATCCCTCCATTGAGCATTGTACCAACTACCTCGAAGGCCTTGTCTCTATGACAATTTGCACAGCATGTAAAAGAAGAGGAGGAAGGCCGGGACCTGATCTCGATGGGGGGGAGGAAAAGAATATCCGGAGTTAAAGTCCCTCATTCAAAATTTACCATGACTTAATCCCAGAGATGTATGCAAGATAATTATACCTCTAAAGGAAAATGCTGATGTTAGTATCTCTGAGTTCTCTTTAAAAATATCCTATGTGCTATCTTGCAGCGAAGACACTGATGAGGTAGACAAATCTTCATAATTTGCAGTGGGTATTACGAAATTACTGAGGAACAATCATTTCTTGTCTAGCACTGACCATCAGGTATGACAAGACCATCTATATCTCTGTCTGTGCCACAATTTCCAATATCCAACTGAGCCAAGTGACCGAAAGTGGCCATCTTTTCAGATAAATTTCTGAGAGACTCGTGCTTATCAGCCAGTGTCATGAGAACCTTGACCCTTTTAAAGGATACACTGCTTGGTTTCTGCCCTCTATCAATCATCTGCAGACAACACCTCTCGGCCTCTGCCAACTTCCCCATGTCACAGAGCAAGTCAAGCAGCACATCTGAAACCAATGTGAATGACCCGAACCCTTTCTCGACCATATCATCCCATAGCTCCATAGCCATCTCCGCATTCTCCTGTCGACGGCATAACCTGATAAGGAACATACAGGACTGTGTATTCGGTAGGCAGCCAACCATCTTCATCCTCCTATATATATCCCATGACCTCAACAGATCATTTGACCAGTAGAAGGACCGGAAAATTGTATTATAGGTTGTTGCATTCGGAGGTACACCTTGGCTCTCCATCTCATTCATCAAATCAAATGCTACGTCGAGCCTCTTTGCTATACAGTAGTTCCTTATGGTGGCATTGTAAGAAGCTGCATCGGGGTAACAGCCATACTCCTTCATCTCCCTAAGAATTTCCTTGGCTTTGTCAGGCTGGCCGACAAGCCCCAACCCACCAATTATACTGGTATACGTGAATTGGTCCGGATAGATCTCTTCATCGCGCATTGTATCAACTACCTTGAAAGCCTTGTCCATCTCAAAATTCTTGCACAGCACGTCTACCAAGCAGTTATAGGAAACAACGTCTGGGGCCACGCCCATCTCCCGCATCTCCTCAAAGAAATCCCACACTTCCTGTGGCGACTTCCATCCAGACAGAAGGATGTTGAAGGTTTGCAAGTTCGGCTTAAACTTGCGCTTGTGGTCATGGTAGACATTCCTTGCGTCCACCATGCTCTTCTCCTGACAAAGCGCTCTCAGCAAGGCGTTGAAGCAGGACGTGTCGAACCGGTGTCCGAAGAACCGCTTGCTCTTCCAGAAGCTCTCCACGGTGTGCCGTACGGAGCACACCTTCGCGACCCGCCCGAGAAGCACGTGTAAGGCCCGCGGGGTGATCAGGTCAGGGTCTTTGCGGCGCGCCTCTCGCAGGACCTCCCAGCAGTGCTCGAATCGGCGGTTTCGGCCGAGGAGGTAGAGCATGGTCTCGAGAGCGAAAGGGGTGTGGTAAAACCCCTTGCGGGCGGCGGCGTGGTTGTATAGGGCGAGGGCCCGGATTGGGTCCCCGTGGGCGAAGCGGACGCGACGGAGGACGCCATCGATGAGGGAGTTCGTGAGGAGAATCCCAGACTGTTTTAGATCCTCACCGACGGAATCTGGGCTCGAGGAAGCGTTGACTGTCTGATAGATGGTGGATATCTCCGCAGCGTCAGGCGGTCTTGTTGGCGGCGGCGGCAGCAAGGAAAGGTATCTGAGGAGCGAGTAGAGGAAGGGCGGCGCCCTTCGTGATGGGGGGAAACTGAGGAGGTAAGAAGACGTCGTGAAGACCCGCATCGGCATTAGAACGGTAGAAATACGCGGGCGTGGCCGAGCTGCGGCGGCGAGTGGTCGAGCAGGAACACGCTACAGCTGCAGGGAGTGCTGGCTTTGTTCGGTTTGTTTGTTGAGGGCGTGTTTGGTTGCCGTAATTTGGTGGTGTATGAAAAAGGAAACTAGATTCAAATTTGTTGTTTGTTAGGGCTCGTTTGGTTGAGCCGAAAACCAACGTTTGCAGTTCCAAGTACGAGTGTTTTCAAACAATTTGAGTTTGGTTGGATGAGGTTGCAATTCGCAAAATGGAACTCATCGTCACTTTCAGTTCTTAGGCCTTTGGTTGGGCCGCAATTGAAGACATGTAGTTCCAACTTATGGTGTTTTCTAACTTCATGTGTTTGGTTGGATGGAAGTCCAACTCATGGTGTGAAAATGAACCACCTGGCCATGGCTAATTACACGAAAGTGAACCACGCCATTTTCGGGCGCGGTCCATTCCCGTAGCTGATGCATGTTCCTTATTTCCATCCCGGTCCTCTATCCTCATAGCCAACTCAGCCTTACTACTATTCTCGTGACTGGATATGACTGTAATATCATCTGCTAGCAACGGGCTTTTGGGGCTGATACCTTTCTCAACATGTGATTACATCCTGTAAGTATCTACTACCAAACACAAACAAATAAAAGGATTCAGTTACAACAACATACATTTAGTTTCAAAGCATGTTTTACATTTCCTGTTTTAAAATTCACCTAATGGCTTGCAACCGCTAACAACCAAACGAGCCCTTAAAATCGGAAGAAAAGAAATTGCGCCCAATATGGGCGCGGTTTATTTTCCGAGGTAGGTTGTTGCGGTAATAACTGCCTGTTTTCCTCTCGCTTTACTTAACTGCCTCCGCATTCTGCTCGTCATGCACATGTGTTCATGGTAATGGCGGATTTTTGCTGCATCCGGTAACTGCAACACATCATGTTTATTGCAAATATGTGAATGAACTTCTCCCTACCAGACGGATTACAAACTAAAGTCTTCAACTTCAATTGCATAGAACCAAATGAAAACGATGCAGCGTCAACTAATACCTTTTGATTTCGTTGAGTTGATTTTCTACTGTGGGTTGATTTTGTAGGTAAGCAAACATGCCCTTAATTGAGGTTTGCTATAGAGTCAAAATTGGACCCTAGGACGACACCCAAGTGTATAGCCAAAACGAGACCGATATAAAGGGGGCAGTTACATAATCTAGAACATGGAGAGAGGGAGTATTTGAATTTGGATTAGGCATGAAAAGGAAAATCTTGAAAATTTTCCCTTTTTCTTATTTATTAGTTCCCGCGTTGGTATATTGGTTTTGATTTCATTTGACGGGAGGGAACGTGGTCTCCTTTACAAAACAATCTCCCCCTCTTTTTCCCTGTATTTAGCCGCATCCCTACCTTCCCCTACACTATCGCAAAATGTGTAACCCTTCTCTCTCTTTCTAACTGTGCCTTTTTAATTCACTTCTGAAATTTTTAAACTAAATCATTTTTTTGAAGTAAAAAAAAACTGAAAAATGTGAGAGCAGCTTGAGTGAAGGAGAGTGCAAGCTTTTGCCACGTTGGCAAAATCGTGGTATGCGATTGGTCAATATGACTTTGGACGGGTGTATTTGAATTGCCTGCAAAACTCGCTCTTTTTATAGTAGTATAGATTATTAGTTCTCGCGTTGGTATATTGGTTTTGATTTCATTTGACTGGAGGGAACGTGGTCTCATTTACAAAACTACCTCCCCCTCTTTCTCCCTGTATTTAGCCACATCCTTACATTCCCCTACACTATCGCAAAACGTGCAACCCTTCTCTCTCTTTCTAACCGTGCATTTTTAACTCACTTCTAAAATTTTCAAACTAAATCGTTTTTTTGAAGTAAAAAAAGCTGAAAAAAGTGAGAGCATCTTGAGTGAAGGAGAGTGCAAACTTTTGCCACGTTGGCAAAACCGTGGTATGTGATTGGTCAATATGACTTTAGGCGGGTGTATTTGAACTGCCTGCAAAACTCACTCTTTTTATAGTAGTATAGATAAGTTATTTCAACTCTGAAAGTACCCCTTTGCAACTCTTGCTGACGAACATGTCTCCCCTTCCCGACGTCGTCGTGGTTCTATGACTTGTTTTCTCTACCCTACCTCCCTCAGTGGAGTCCCGGCTCTCCTTACAATTGTATAACAAACCTAACTGGCCTAAATCACGCGTCCAAAAGGAGCAGATTAAAGTAGTCGGACTTTTAAAGAGATAACCCGACTTTCAGGCCCCCGCAACGATAATGGGGTCCGATATAGTGATCGGGGTCGAACACAGGGACGAGGTTAGTAGTGCCAAGAACGCGGAATCAACACTTCTATACTCCGGTAGAAAAAGAGGATTAAAATGTGTTCCCCAAGGAACGACAAACTGAAGGCAAAAATAAAAGAGCGAAAGAAAACAAAAGAAAAGAAAACAAACTACAATGAGAAAATAGAAAACTCGAACTGGGGTTCACTTAACTAAAATGTTCCCTTAACCAACATATTATCCCTCTTCACTGCATGCACATAGCAAAATTACAAGCAACCATACAACGCCTCATTCCACTCTCTCTCGAGATGAGGAAAGAATCAGACTTAAAAGAAGTCTCTCTCTCGAGGAGACAGCTCAAAAGCCTTACGACAAAACATATGGTTTAAAGCACCAGCAATCTAACACTCTCGTGCATTCATGCTGCTCCACGTCACAGATAAAAGCGATATTACTCTCTCGAGATATCGACGGTCAAACATCGCAAGATGATAGTTAAACATACAAGCGAAGCATTAAAACAAGTGCATAGAGATAACTTTCATATGGGCAAGGATACACAAACAAGAAAGGATAGATATGCTGCAACAAGGGAACATCGTAAAGAAAAACTATCTCCGACTGGAGTTACAAGAAAGATGATGGTTTTAGGGTTTTAGCAGTTTTTAGAGGTTTTGCGCAACAACTTCCAAGGAGATAAAACTATTGTCCAGGCTAGGCACGAAGGAAGAAAACTTAAGAATAACAAGTTGCAGCGGAAAACACCACGCATCCCTTCTCTCAAAGAGGGTACCTCCAACTAAATGCCAACACCCTCTCTCAAGGGTAAATGACATAGGTTGGAGTGGGAAAGCAACCCGAAGCAGCTCCAACCATGGGTACTCTCGTACTCCCGGGTCAGACCAAGCTCTAGAGTTACAACGTCCTTCTCTCAGAGGAGTTGAAACGGGAAACACATTTCGATAGCTAGTCAAAACATGATCCAAACATACAAGCTAGAACTCAAATGCTATATAAGAAATCATCCAACAAAAGGGAACCAAACACAGAACAACATGTATTAAACTCCACAGATTCTATAAGCATAGATATTGTATAAAAGGGGTTCAGTTACAATGCGTATTAAATGAAAGTAAATGCTGAAAAAGTAAGATAGGTATCGGCCCCCTTGATGTAGGAGGTCGATATACAACAGTAGATCCCTAAGGTATCGCTAACCCGATACTTGGCAGGAGCTCTGCTCGATATGCTTGTGTCGAGCGGCTAGCCCTGTCAGGCGATAGGCTGTGACGGGCAGGCATATCGGTCAAGTCTCTCTACCTGATACGGCCATGTGGGGTACCACCCTCTCGGGCAACACACCGTGACGGGTGGTCTATATTGGGTTCGATATTGTGTCAGGTTAGAGATGACTTAGATTCTCAGGTTCCTTGTATCGGGTGTAGGGGCGAGCCGTCTTGGGCAGGAGCCCATCTAGGAACCCAGCACATCGGGTGGCCTTCTTGGTCGTGTCGGGCTGTTGCGGCTACCGGGGCGGGTCCTAAGTGAACCACTCCCATCCCTCTCGGGCTGGGGTGAACTTACCTAGTATCGCCCGGCACACCAACTCCAGGTGCTTTCCAAAGTCAGCTTTCACGAGGGTCCGACCCATCCCATCGTATTCCTGTAGCTGCTATTTATAGGCAGCAATTGGTGAAGGTTGTGGTTCTTGTGGGGCCACGTGTCCTTCATCGAACCTGCTTACGTGGCCTCGGGGATGATCGACACATGTATGTCGCCCGACACAGCAGATCATTGTGTGTCGTGTTGCAAGCGTATCGGGTGACCGTGGTGGTTAGACGCTTCCGATGAGTGGCTCGTATCGCGCGACATGCCATAACAGGTTGTCTAGTCATGGTGGGCAGAGCTCTCTGTCGGGTAAGTGGCGTACCGCCCATCAGACCACCCTTCTCGCGCGACACGACCGTGTCGGGCTGCAGTCGTATTGGGCAGCAGTCGTCGACGGGTAAGCGTGTGTGACGCGCGGCCAGTAGAAGGGTCGATGCAGGCGCGCGTTGTAGATGGGCCGGGATGGGCCTTTTTCTGACTTTGGGTATAAAACAGGAAAAATATGTACAAAAGATGGAAAAAGAGTTAGGGGTGTAGCGCAGTTTTACTTTTGTGCAAAAACATGACAAAATTGAGAGGAAAAACTATTTAGAGGACAATTTTGACAATGAAATGAAGGATATAAACGGTCATAAAATGGGTGTTATCAAAACCTCTTCTTGCTACTCTTTTTCTCAAAACCTGCTAAGAAATCCCTCCATCCGAGAGCCCCACCTTTCCTCCTCCCTATTTTGTCCTTTCTTCTAGAGCTCGTGTATCGCAGTTGCGACCCCACTCCGTTGTGGCGGCTCTGATTACAACTTGCATCAGAACCCCCCCCCCCCCATCTTCATTTTGTAAAGGTAACCCAACATCAATGTTTAGGGCTGCTTCGGGATAGGTGCTTGGCAAGTTCTACCTTTGAAGCTTCCTTCTCGAACAACGACATCGTCGAATCAAAGGGTCGATTGGTACGGGTTGCAACATCATCCATCTACTCCAACTCCAAAGCCCATTCATTTTACATGTTCCTCCCCTTCCACAACTCATGCATGTAAGTTTTGTCCTTTCAACCGCTGTGCTACCTTGCATGCTACAATGCAACAAAACACATCCCCACCCCCACCCACTTTCATTGGACATTCAAGGTACTTGTGTGTAATGATGATTTGCAAGGTTAGGTCAAAAACTCTTTATGAAGCAGGGGTGAGTGGATAAACCCTAGATGACCTCCTTGTTGGGTATGGATCGGCTTAAAAATGACAACGTCCATATTATTGGCTTATTATTCATATGTTACATAATAGGTTTGTCATTGCTACCTATATGAATCATTAACCACACTTGTTAAGAAGGGGGGGACTCCTGGTGTTTTCTGTAGTTTAAATGAGTGAATGCATGGCTAAGAATCATGCTTATACCAATGTTTATTTGTTAATGTAGGAAAAGTTGTTGTAGGTTTGAGAATGTGGTTGGTAAGACTATAAGCAGATATAGTAGGATGAGTTATGTGTATGAGGCATTGGCATTAGTGAGTTAGCTCATAGCATATGGGAGGAAGGTTGGTTACTGGTAGGCGAAGTTGTGTTGTGTGAGTATGGTAGGCCATACGACGTTGGATTTTTGGTATTATATTTCATGTTGACTTCACGGACAATGGTATGAGATGAGCTATGTGATGTTAAGAATGTATTTTTGAGGACTTAGTTATTTATGGGATGGTAACAAGATAGTGGATAGTAGCATATGTTGGTTGTAGTTATTTTCGAAGGTAATTGCAGACATTAGATGAATGACATTTGTGTTATGTTGTCGCATATGTTAGGCTCAGTACATTCGAGGGGTAAATTTGAGAAAAAGTATGACTACAAGGTTAGTGGATAGGAATTAAGTTAGTAATATAAGGGGCGTTAGCAAGGTAGTGGGTAGCAATATATGTTTGGGGTAGTGCGATCTGGAGGTATTCGTAAATGGGGATGAAGTATATCTCTGTTAACAAGTCCCATATGTTAGGCTAAGTACATTTGATGTTAACATGTTAGTTGGCAGGACTTAGTAGGCTATCAAGTTAGTGGATAGGACTTAGTACCATAACAAGTTAGTGGATAGGAGTTAGCCCATTAAGGGATTTATCTTATTAGTAGATTTTCGAAGGTAGTGCTTAAGTATGATTTTTGCTTTGTGGGTTCATGGGTTAGGCGTAGTGCACTTGGAAGTTGTTGGAAGATGGCGCATTGTGTTGTTTTGAATGAGTACGGAAGAATTTTGCTATTTTTTAACTAAACCAGTATGTATAATGGGTGTTTGATGTTGTTCGTTTCTTATTTTATTGACATCGACATATTGTGTAACACCCTTGACCTAGGTTTTGGGAAGACCGTAGAAGTTTTGCCTAAGTAAGATGATTAGAACCTTGTCTTAATCTTTTAGCACTACTACAGAACTGACCTTTGGCGTCGGTTATTTAAGGCCTTTGGTGACGGTTAAAAAGTGACACATATGTGGGCGACGCTAAAAGGTAAACCCTTAAGCGTCGGTTTTAAAACCGACGTCAAAACCCTTCGCGCCACCCAAAATGTGCCAGCAGGGGCACTATAGGCGTCGGTTATTAGTGGGAAAATCGACGCCAGAACCCTTCGCGCCACAAAAAGGGTGCCAGCAGGGGCACTATAGGCGTCGGTTATTAGTAGGGCAACCGACGCCCAAACCCTTCGTGCCACAAAAGGGCGCCATCTAGGACACCATCGGTGTCGGTTTCTTAGTAATAATCGATGCCATATCACCTGCCACCACAGCCGTGTTGGCCACCACGGTCGTGCTGGCCACCACGGCCATGTTGTTTGGCCACATTAGACGTCAGTTTTTTGCTATTAACCGACGATGTATGCCTTTGTTTTCAGTTTTCGACTAATAACCGACGCCTATGTTTTGATTTTTTTTTCTTATCAGTTTGCAGGCCTGATGTGGCTGGTCGTAGGATAAAGAAACCTACATTTAGTAAAACTGAACTGCAGGTTTATGACATCCATTGATGTCAGCCAACAACAGGCCACAAACCTGTAAATTTAACAAGATTCACATGTACACATGTAGAAACAGGCCAAAAACATGCAGTTCCTTTCATTTTCACATTCACACATGTAGAAACATTCAGACACATGTAGAAAATTCATGTAGCAACCTGCAGTTCCTTTCATTTTCACATTCACACATGCACATGTAGAAACATTCATGTAGCAACTTGCAGTTCCTTTCATTTTCACACACACACATGTATAAACATTCAGACACATGTAGAAACATTCACACATATGACAATTTAGAAAAAATCATTTACAAAATATCATTCTTTAGTCATTATCGCTATCAACATCCTAATTATATTTTAAAGCCTCCACTACTTGTATGGATTGTGCCCATTTTTATCTTACATCATTTAATTCTTTCGTCGTATAGGAAGCATGTACATATGATAAGGCCTTACATGTAGTGTGGTCAGTTTTAAACACCTACAAAGAGAATGATGTATAAGAGAATGATGTATATATATATATATATATATAATTAGTAATATATAAATAAGATTGATATATTTCATATTATCTAATGAGACTATATATAATACCTCAGGTATGGTATTGATGTCTACTGCGGCATATTTGATAATCATGTGCATAAATCACATCACACAGTATGCACATGCCTAGTCATTGTCTTGTGTAGCACACTATAAATTGAAACATATAAAATATTAAAAAATACAACTAAGCACATTCACATAAATAATATATACATTAGAGTTGGAAACTTACTTTCACGTTCTCCCAAATTATTGGTTGGTTCTTTTTCCCAGGGACCTTTCCTCCAGTCTTTTTGAACTCATGTAAACCCCTACATGTTAATGTAACACAGTAAATTGCATAATTAAATAGTAATATAATAAAAAATGTTAACGAATATAAAAATGAAAAATTTCTCACCGGAATAATGCCATTTTCATTGCATGTCCATATTTTGGATTCAATTTAGTCCCCTTAGGATCTAGATAATAGACAGTGAATGTCTCGGGGACAATAACTAGTAACTCCGAATAGCATCTCCCGCTATCGCCATCAACAGAAATTGGTAAGTAAGTAAACACCACAAATAATCAATATTCAAACGAATTGCTCTAAGAGTTGTATTTTACCATTTTTGCAGCCGCCTCAGTAGTTGCGGGCTTCTTTATTTCTCCTTTCTTATTTTTCCACCCAGTTATCCAGACATTATGGCAAGGAAGAGATGTGGTACCTATAGTAGAGGACTCCTGAGTAACAGAAGACTGAGCAGTACACTCAACCTCTAGTCTTTGGCGAACGATTGCATAGCCCTTTGGACCCATTGTGTGGTCATGCACATTCAGTGCACGCCTTGCTCTTTGCGCCTCACTGAGAGCCTAGTTAGTATGCACATTGATTTGGTTAGTAACACTAAAGGTTAATCTTGAATAGGTGGATACAACGTATATTAATTAAATAGGGAGTAACACCTAATACCTTGAATTCATCAGTGTTTCTTGAAGCAACAACCGTGTCCCATTCTTCTTGGTCCAGGAAGTTCCACTGTTCAGTGGCTGACTTCTTCCTCTTCTCACCATCTTTTATGTATTCTCGGGTGATATTTGTCCAATAGTTCCTTAGGACCCTCCCACAGTGTTGCATCACGCATTTACGATGCAACTTTTCATCCAACGCAAATATACTCTGCAAAATAGAATTTCTATTAACTAGTATCCAAAAAATTAGTAATCTACAAAATAGAATTATAAATAATAATAACTCACGCATAAATCCTTCCATATTAAGTCTATCTTCCCCTTAGGAGCTTTATGCCAAGAATCTATCTTACAACCACAATGGTTATGAGTAACATACCCAAGATATAAAACAAACGAATTGGGTTCACTCCAATTGCATTTCCTGCATTATCAAAATCCACAACCAGATTGGGTCCATTTCCCTTTAGCGCTATTAACTTATTCATCATAGTGATGCCCCTTCTCTTGTTAACTTTTTGGTATTGCTCATCAAGTGCCTCAAGTGATTCAGAGGGTACATGTCCATCATCAACCTAAAATTTGACAAAATAAACATGCTTACAGGATATAACTATAAATGGACATATAGATAGAAATATATGATATATTTTTAAAACTTATATTGTGAGACGGCGCATTGGTATCCTCACAATGCTCATCATGGTCATCATGCCCATGCTCAACCATCTGAAAATTTCATTAAAAAATCAAACATTTAGCATTTGACATAACTAGAAGATAATGAAACATTGAAAAATGAATCATTGTATAGTTCACATATACAAATGAAACATATAAAAAAATATAAACATGCATGCCTCTAATATTGCGATCGTTTATCAATTAACAATCCTTCATTGTGATCTCTGTGCACATACAAGTCATCATTAGCTTCAATATTTTGTGGTGTTGGCAACCCAACTGAGAATGGACTGGAGTCATCATAGTTATCATAGTACTCTTCTTCATCTATAGGATCTTCAATGAACTATCTTTTACTATGAAGAACACTCGACCATTTATCATTTGCAGGATCATCGATATAAAATACTTGTTTCACCTGTGATGCCAATATGAATGGTTCACCCTTCTCGCCAATCTTTTCAAAGTTCACTAAAGTGAAACCTAATTCATTCACTATAACTCCTTTGGTGTTATCAACCCAATTACATTTGAAGAACGGAATTTTGAAATCTATGTAGTCAAACTCCCATATGTCTTCAATGACACCATAATATGAAAAATGGATGCTCGAAGTCAGTGACGGCTGCGTTGTGGTAGCTGACAGACTTGCATGGAGGCACGGTCACCAGCTGGGTGAAGATGTCATCGTAATCAGTCCGGTTGTCCGACCTCCAGTACTGGTCTCTCCCATGATTCCAGTTGTAAATGGAATTGAATTGCAATGACGCCAAAAACTTGACACGATTTTACCCGTATAACGCAAGTGCACGCGTCAATGTAATATAGTCCTTTGTGAGGCCCGAGTCGAACTCAGGGACACTGAACTATCGGTAGACTACTACTAACTGTTCACAATCAGCTAGACCAGTTAAAAAGGTTTTGAGAGTTGATTAAAAAGAAAAAGAAAAAGAAAATAAAAGAAAGCAACGCAATCGATTAAATGTTAAGTTTAATCAATATAGATGTGAATCTTTAGGATTGTGGTTTCATCGCAGGTTCTCGTTGTATTTATTTCTATTTAGATCATCAAATTCGTCTCTCATTCTGGGCAGTGGCCTGTAATCAGAATTATTCACTGTCGTGATACAATTCACTACCTAAATCTAGATCGGTTCCACCGTCGTAGTAACCTATACCCTAAACTAGGTGCATTAGAATCAACCTATGGGTTTCCACCATTAACCGTACATCACCTTGTTCAAGGAATTTATGAGTTAATGTGAATTTCGTCTCTTTTCAACCGTTAACTCTTCTTTCAAAGCAATTAAAGGCATTAGATTATCATTAGGGTGATCAAGCATAATGACATAATGGAGAAAACAAAATCATACCACGGATTTAAGAGACAAATTATGAATTACTATGATAAAAACGTCATACAATGATTACTCGGGCTACTCCCGATCCTAAAGACAAAGGGGATTAGCCCCGCATGTTCATCTCAGAGAAAGACAAGACGGAAGAAAGGGGAAACATGGAGAAAAATGTGGATGAAGTGATGTAAACCCCTGAACGGAGAAGATCCAAGCATTCCTCGACGTAGAGTGCACTATCTACAACCTTTCAGTGGTGGAAAATGTCTCCTTCGGCTCTCGGAACGGTCGGGGCGTGCTTCCGGGCTCCGTTCTCCTCTCCAACTCTCCTTGGGATGTGTGCAGCAGCTAATGACGTGATAGATTGCTCCCGGCCGCCGTCATTAGGTATAAACACCAAATTAGATCGTTGAAATATCACCACCGTTGGATTCAGGCCAATCTGAAACAAACACTAATCTGACGGCGTCGATACCATCGACGCGAGTCGATGGTATCGACACTTTGTGATATCGCCAGGTTTCCTTTCTTCTCTATCATTCAGCCTGATGCAGGATCGATACCATCGATGAGGGTCGATGGTATCGACACCCTTAGGCATCAGTTGTATCACCTTTCCGACACTAAAGCTGTAGAACGTCGATAGTATCGACCTTTGTGTCGATAGTATCTACCGGCTGGTTGCTGGCAACCTGAAGGTAGAACGCTACCATCGACTTCCCAGTCGATGGTATCGACACTTCTTAACTCCTTGCGTCTGTCTGTCTGTGACTGTGTCGATACTATCGATGGATTTCGATGGTATTGACAGCTGTATATATGCGTTTTTCCTGAAATTGCAAGACAAAACCAAATCATCCAAGCTAACATGCGTCAATATGATCATTTATAATCGAAAAGATACAATATGCGAGATTTGATATAGAAATAAATTATAGACCAAAGTGAATGAATCATGCAATATTAACCACCAAAGTGACTAATAAACACATAAAACACATGTAAAATAAGTCTATAAAAGCGACTCAAAATCGTCACAGTTTGATGCGAGGATTTTGAGTCGCATTTATAGACTTGTTTTACTTGCGTTTTATGTGTTTATTGGTCACTTTGGTGGTGAATAATACATAATTCACTTACTCTAGTCTATAATCTCTTTCAGTATCAAATCTCTCATATTTTATCTTTTTGATCATAAACGATTATAATAATGGGTTTTATCTCAGTTGGTTTGGCTTTGTCTTGCAATTTTAGGAAAAACATATACATACAGTTGTCGATACCATCGACATCCGTCGATAGTATCGACACAGTCACAGGAAGACAGCCGCAAGGAGCCAAGCAGTGTCGATACCATTGACTGGGAAGTTGATGGTAGCGAGTTACCTTCAGGTTGCCAGCGATCAGTCGGTCGATACTATCATCACAAAGGTCGATACTATCGACGTTCTACAGCTTCAGTGTCAGAAAGGTGATACAACCGATGCTTAAGGGTGTCGATACCATCGACCCCCCATCGAGGAGACAACTCAAAAGCCTTTCAGAAAAACATATGGTATAAAGCACCAGCAATCTAACACTCTCATGCATTCATGCTACTCCACGCCACGGATAAAAGCAATATTACTCTCTCAAGATATCGACGACCACGTCACGAATAAAAGCGATATTACTCTCTCAAGATATCGATGATCAAACATCGCAAGATGATAGTTAAACATACAAGCGAAGCATTAAATCAAGTGTATAGAGATAACTTTCATATGGGCAAGGATACACAAACAAGAAAGGATAGATATGCCGCAACAAGGGAACATCGTAAAGAAAAACTATCTCCAACTGGAGTTACAAGAAAGATGATGGTTTTAGGGTTTTAGCAGTTTTTAGAGGTTTTGCGCAACAACTTCCAAGGAGATAAAACTATTGTCCAGACCAGGCATGAAGGAAGAAAACTTAAGAATAACAAGCGGCAGCGGAAAACACCCTGCACCCCTTCTCTTAAAGAGGGTTGATAACACCAAATTTTGTGACGTTTTTGCCCTTTATTCTGTTATCAAAACTACCTTTTTTTGCTATTTTCCTCTATTTTATTAGCATTTTCACAATAATAGGCCAAGCAACGCTCTTATTCCAGTTTTTCCTATCTTTTACAGGGTTTTCCTCATTTTTGCGCAATAAGGCCGATTCCGGCCCACAATAAGTCTAAGCCCGTCTCGACCTTCCTGGCGCCCGATACAAACCTGCCCGACAGGGGCTGGGAGACACAAGAATCATCGTCGGAGAAGGGCGCCTTGTGAAAGGGACGTACCGGCCGACACACCTTCTAACCGACAGGGAGCCGAGGCCGCCCGACGACCCAGCTCGTCGAGCGACACGACCACCCACCGGCAGGCGTGCCGCCAGCCACGTGACCGATAGCCAGCGCCTCGCGCCGAAGGCATACCTGTGTCGGCCGTCCACACCCATCGACCGTCGTATAAGGGAGCTACGTGGCGTTTCCAGCACCATAACTCCTTCAACCGCCGGTATAAATAGCAGCTACAGGAAGCCGAAAAGCCAGGTCGAAAACGTCGGAGGTTGGATAGGTCGGGACGGCTAGCCAGTTCACCGTCCGGACAGTTGGGGACTTGAGCGATCTGCGAAAGAAGTGCGAGAGCAACCGTATCGTGCCCCAGTGCTCGTACTGGGCGACACTAGGTGAGCTCTTCCTCATCCCGAGAGGGAGGGGATCGGTTCACCTAGGACTGTACCGGACGACACTGAGGGCCGATATCGGCCGACGTAGACACGCGACACGAGTGCCTGACAGCAATGCCCGACAGTAGTATATGTAATCCTTGGCCGACACGATACCGAAACCGATATGCTCTCCCCGTCAGTCGTGCCGCCTGAGAGGGTGTGCCGCCCGACATGAGCGTATCGGCCAGGGTCTTCGAACGATATAGTCGTCCGTCAGTCGTGCCACCTGAGAGGGTGTGCCGCCCGACACGGCTGTACCAGGATAGGTTCATGGACGGTGTCGGGCTGGGAGTAGTAGTAGTCTGTCGCCCTTCTACATCAAGAAGGCGACATCTATCTTTAATTCTATTATTTAAATTCTTAGCTTATGCATTGTATTAGACCCTTATTGCTGATAGAAATAGAAATGCTAAATTGCTCTTTGTTTAATGCTTAATGCCTTATGATTGGGTAACTACTGTGTTGGATATCTGAACTCTAGCTTGCATGTTTTGGATCGCGTTTCGCTTAGCTACCGAATCGTCTTTCCCGTCGCAACTACTTCGAGAGTTGGGTTGTGGCTCTAGTGTTCGGTCCGATTCTGGAGTACGAGAGTGCCCGGAACGGAGTTGTTTTAAGTATCATTCCACTCTAACTTGAGTCCAGCGACCCCGAGAGGGGCGTTGAAGCTTGGCTAGAGGCACCCGCTCTGAGAGGAGGGGTGCAGGGTGTTACTGCTACCTCTTATCTTTCTAAAAGTCTTATCCCTTGCATTACGCCTTAAACTGCAGGTTACCTTTCTATTTTCTGTTGCATGAAAATTCCTAAAAATGGCTAAATGACAAAATCTTAATCTTTCTCGTAACTCCAGTTGGAGATAGTTTTCTTTGATTTAATAGTGACATCTGGTTGTTCCCTTCGGGGAACTTCATTATCTCTTTATACCCACCGGAGTGTAGAGTGTCGATTCAGAGTCGTCAACACAACCCACCTTGTCCCTGTGTTCGACCCCGTATGACTACTTCGACCCCGTAAACAAAGTTGCGGGGGCCTAGAAGGATTCGGGTTATAAATGCGAAGGCTCGACTACCTCAAATACGCCTCCAATTTCAGGACGCGCGATTTAGGCCGGTCAACTTTCTGGCGCCGTTGCCGGGGATGAGGCAATTGGCACTGTTGACGAATCCGAATCCACTAACTACACTCCCGTGCCTCAAGCTTAGAAATAGGCTTGACAGCACTTCTCTTTCTCTTTCTTTTTCTTTTACTTTAAGCATTTTTCTTTACCCCAATTATGATTTTCTAAATATGATTTTTATGCAGATTTCAGGTACTCTGATCTACTAAACACCGAGACTGTCAACCATGCCTCCTCGCGTAGAGCCATCTTCAGGAAACGAAGGCCCAGGAGGGAGGCCAACTTCGCCTCCACCGGAAGACAACGACCGGTATAGTGATCATGAGCGGCAAGAAGATCTAGAATCACCAGGGCAGGAGGAAGAGCATCATCAGCATAGACGTCGTCGGAGACACAGGAGGAATCATGATAACCGGGAGCGACGCCGAGACGCCAGCAACAGTGACGACTCGGAGGAAGAAGAGAAAACTCTGAGAGAATTGGCTTCTACCAAGGCCAATAGATCGAGGTGCCCCGTTATCATCCCAAGGTTCAATGCTACAAACTTTGAGCTCAAGCCATCTGTGATCTCCATGATTCAAAATAAAAGCTTCAGGGGGAGTTCTAAGAGTGACAACCCTTACCATCACCTTGATGCTTTCAAAAATATCTACGACACCATAAAGATGCGAGGGGTTCCCCAAGAGGTCATCTACTGCAAGGGTTTCATCTTCTCTTTGGAGGATAAGGCTCTATCATGGTACCTTGGGCTACCCCACCAAGCGTTGAATGGATGGGGAGAACTGGCTGACGCATATGTAAACAAGTTCTACCCCACGGAGAAGACGATGAGAAACAAGTTAAAAATCACGTCTTTCACGCAAAAGCCAAATGAAAACCTCCACGACGCCTGGGAACGATATCTGGAATATCAGAGGGACTGCCCTCACCACAATTTCAAGAAGGGTTTCCTGGTCTCCACCTTCTACAATGGGCTCACTCCCGATGAAAGGGTATCGCTGAATGCGGCAGCAGGAAGTGATTTCTTAGGGAAGAAGCCAAGCAAGTCCGAAAAGATCATTAGGAACATGGCTTAGTTGAAGGCTGATGTTGACTATGATAGATCCGATAGAGGGCAGGCTAAGAAGGCAGGGGAAGGAATCTCTCTTGAGTCTAAGGCTCTGGAAAACATAACTTCTCAGATTCAAAGGATAGCAACAGATGTGAAACAACTGAAGGATAATGGAGGAAAGGGGAAGAAGCAAGTTGAGAGAGTCATGAAATGTGTTACCTGCGGTGAAGGAGGACATGGGGTAGACAACTGCGTCTACACCAAACCCGGCACTGACAGTGACTCCGACTCGGAAGAAGAAAGGATCGACAATGTATCCTACATGGGCTTCAAAAGACCAGACCACCCTGGATTCAGTTACGGCAACAAAGACGCGGCCGAGAACTCGCATCAGCTAAACACCCTGGCCAGGCCCGTGCAACCTTTTGAAAAGAGAGGGGGATCAGGCCAATACACCAAGAACAGCCAGTTCCAGTCAGCAAAAGGTAATTTCCAAGCACCAGGAAAGTACCAAGGCCCGCCCCGTGAACAGGAGAAAGGGGTGAACCAATCCGAAGTGATCGGCCAGTTGTTCGATTTTGTCAAGAAACAGGACACCGTTAATCACCAGTTAGCGCAAAGTGCGCTGTCCAACTCGGGGGTTTTGAGCTCGTTGCAGGTCCAGTTGGCAGATATGCAGACACATCAGCGCCAAATCGACCAGCAGCTAGCGCAGCTCGCCGAAATTATGAAGAATCCTGTAGGGAAGATCCCGTCTAACACCGAACCAGCTAAAAGATAGATCAAGATGAAGAAGCTAAAAGATGTCTAGCTGTAGACAGGAAATGCAGCGCTCCTCGGGAGGCAGTCCGTGCTTTTATTTTCCTAGAATAGGATGTTATTTACTTTCTTGCAAGGAAGACATTACAAACATTACGGACTGTAATAAGGCCCGAGTCAGTGCATGCGCACGTGTGCTGACTCTTTTTTGTTTTAAGGGCCACCGCTTTAGTTTTGCCAGGATGGGTAATACCATCTGAGGCCGGGTTTAGCCTTAGGCCAATGATGTTTTACCCGCCTGTCGCCTCTTGCTCTAGGTGGGTTTTTCTTCGGAGTTTTGTCCCAAAAAATCTTGTATCGGTCGGGCGAAGTCTGGTCTAGCAAATCTTTTTCCCAGACCAGATCGGGCGGCACACCAACCGACTTACAGATTGCGCCCGTCTCAGGAGAGAATGGTTTTACCACGACATCCGGCCGCTATATATACGGTGAAAACTTTACCGTGTCGCGCTCCCGGATTTTACCTTTTTCAGCTACCGTATCGCGCAGTACTTTTCTTGCCCTCCGCTCCCGTGTCGCGCAGAGACCTCTTTCGATCCCGTGACGCGCAGCACTTCAAGGAAAACAAAGGTATCGCGCGACAGCTCTATCGCCCGAGCATACCCGATACAGACCTTTATCACGTACGAGGTATCGGGCAAGGATTTTACGTTGATTTTTCTTGTCGCCCGGTACTGTTATCGCGCGACACGCTTCTCTCGCACCTGCCCGATACATCTGTGTCAGGCAGTGACCGTATCGTCCGTTTGTTCTTGTACCGGGCAGCGCTCTTTCAAGATCTTGCCGGGCACTCAGTTCCTTTTAGTCGTATCGCCCGACACGGTTGTATCGGGCAGGCTTTACCTGATCTTGTCTCAAGGCCCGATACAGTCGTGCCGGGGTGCCTTCCCCCTTATTAATTTTTCTGTTGATAACAAAATAGCATTTATTTGATTAATGATAGGGATGGCACGCAAAAAGATAACCGTTAGACTCGTTGGCGAGCAAGGCAGGAGAGTCGTCACCGAACCAGAGGCAGAGGTGGCAACAGTCGGGCAGAAGCGCTCAAACCATGAAGCAGCTGGACCCTCAACATCTGGGAAGAGGGTGAGGACAGAAGAAGCGGCCACTCCAGCTGTAGCACCAGCTCTGACAACAGAACCCCTGGAGTACATGCCAGGAAGGTTCGTGCCAAGAGATGAAGAGCACGGACGCCGATATGCTGAGCTAGGAGCCAAACTCTACAGGCCTAGCAGGTTCGGCCACCAGTCATCCTTCATGCAGTTGGGCATCTTCGGGAGACTGGAGGACGTACTTGTTGTAGCCGGTCTGAGGCAAATCTACTTCAGCCTATCCGCCTCCTACACCGAGCTCACAAGAGAGTTCATGGCGTCCCTTCACCGAGTAAAGAATACACCTGCTGAAGCCAGACAGTACGGCGGAGCCGACAGACTCCAGGGGCGACTTTACAATGCAGAGCACGTCATTTCGGAAAGGCTGCTCAACCAGATTTTCTCCTCCAGCGAAGAGGAGAGAAGGAGGCTAGATAACGGTGCAAGGATCACCGAAGAAGACAGATTCAACCCCATAGATATCTGGGAAAAGCTAACCGGGGAGTCATCTTTCAAACCCGGAAGCAAGGTGGCGGCAGTGCACTCGTGCTTCTGGAGAATAATACACAAGCTGGTGGCGTGCCTCCTCTGTAGCAAGAACGAGTCCAGCAACATTTACTCCGAGGAACTCCACGTCATGTGGCACATGATGGAGGGCCAAACTATCAACCTGGGGCGCTTCTTGCTGAACAGGCTGCACCCAATAAAGGATGCCACCAAGGAATATTGCATGGGTGGCATCGTGAACCTAATCGCGGTAGGGTTAGGATACCCGCGTGAGCCGCGCAGCCTCTCAAGAACGAGAGGGGACGAGTTGATCGACCTCAAGTACCTCATGAGGTCGGGTATAATAAAGAAGGAGGGGCGGAGTTACTTCTACAAGTTCGCACGGACAAAGATCCTTCTTCCGCTCCTCGTTGTGCCGCCTACGACGCAGAAAAGCTAGTCTTCACCACAGCCGAGATCGAGGCTGTGGCAGCGGGCGCAAGCTGCGCTCCGCCCCCAAGAAGCCAAGAGCGGGGGATCATCAGGGGGGCTATCCCGCATGGTACTCGGCAGGACGTATTTTCAACAGCTCCTGCCGAGCAGCCCACTACCTCGGAGCCACGAACGACAGCCACGACAACAAGGCCGGCGGTGGTGAGAGAAGAACCGGCGATCATGGAGGTCGCTGAGACAAGGGCTGGAACTGCAGCAAGAGAGACGGCTGCAGTCCCCGTAGTTTCTACTGCGCCCCTAAGGGCAACTGATGAATTACAACCGGATGTCAGCGATGAGGTATTCACCGATATCCTGCAATTGGAGATCGAAAGAGCACAGGTGACACCGACACCACCGCCAAAGTCACCTGTTGCAGTTGTTGAGGAGATCGTCGACAGCGTCGATATGGGGCAGCATCCGTCCCCCACAACAAGGTCTCTTCCGATACAACAAGAGGGCGAGGCAGCACCGACACCTCGCCCAGAAGCATCAGCCGCGCGAACAATAGAAGTAGGTTCCGCCTCGTCAGGCAGACCTTCGCGCGGGAGGAGCATTTCAAGATCAAGGGGGAGACAAGCGGAAAACCCTCCTTCGCTCGGAATGATGCTAGGACAAGAACTCGATTTCTTGCGGGAGGTAACGGAAAACAATTCTACTACATTTCTTTCCCTAACCCGCAAGTTTTCGATTTTCGAACAGAGGCTAGATAGGCAGGAACGAGAGCTGCTGACTCTAGCCAGCCTACCTGGCCGGCTAGAGGCAGTGAATGCCACGCTTCAACAAGTTCTGCAGCGCCTTAGCGAGATCGAGAGAAGGCTGAACAGGGAGGACGACCATCCACGCCCAAGGCAGCCGAGAAGATCGTTGTCGCCTCCCGGTCCGGGCTCTCAATCCTCGTCGTCAAGAGCGTCGTCAGGATCGTCCTCATCCACCTCCTCCTCCGGCAGATCGTCATCAGCAACCAGAGGAATTTCTTCAAATGGAAAGGCTATGAAGCTCCTTCCAGACAAGAAAGCCCTTTTGACCTGAATAAGGCCGCTCCCTCAGCCCCCTTTGACGAAGCTGAGGATAACAACGAAGATATCAGCGTCGGGGAAGGCTCTTCTGACGAATCCGAGGGAGAAGGGGGGGACATCCGCACCGCAAACGAAAGGCACCTCCCCAGAGGAAGGAGTTCAAGGGCCGACATCACCGATTTCTCCGCACCGACAGAGATACCGTCTTTCGAAATGGCTGACTTTGACAGAAGGGTTATAGGATATCTAACGATCAGAGACCAAAAACTGCTCAACATGGTCCTAAGATCGCAAGCTGACGAGGAAGAGGTACTCTGGAGCGACGGATATTTCTCGGTGCGGCGGGGAACTCTGAGAAACATCTTCTGCGCCAAGGCCGTCGTAGGGAAGAGTTTATTCAGAGTGCTACAAGGGGCCATTGTAGAAAACGCCGACAACAAGAACCAACATACAGTTTACGTTGCCACCCCAACCCTAGCAAGAAGACTAATGATGGGGTTGTACAATGCTACGCAGGTAAAAAGTATGTTGGATTACATTGAAGTGCACAACCCAAAACTGGTGATGGCCCCTTACAAACACAGAAACAACTGGTTCCTGTGCATTGCCGACCTCCGAAATCATCATGTCCAACTGCATTGCTGCTGCAGCAAGGAGGTCCCGCACACAGGAAGTACGTTCTTACTCCCAAAGGACGTAAAGCTAAGACTGCTGCCGCTGCGTCTCCACCGGGTCATCAAGTACGGAGTCCAGTGCCACAACGGCGTCTGGAATTTCTACTCACTAAAGGACTTCCCAGTCCAAGAAGATGAGGGAAGTGGAAATAGCGCATTCGTAGTCCTTAGAGCCATGGAGATGATACATATCTTCGGATACTTCAAGCAACTCCAGGATTCTAACTTCTACAATCTCAGAAGCAAATATGCATTGCTGCTGATAAAGGATAAGCGCTACTTCCGAGACGCGGGGATACCAGAAGAGCTGCTAGACAGTGAACAAGAAGAAGAGTCATCTCAGCACAGCAGCCCTCCTGAAAAGGAAGCGGAAGCAGAGACGAACGTCAGTGGGGCAGGCAAACAAATAAACATCTTGCGGCAAGTTTTTAGACACGATGAACATGCCTCGCCCCAGAACCTGGAGGAGTCAATCCACAACTTCGACCGTTTCTCATGCGCTACCCTCACGCATGAACAGGTCAACGAAATCCACATGAAGTTGGCTGACTCCAACCCTGAAGACATAGCTTACTCGGCAGGCGATGTCATAGTCCTGATTGACGACTTAAGGGACATGGTAAAAGAAGGAGGGTGTCTGGAGTTATCTGTGGCGGTCGCCTACATCCAGATACTGCGAAACAAGTCTGAACACGCATACATAGCAGATCCAATGTTGTTCAACGACATTTGCTTAGCCGATGAACAAGGGGCAAAGGAAGCCTTCCTAGCAGAATTGGAATGCAGAGTCCCGAATACCATTCTCCTTCCAATCCTGCACGACAACCACTGGACGCTCTTAACGGTGTACACCCAACAACGAGCAGGGATTTTCTACAACAGCTCGGACAGCAATAAAGACCATCCAGTGCCTTGTACATCGACAACGCTGACATCTCTTGAACGATTAGTACGAAAGTACTATATCGATATAGCAACGCTGATACAACCATTCCTGGGAAGGCAAGCAAGAGGCTGGCATGAACTCCAGTTCTGCCACCGCAGCCCGCAACAAATTCAACTATCCAACGACTGCGGCGTCTTCATCTTGGAATGGATGGCAAACGAGGCAACGCCTGATCAGCTCCTCCACATCGACTATCACAGCAAAAGAGGAGAATATGTGTGGGAGCTCTTATCTAGCCCAGGCGCGCTGATCATCTAACCCTCACTAATTCACATTTCCTTACCTCATCTACTTCACAACTCTGGGACAGAGTGTGGAGTAAGTTTGGGGGGGGTACCATGTACCAGTGAGGGAGGTACAAAAATCCTCTGATCTCTCTGACTTAAATTCCTTATTATTTTGTTCTTTATCTTAAATTCCTTATTCTTTTGTTCTTTATCCTTCTGTTCTTTCCTATATCATGTGTACATATATATGTTTATACCAAAATTTTTGAAAATTTTGAAAAATTTTGCAAATTTCCTGCCCCTATGCATATGTACAAAGTTGCTGTAATAATAATAAAAACCTGTTGTGACTTCTTGCAAAGTTTACTTTCTGTATATTTCAACGAGTTACAAGTTCTGTCATATCTTTCTGATAATGTTGTCTCAAACAAACAAAAGATTGTTCCTTGCCATCCAAAAATTTTCGAAAAATAATAATCTCGCAAACAGCTAAGAGACGAGTATGGAGAAGGAAAAAGCTGCCCAAACAGCAGATATCTCTTTTGTTTTCCCTTACCCAGCAAAAATCCCAAAAAGAGAAAAAAGCCTTATGAGCGTGAATAAAAGCATGAGAGTTGTGCCCAATAAAAGAAAAGAAAAAATATATACACACTTGTTTTCCAAAAGTACCCGTCTTTAGGCATGGTAGATCCGGGGCAGTGGTACGTAGGATGTGAGATCACTGCTCTAAAGCCAACTGGCTTGGACTGCAGGGACCACTTGCCCGTTAACGGACCCTTACCTGCATGGATTGATGGGAAACAAGAAGAAAAACCCAAAAAGCCTTAGCCTACCCTATACACAACTTTCTACCCTCAAAATAAAGCTGTTTGGTGTGGAAGCTAACTTCGGAATCATACACCAAAGTCTCACTGAAGCTGTGGAGAAGAAAAATTTTACTTAAATAATAAGGCAAGTAGGGCAAGGTCTTTTGCTCGCTTTAAGACAGCATTACCTCCAAGACATCACAAATCTTGTGCTACCCTTTAGCCTTAAAGTTTTGCTGTGCAAGAAGAAGCAACACAAAGTTTAGTTTAAATATTGATTGAGGACAATCAAAAAGCTAAGTTTGGGGGAGTTGATAACACCAAATTTTGTGACGTTTTTGCCCTTTATTCTTTTATCAAAACTACCTTTTTTTGCTATTTTCCTCTATTTTATTAGCATTTTCGCAATAATAGGCCAAGCAACGCTCTTATTCCAGTTTTTCCTATCTTTTACAGGGTTTTCCTCGTTTTTGCGCAATAAGGCCGATTCCGGCCCACAATAAGTCTAAGCCCGTCTCGACCTTCCTGGCACCCGATACAACCCTGCCCGACAGGGGTTGGGTGACACAAGAATCATCGTCGGAGAAGGGTGCCTTGCGAAAGGGACGTACCGGCCGACACACCTTCTACCCGACAGGGAGCCGAGGCCGCCCGACGACCCAGCTCGTCGAGCGAAACGACCACCCACCGGCAGGCGTGCCGCCAGCCACGTGACCGATAGCCAGCGCCTCGCGCCGAAGGCATACCTGTATCAACCGTCCACACCCATCGACCGACGTATAAGGGAGCTACGTGGCGTTTCCAGCACCATAACTCCTTCAACCGCCGGTATAAATAGCAGCTACAGGAAGCCGAAAAGCCAGATCGAAAACGTCGGAGGTTGGATAGGTCGGGACGGCTAGCCAGTTCACCGTCCGGACAGTTGGGGACTTGAGCGATCTGCGAAAGAAGTGCGAGAGCAACCGTATCGTGCCCCAGTGCTCGTACCGGGCGACACTAGGTGAGCTCTTCCTCATCCCGAGAGGGAGGGGATCGGTTCACCTAGGACTGTACCGGACGACACTGAGGGCCGATATCGGCCGACGTAGACACGCGACACGAGTGCCTGACAGCAATGCCCGACAGTAGTATATGTAATCCTTGGCCGACACGATACCGAAACCGATACGCTCTCCCCGTCAGTCGTGCCGCCTGAGAGGGTGTGCCGCCCGACATGAGCGTATCGGCCAGGGTCTTCGAATGATATAGTCGTCCGTCAGTCGTGCCACCTGAGAGGGTGTGGCGCCCGACACGGCTGTACCGGGATAGGTTCCTGGACGGTGTCAGGCTGGGAGTAGTAGTAGTCTGTCGCCCTTCTACATCAAGAAGGCGACATCTATCTTTAATTCTGTTATTTAAATTCTTAGCTTATGCATTGTATTAGACCCTTATTGCTGATAGAAATAGAAATGCTAAATTGCTCTTTGTTTAATGCTTAATGCCTTATGATTGGGTAACTACTGTGTTGGATATCTGAACTCTAGCTTGCATGTTTTGGATCGCGTTTCGCTTAGCTACCGAATCGTCTTTCCCGTCGCAACTACTTCGAGAGTTGGGTTGTGGCTCTAGTGTTCGGTCCGATTCTGGAGTACGAGAGTGCCCGGAACGGAGTTGTTTTAAGTATCATTCCACTCTAACTTGAGTCCAGCGACCCCGAGAGGGGCGTTGAAGCTTGGCTAGAGGCACCCACTCTGAGAGGAGGGGTGCAGGGTGTTACTGCTACCGCTTATCTTTCTTAAAGTCTTATCCCTTGCATTACACCTTAAACTGCAGGTTACCTTTCTATTTTCTATTGCATGAAAATTCCTAAAAATTGCTAAATGACAAAATCTTAATCTTTCTCGTAACTCCAGTTGGAGATAGTTTTCTTTGATTTAATAGTGACATCTGGTTGTTCCCTTCGGGGAACTTCATTATCTCTTTATACCCACCGGAGTGTAGAGTGTCGATTCAGAGTCGTCAACACAACCCACCTTGTCCCTGTGTTCGACCCCGTATGACTACTTCAACCCCGTAAACAAAGTTGCGGGGGCCTAGAAGGATTCGGGTTATAAATGCGAAGGCTCGACTACCTCAAATACGCCTCCAATTTCAGGACGCGTGATTTAGGCCGGTCAAGGGTACCTCCAACTAAATGCCAACACCCTCTCTCAAGGGTAAATGACATAGGTTGGAGTGGGAAAGCAACATGAAGCAGCTCCAACCCTGGGTACTCTCGTACTCTCAGGTCAGACCATGCTCTAGAGTTACAACGTCCTTCTCTCAGAGGAGTTGAAACAGGAAACACATTTCGATAGCTAGTCAAAACATGATCCAAACATACAAGATAGAACTCAAATGCTATATAAGAAATCATCCAACAAAAGGGAACCAAACAAAAAACAACATGTATTAAACTCCATAGATTCTATAAGTATAGATATTGTGTAAAAGGGGTTCAGTTACAATGCGTATTAAATGAAAGTAAATGCTGAAAAAGTAAGATAGGTATCGGCCCCCTTAATGTAGGAGGTCGATATACAACAATAGATCCCTAAGGTATCGCTAACCCGATATTGGGTGGGAGCTCTGCTCGATATTCTTGTGTCGAGTGGCTAGCTCTGTCAGGCGATAGGCCGTGACGGGCAGGCGTATCGGTCAAGGCTATCTACCCAATATCGCTGTGTGGTGTACCACCCTCTCGGGAAACACACCGTGATGAGTGGTCTGTATTGGGTTCGATATTGTGCCGGGTTAGAGATGACTTAGGTTCTCAGGTTCCTTGTATCGGGTGTAGGGGCGAGCCATCTCAGGCAGGAGCCCATCTAGGAACCCAGCACATAGGGTGGCCTTCTTGGTCGTGTCGGGCTGTTGCGGCTACCGGGGCAGGTCCTAAGTGAACCACTCCCATCCCTCTCGGGCTGGGGTGAACTTACCTAGTATCGCCCGACACACCAACTCCAGGTGCTTTCCAAAGTCATCTTTCGTGAGGTTCCGACCCGTCCCATCGAATTCCTATAGCTACTATTTATAGGAAGCAATTGGTGGAGGTTGCGGTTCTTGTGGGGCCACGTGTCCTTCATCGAACCTGCTTACGTGACCTCAGGGATGATTGACACATGTGTGTTGCCCGGCACAGCAGATCGTCGTGTGCCGGGTTGCAAGCGTATTGGGTGACCGTGGTGGTTAGATGCTTCTGATGAGTGGCTCGTATCGTGTGACATGCCATAACAGGCTGTCTAGTTGTGGCGGGCAGAGCTCTCTGTCGGGTAAGTGGCATACCGCCCATCAGACCACCCTTCTCGCGTGACACGACTGTGTCGGGCTACAGTCGTATCGGGCAGCAGTCGCCGATAGGTAAGCGTGCGTGACGCGCGGCCAGTAGAAGGGTCGATGCAGGCACACGTTGTAGATGGGCCAGGACTGGACTTTTTCTGACTTTGGGTATAAAACAGGAAAAATTTGTACAAAAGATGGAAAAAGAGTTAGGGGCGTAGCGTAGTTTTACTTTTGTGAAAAAACATGACAAAACTGAGAGGAATAACTGTTTAGAGGACAATCTTGACAATGAAATGAAGGCTATAAACGGTAATAAAATGGGTGTTATCAAAACCTCTTCTCGTTACTCTTTTTCTCAAAACCTACTAAGAAATCCCTCCATCCGAGAGCCCCACCTTTCCTCCTCCCTATTCTGTCCTTTCTTCCAGAGCTCGTGTATCACAGTTGTGACCCCACTCTGTCACGGCGGCTCTGATTACAACTTGCATCAGACCCCCCATCTTCATTTTGTAAAGGTAACCCAACATCAAGGTTTAGGGCTGCTTCGGGATAGGTGCTTGGCAAGTTCTACCTTTGAAGCTTCCTTCTTGAACAATGACATCGTCGAGTCAAAGGGTCGATTGGTGCGGGCTGCAACATCATCCATCTACTCCAACTCTAAAGCCCATTCATTTTACATGTTCCTCCCCTTCCACAACTCATGCATGTAAGTTTTGTCCTTTCAACCGTTGTGCTACCTTGCATGCTACAATGCAATAAAACACATCCCCACCCCCACCCACTTTCATTGGACATTCAAGGTACTTGTGTGTAATGATGATTTGCAAGGTTAGGTCAAAAACTCTTTATGAAGCAGGGGTCGGTGGATAAACCCTAGATGACATCCTTGTTGGGTATGGCTCGGCTTAAAAATGACAACGTCCGTATTATTGGCTTATTATTCATATGTTACATAATGGGTTTGTCATTTCTACCTATATGAATCATTGACCACACTTGTTAAGAGGGGGGGGGACTCCTAGTGTTTTCTATAGTTTAAATGAGGAATGCATGGCTAAGAATCATGCTTATACCAATGTTTATTTGTTAATGTAGAAAAAGTTGTTGTAGGTTTGAGAATGTGGTTGGTAAGACTATAAGAAGATATAGTAGGATGAGGTTTGTGTATGAGGCATTGGCATTAGTGAGTTAGCTCATAGAATATGGGAGGAAGGTTGGTTACTGGTAGGCAAAGTTGTGTTGTGTGAGTATGGTAGGCCATACGACGTTGGATTTTTGGTATTATATTTCATGTTGACTTCACGGACAATGGTATGAGATGAGCTATGTGATGCTAAGAATGTATTTTTGAGGACTTAGTTATTTATGGGATGGTAACAAGATAGTGGATAGTAGCATATGTTGGTTGTAGCTATTTTTTAAGGTAATTGCAGACATTAGATGAATGACATTTGTGTTATGTTGTTGCATATGTTAGGCTCAGTAAATTCGAGGGGTAAATTTGAGAAAAAATACGACCACAAGGTTAGTGGATAGGAATTAAGTTAGTAAGTTAAGGGGCGTTAGCAAGGTAGTGGGTAGCAATATATGTTTGGGGTAGTGCGATCAGGAGGTATTGGTAAATGGGGATGAAGTATATCTCTATTAACAAGTCCCATATGTTAGGCTAAGTACATTTGATGTTAACATGTTAGTTGGTAGGACTTAGTAGGCTACCAAGTTAGTGGATAGGACTTAGTACCATAACAAGTTAGTGGATAGGAGTTAGCCCATTAAGGGATTTATCATATTAGTAGATTTTTGAAGGTAGTGCTTAAGTATGATTTTTGCTTTGTGGGTTCATGGGTTAGGCGTAGTGCACTTGGAAGTTGTTGTAAGATGGCGCATTGTGTTGTTTTGAATGAGTACGGAAGAATTTTGCTATTTTTTAACTAAACTAGTAAGTATTATGGGTGTTTGATGTTGTACGTTTCTTATTTTATTGACATCGACATATTGTGTAACACCCTTGACCTAGGTTTTGGGATGACCCTAGAAGTTTTGCCTAAGTAAGATGATTAGAACCTTGTCTTAATCTTTTAACACTACTACAGAAGTGACCTTTGGCATCAGTTATTTAAGGCCTTTGGCGACGGTTAAAAAGCGACACATATGTGGGCGACGCTAAAAGGTGAACCCTTAGGCGTCGGTTTTAAAATCAACGTCAAAACCCTTCGCGCCACCCAAAACGTGCCAGCATGGGCACTATAGGCGTCGGTTATTAGTGGGAAAATCGACGCCAGAACCCTTCGCACCACAAAAAGGGTGCCAGTAGGGGCACTATAGGCGTCGGTTATTAGTAGGGCAACTGACACCCAAACCGTTCGTACCACAAAAGGGCGCCATCTAGGACACCATAGACGTCGGTTTTTTAGTAATAACAGACGCCATATCACCTGCCACCACGGCCGTGTTGGCCACCACAGTCGTGCTGGCCACCACGGCCATGTTGTTTGGCCACATTAGACGTCAGTTTTTTGCTATTAACCGATAATGTACGCCTTTGTTTTCAGTTTTCGACTAATAACTGACGCCTATGTTTTGATTTTTTTTTCTTATCAGTTTACAGGCCTGCTGTGGCTAGTCACAGGATAAAGAAACATGTAGTTTAGTAAAATTGAACTGTAGGTTTACGACATCTGTTGATGTCAGCCAACAATAGGCCACAAACCTATAAATTTAACAAGATTCACATGTACACATGTAGAAACAGGCCAAAAACATCCAGTTCCTTTCATTTTCACATTCACACATGTAGAAACATTCATACACATGTAGAAAATTCATGTAGCAACCTGCAGTTCCTTTCATTTTCACATTCACACATGCACATGTAGAAACATTCATGTAGCAACCTGCAGTTCCTTTCATTTTCACACGCACACATGTATAAACATTCAGACACATGTAGAAACATTCACACATATGATAATTTAAAAAAATTCATTTACAAAATATCATTCTTTAGTCATTATCGCTATCAACATCCTAATTATATTTTAAAACCTCCACTACTTGTATGGCTTGTGCCCATTTTTCTCTTACATCATTTAATTCTTCCGTCGTATAGGATGCATGTACATCTGATAAGGCCTTACCTGTAGTGTGGTCAGTTTTAAACACCTACAAAGAGAATGATGTATAAGAGAATGATGTATATATATAATTAATAATATATAAATAAGATTGATATATTTCATATTATCTAATGAGACTATATATAATACCTCAGGTATGGTATTGATGTCTACTGCGACATATTTGATAATCATGTGCATAAATCACATCACATAGTATACACATGCCCAGTCGTTGTCTTGTGTAGCACACTATAAATTGAAACATATAAAATATTAAAAAATACAACTAAGCACAATTCACATAAATAATATATACATTAGAGTTGAAAACTTACTTTCACGTTCTTCTAAATTATTGGCTGGTTCTTTTTCCTGGGGACCTTTCCTCCAGTCTTTTTGAACTCATGTAAACCCCTACATGTTAATGTAACATAGTAAATTACATAATTAAATAGTAATGTAATAACAAATGTTAACAGATATAAAAATGAAATATTTCTCACCGGAATAATGCCATTTTCATTGCATGTCCATATTTTGGATTCAATTTAGTCACCTTAGGATCTAGATAATAGACAATGAATGTCCCGGGGACAATAACTAGTAACTCCCAATAGCAGCTCCCGCTAATCACCATCAACAGAAATTGGTAAGTAAGTAAACACCACAAATAATCAATATTCAAACGAATTACTCTAAGAGTTGTATTTTACCATTTTTGCAGCCGCCTCAGCAGTTGCGGGCTTCTTTATTTCTCCCTTCTGATTTTGCATCCCAGCTATCCAGACATTATGGCGAGGCAGAGGTGCGGTACCTTTAGTAGAGGACTCCTGAGTAGCAACAGACTGAGCAATACACTCAGCCTCTAGTCTTTGGCGAACGCCTGCATAGCCCTTTGGACCCATTGTGTGGTCATGCACATTCAGTGCACGCCTTGCTCTTTGCGCCTCACTGAGAGCCTAGTTAGTATGCACATTGATTTTGTGAGTAACACTAAAGGTTTATCTTGAATAGGTGAATACAACGTATATTAATTAAATAGGGAGTAACACCTAATACCTTGAATTCATCAGTGTTTCTTGAAGCAACAAACGCGTCCCATTCTTTTTGGTCGAGGAAGTTCCACTGTTCAGTGGTTGACTTCTTCCTCTTCTCATCATCTTTTATGTATTCTCGGGTGAGATTTGTCCTATAGTTCCTGAGGACCCTCTCACAGCGTTGCATCACGCATTTACGATGCAACTTTTCATCCAACGCAAATATACTCTGCAAAATAGAATTGCTATTAACTAGTATCCAAAAAATTAGTAATCTACAAAATAGAATTGTAAATAATAATAACTCATGCATAAATCCTTCCATATTAGGTCTATCTTCCCCTTAGGAGCTTTATGCCAAGAATCTATCTTACAACCACAATGGTTATAAGTAACATATCCAAGATATAAAACAAACGAATTGCGGTTCACTCCAATTGCATTTCCTGTATTATCAAAATCCACAACCAGTTTGGGTCCATTGCCCTTTAGTGCTATTAACTTCTTCATCATAGTGATGCCCCTTCTCTTGTCAACTTTTTGGTATTGCTCATCAAGTGCCTCAAGTGCTTCAGAGGGTACATGTGCATTATCAACCTAAAATTTGACAAAATAAACACACTTACAGGATATAACTATAAATGGACATATAGATAGAAATATATGATATATTTTTAAAAATTATATTGTGAGATGGCGCATTGGTATCCTCACAATGCTCATCATGGTCATCATGCCCATGCTCAGCCATCTGAAAATTTCATTAAAAAATCAAACATTTAGCATTTGACATAACTAGAAGATAATGAAACATTGAAAAATGAAACATTGTATAGTTCACATATACAAATGAAACATTGAAAAATGAAACATATAAAAAAATATAAACATACATGCCTCTAATATTGTGATCATTTATCAATTAACAATCCTTCATTGTGATCTCCGCGCACATACAAGTCATCATTAGCTTCAATATTTTGTGGTGTTGGCAACCCAACTGAGAATGGACTGGAGTCATCATACTTATCATAATACTCTTCTTCATCTATAGGATCTTCAATGAACTATCTTTTACTATGAAGAACAGCCGACCATTTATCATTTGTAGGATCATCGATATAAAATACTTGTTTCACCTGTGATGCCAATATGAATGGTTCACCCTTCTCGCCAATCTTTTCAAAGTTTACTAAAGTGAAACCCAATTCATCCACTATAACTCCTTTGGTGTTATCAACCCGATTACATTTAAAGAGCGGAATTCTGAAATATATGTAGTCAAACTCCCATATGTCTTCAATGACACCATAATATGACAAACGGATGCTCGAAGTCGGCGACGACTGCGTTGTGGTAGCTGACAGACTTGCCTGGAGGCGCGGTCACCAGCTGGGCGAAGATGTCATCGTAATCAGTTCAGTTGTCCAACCTCCGCTACTGGTCTCTCCCATGATTCTAGTTTTAAATGGAATTGAATTGCAACGGCGCCAAAAAATTGACACGATTTTACCATGCATATAACGCAAGTGTACGCGTCAATGTAATATAGGCCTTTGTGAGGCCCGAGTCGAACTCAGGGACACTGAACTATCGGTAGACTACTACTAACTATTCGCAATCAGCTAGACCGGTTAAAAAGGTTTTGAGAGTTGATTAAAAAGAAAAAGAAAATAAAAGAAAGCAACGCAATCGATTAAATGTTAAGTTTAATCAATTTAGATGGGAATCTTTAGGATTGCAGTTTCACCCCCGTCGATAGTATCAAGTCTGCATCAGGTTGAATGACAGAGAAGAAAGGAAACCTGTCGATCTCACGACGGGTCGATACCATCAGTACGTAATAGAAATAAATACAACGAGAACCCGCAGTGAAACCACAATCCTAAAGATTCCCATCTAAATTGTTTAAATTTAACATTTAATCGATTGCGTTGCTTTCTTTTATTTTCTTTTTAATCAACTCTCAAAACCTTTTTAATCGGTCTAGCCGATTGCGAACAGTTAGTAGTAGTCTACCGATAGTTCAGTGTCCCTGAGTTTGACTCGGGCCTCACAAAGGCCTATATTACATTGACGCGTGCACTTGTGTTATACACACGGTAAATTCGTGTCAAATTTTTGGCACCGTTGTCGGGGACATGGCAATTGTCAGCACTACGAGTGCTGCAAGCGGCCACACTAGGCCACTTTTTTTATTTTTATTATCATTTTTTTAAAAAAATCATCGTTTATCTTTCATATTCAGCAATCGTCTAGCACTGTACTAAATCAAATTTATTACCCTGCAGGTACAAGTGCATGGTGAGGACGCATAGCACAGACTACACGCAACCATCACCAGAGGTTCCACCACTGGGGTTAGACGAAGAGGAAAACAACACTCAAGATCAGCTCGAGGATAGATATTCAGACTCTGAACCAGAAGTTATGGAAGAGGAACAGACAATATGGGAGAAGATAAAGGCTTCTTCCTCATCAGCATCAAAGGGGCCAATCAAAAAGTTGGTAGTTAACATTCCAACCTATAAGATTGATCTGGCACTAATAAACCTGGTCAAGTCTCAAGCATTCCACGGGCTAAAGAATGAAGACCCTATTGCACACATCAGCACTTTCGTGGAAAATTGCGATATGATCAAGATTGATAGGTTTCCACAGGAGACACTTTACCTGAAACTGTTCCCCAACTCTCTTGCAGGTAATGCACATGAATGGCTGCATAACCTGGATGACGAGACCATTGAAACGTGGGATCAAATGATCGAGGTATTCTTCGAGATATTCTTTCCGCCCGAGAAAACCAACGATCTGGTACGGAAGATCCACCATTTCAGCTAGAAAGCCGGAGAAACGTATTCTGAGACTTGGGAACGTTTCCAAATAATGCTTAGGAGGTGCCCACATCATGGGCTTGACAAGGAGAAACAAGTCAAGATTTTCTATTTTGCTCTTTCTGAGCATGATAGAAGCAACCTGGATTCAGTAGGTTCGGGGTTCTTCTTAAACAACACAGGCACAAGGTGTTGGGAGATTTTGAAGAACATGGCCAAAAAGCAATCATGGGGCGACAGAGACACAGTAGAGCAGGTTTGAGCTGCAGGTGAGTCAAAGGCCATCAAGGAGCTAAATGAGAAGATGTACCTTCTAGCTAAGAAATTACTTGCAAAAGAAGACGCAGAATCTGATGATGAAGCACATGTGAAATTTATGCGCCAGCAACAGGGGTACAGAAACAATGACTATTCTTGGAGGAAAGACAAGAAATTTTCATGGAAGGACCCAAATAATTTCTTGCAGGACCCTGATGCAAAACCACAACCATCGGCAGAGGACAAGAGCAATGAGTTGCTCAATCAAGTAATCAAGCAGAATCAAGAACTAATGAGCATGTTTGGCCAATAGATTAAGCAACAAGGAGAATTTATGAATCAATTTGGGCAGACCTTACAAAGTCATGGGGCTTAGATGAGAGCTATAGAGACATCGTTAGTGTAGATGGAAGCTGAGATAGCAAATTTGAAAAAGCCAGCGCAACAAGGTTTTACCGGAAATACACACATTCCAGGGGGGAACCAACAAGCTAAGGCAATTCTTCTACGGAGTGGTAAGAAGATTTTAAACCCCAGGGCCGATGAACCGAGAAAACCCCTGTCAGAAACCACAGGTGAGGCCACATAGGAGGTTTCGATTCTAATCACAGAGCCAGTAGAGGATGTGGTAGAGGATGTCACATCAGAATGCATTGTTGAGGAGGAGACGCAGAAGAGGACACCATATGTGCCGCCACATAAGAGGGCACAGACTGTCCCAGTCCCATATCCAAATAGTTTGAAAGCTAAGAAAGTGGACGCTCTTTTCAAGAAGTTCCTAGATAGCTTTAGGAAGCTTTCTGTCAACATTCCACTGTTAGAAGCAATAGAGCAGATACCCTCTTACGGCAAGTTTCTGAAAGATATAATCACAAAGAAGAAGAAGATTCCTGATACCGAGGTTGTGGTTCTTAAGGAGCAGGTGAGCGCCTTCATTATGGGAACATTGCCACCTAAAAGACCGGATCCGGGCTGCTTCAATATTTCATGTTACATCGGTAAAGTGATATTCGGCGAAGCATTGTGTGATTCTGGGGCAAGTATAAATTTGATGCCTCTCTCTACTTTCAAGAAGTTGGGACTGAAAGAATCAAGACATAGAAATATGACGATTCATTTGGCGGACAATTCTGTGGTTAAGCCGTACGGTATTTGCGAGGATGTTTTGGTTAAAGTCAACCGGTTTGTATTTCCAGCAGATTTTGTGGTAATGGAAATGCAAGATGAACAAGGAAATGAGACACTCCTTGGAAGACCTTTCCAAGCTACTGCAGATATGATACTCGATATGGGATGAGGCCGTTTGACATTGGGAATCACTGATGACCGATTTGAAATGGTTATGCCCCCAAGCACAACACAATCAAAAGAAAAGGAGCAGTGCCGTATGGTGAAACATTTTGATCAGAATATTTCTCTGTGTCTAGGGAAGCCGTTTCTAGATATGGCTCATGTAATGACCAAGGTAGAGAAGGGGACACTGGCTGTAGACATTATGGAACAGACCAAAGTTTTTTCTCTTCGCAGGGCAGTGGGTTTTCCGAATGATGAAGAGGAGGAAATCCCTCTTTCTACTGAAGATGATGCAATAACAAGTTATGTCCTCGATGCATATCCAGAACTGCCTCTTGAAGCTTGCCTTGTCAATATAACGCATGTCTGGATGAGAAGCAAGTCGTTACAAGAATGTGTCAAGATGCTTCAGGTGCTGCCATGTTATTATGCTAAGTATTATGAAGATCTTGGGCCACTCTCACCACCGCTTCAGTCATCTTTGATCTGTCCACCAGAGTTAGAATTGAAGCCACTGCCGCCTCATTTGAAATATGCATTCCTAGCCGATGGTGAAAAACTACCGGTGATTATCTCGGCATATCTGAGTGCCGAGGAAGAGGATCAATTGATGATCGTGCTGAAGAACCACCGTGGCACATTCGGGTGGTTAGTTGCAGATATCAAGGGGATCTCCCCTATACTTTGCCAGCACAAGATTCGACTCGAGGGAGGAGCCAAACCTGTAATCCAGCCACAGCGCAGACTCAATCCAAGCATGATGGAGGTTGTCAAGAAGGAGGTGATCAAGCTCTTCTCTGCAGGCATCATTTATGCTATCTCCGATTCGACGTGGGTAAGTCCTACACTGGTAGTCCCTAAAAAGGGGGGAATCACTGTCACTCACAACTTGTTAAATGAGCCGGTCACAACCCATTTGGTAACCGGGTGGCGTGTGTGCATTGATTACTGTAGATTGAACTCTGCTACGTTAAAAGATCATTTTCCTCTTCCGTTCATTGATCAATTTTTAGAGCGACTAGCAGGTCGATCTCACTTTTGTTTTCTAGACGGTTACTCTGGCTACAATCAGATTTCCATTGATCCTAAGGACCAAGATAAGTCCACCTTCACTTGTCCTTACAGAACATTTGCATATTGTCGTATGCCTTTCGGTTTGTGCAACACACCAGCGACCTTTCAACGCTGCATGCTGGCCATTTTCTCTGATATGGTTGAGCGTTGTTTAGAGGTCTTCATGGACGAATTTTCCATCTATGGCGCGTCTTTTGATGAGTGCTTGTATAATTTGGATAAAGTTTTACAACGATGTGAGGATACACATTTAGTTCTCAACTGGGAAAAATGCCATATGATGGTTAGCGAAGGGATTATGCTCGGACATAAAGTGTCTAGCAAGGGGCTGGAGGTGGATCTCGTTAAGATTGAGGTTATTTCAAAATTACCCCCACCTAATTCGGTTAAAGGGGTGAGAAGTTTTCTCAGTCACGCAGGATTTTATCGCCGCTTTATCAAAGATTTCTCGAAAATTGCTAAACCATTATCTGAACTGCTTGAGAAAGATGCAATGTTTGACTTTAATGAGAAGTGTTTGCATGCTTTTAATGTACTCAAGGAGAAGTTAATTTCTGCACCGGTAGTTCAAATACCGGATTGGACAAAGCCTTTTGAATTAATGTGCAATGCTTCGGATTTTGCAGTAGGGGCCGTTCTAGGACATCATTTTGAAAACAAACCCGCTGTGATTTTTTATGCATCCAAGACTTAAACGAAGCACAACTCAACTACACCACAACTGAAAAGGAACTGCTCACCATCATTTTTGCATTTGAGAAGTTTCGGCAATACCTAGTAGGGTCCAAAGTTGTGGTCTAAACGGACCACGCCGCCATAAAATATTTGATGGAAAAGAAAGATGCCAAACCTAGATTGATTAGGTGGATCTTATTGTTACAAGAATTTGACATTGAAATTAAAGATAAGGTGGGGGTTGAGAATGTGGTTGCGGACCACTTGTCTAGGTTAGAACGGGTAGATGAGAAGGACATTAATGTACCCATTACCGAGACATTCCCTGATGAGCAAATCCTTTCTATAAAATCCAAGGATCCATGGTTTTCATATATTGTTAATTATCTTGCCTGTAAAATAATCCTAAATGATTGGACATATCAAGAGAAAAAGAATTGTTTTCATTCTTTGAGATATTATTTCTGGGATGATCCCATTTTGTTAAAGCAATGCAGGGACGGCGTCTTGCGCAGGTGTGTACCGGAGATAGAATATGATAGTGTACTTAGTCATTGTCATACACTGCCAACCGGTGGTCATCATGTGAGTTCAAGAACGGCGGCCAAGGTGCTAGAGAGTGGTCTTTATTGGCCTACACTCTTCCGGGACGCCTATGATTATGTGTGAAGATGCGGTTCTTGTCAAAGGGCAGGTAATATTTCAAAGCGGCAAGAGATGCCCCTCAACGTGTTCCAAGAAGTTGAGGTATTTGATCTGTGGGGCATTGATTTTATGGGACCCTTTGTGTCCTCAAATTCTAATTTGTACATTTTATTGGTTGTTGATTATGTATCGAAGTGGGTAGAGGCAATACCCACAAGGACTAATGATGATGTTGTAGTGTGCAGGTTTGTAAAAGATCACATTTTTTGCAGATTTGGTGTGCCAAGGATGATTATCAGCGATGGAAGCACCCATTTCAAAAATCAAAAGTTTGCTGCGTTGTTGAGAAAGTATGGGGTAAAGCACAATATTGGTACCCCATGCCACCCGCAGACACAAGGGCATGTCGAGGTGTCCAATAGAGAAATCAAGCAAATTTTGGAGCGCACAGTGGCTTCGACAAGAAAGAATTGGAGTACTTTGTTATTGGATGCTATATGGGCATATAGGATGACATTTAAGACACCTCTAGGCACTACGCCTTTTAGGTTGGCTTATGGGCAGGCCTTCCATTTACCGGTAGAGTTGGAGCATAAGGCGCACTGGGCGCTAAGGAAGCTTAACTTGACTTATGATGCGGCAGGGAAGAAACCAATGCTAGAGATCAATGAGCTAGATGAGCTGAGGATGAATGCCTATGAAAACTTGAGGATTTACATGGAGAGAACAAAACTCATTCACGATCGACACATTCAACTGCGTGTCTTCAAAAAGGGCGATCATGTGCTATTGTTCAACTCGAGGTTGAAGTTGCATCCCAGGAAATTGAAATCCCGATGGAGTGGACCTTTCATTGTAGAGGAGGTACGGCCACATGGTGCCATCCTAGTATGTGATGGAGAGATGACATTTCTGGTTAATGGACAGAGGTTGAAGCTGTACTTTGGTGAGGACTACACGAGGAAAGTTCATGAGGTCAAACTCATAGCACTTAAGGATGCATGATAAGCTTGATTTTGTCTAGCCTAAGACGTTAAATAAGGGTGCTTGTTGGGAGGCAACCCAACCATTGGTAGTTTCATCCATTTTCTTTTGCATTTACAAGTTAGTTTGGTTTAATTTTGTTTTTAGTGTAAAAATGATACCTTGATCGTTTGTTCAGTGTGCAGGTCTGAGGCAGAGTCGATACCATCGACTACGATGTCGATGGTAGCAACATGGGTACAGGTAGGCGACTGCAGAAAATTTTCTGAGTCGATACCATCGACGGCCTCGTCGATGGTATCGACCTACCATCAGTGAAGCCGAAGAAAAAGGCAGACTGGGGTCGATAGTATCGACTAGGATGTCGATACTCGCGAGATCCCTGAAGATTTACATACAATTTTATCTCAGTGAAGTCGATACCATCGACGGGCCTGTCGATGGTATCGACCCAGCTACAGTCAGAAAGTGGCGCCCGGGCCTCGCGAGGGTGGGTGATCCATGAAGAGTCGATACCATTGACCCACGTCGATGGTATCGACACGACACGTCACTGATCCATGAGAAGAAATCAACGGCGGGCGATAAATCAAGGAAGTCGATCTGTGGGATGGGTCGATACCATCGAATCCCGTCGATGGTATTGACGCATCATCAATCCGGGCCCCCACATCAAGAAATCGACAACTGTCGATACTAGCGAAGACCCATATTGTGCTAAAGGTGTCGATACCATCGACACCCCATCGATGGTATCGATGGGTCTACAGCAGCGACAGTCTCAGTTATAAAAGAAAGGGTTGATTGTCAAATCTTTTCACACCTTCAGAGCTTCTTCCCTCTACTTGTGCATTGAGCATCATTGTGCAACCGGAGACCTTCATCGAGCACCCAGGGATCGGGATATCCTCACTGAGACCTACACCGAGCGGAGATCATCTTCTTTGACCTTCACTGAGCTCTATCTCCTATTCCTTTTCTCTCTGAGACGATGGTGCGTACGGAAGGAGTGCTTCTTCAAGGGCAGTCCCGATGGAGATTTCGGCTTTCGTTCCTCCGCTACCCGGATCCATTCCTCGTCTGAGGATTGTTCATCCATCGGCAGAAGTACGCAATACATATGAGGAATTGCTCAAGCGGAAGATCGAGCCAACCCGCTGCGTTGATCGGACCATGATCCGCGACCTTGGGGACACTAGAATTGAATTCCATTTACAACTGGAATCATGGGAGAAACCAGTACCGGAGGCCGGACAACTGGACTAATTACGATGACATCTTCGCCCAGCTGGTGACCGCACCTCCAGGAAAGTCTGTCAGCTACCACAACGCAGCCGTCGCTGACTTCGAGCATCCATTTGTGAGGATTCTACACCGCATGCTTTGCACGACGCTCTTTGCTCACGGCAATATTTCTCTTAGTAAATTTCAGGAGACCGACTTGTTCTTTTTGTATAAACTGCTGAAGCGCGAGGAGTGTAATTGGGGCGCATTTTTCTTGACGCGTGTGTTGGCTATGAAGAGGAGTACACGAAAAGCTCCTATCCACTTTGGGGGGCTTATCACACCGCTGGCCATCTACCTTGGGTTGGACTTTTCCCAACTCGCTCCGCTTTCCAACAGGAACAAGGTCAACTTGCATCATCTACACCGCTCCAACCTCCTTATGCTCCGTGATGGCTTGTCTTATGCACATTGCCATGTCAATCACGAATATTAAGAATGTGTGCTTCCAGACCCCATCTTCAACATCGAGGGAGCTCAGCACTTCAGGTGGCCCATCATCGCCATCGATGACTCTGATGAAGAGGAAGACGAGGACGGAGACAACAATGATGACGGTGATGAGCATGAAGAGGAAGAGGAGGCTTTCACCCCTCTTCGGGTACGAGTGGCACCATGGAAGCGTCCCCGCTTCTACCAGGGTGCATCATCTTCTTCGCAGCCTCTGCCACCTCAGCCCTCTCAACAAGGAGAGGATGCCTATTTGATGCAGGGGATGTACTCAATGCTGCAGGAGATTCAGTAGGTCCAGAAACAACATACTACTTCTTTCGTCGATATTCAGGATACCACGAACCGGCTTTTCGTGAACCAGCAAGCCATCTATGAGAATGAGCGCCTCCTCCTCGCCAACCAACAGAATATCCATGACATGTTGCATAGGATGGAGATGCAACAACCCTTCTACGACAACTACTGGAGCCAGAACTATTTCGGGGGGTATCCTCAACCTCCGCCGATGCCCCAGTATGATCCGAGTTTCCAGGGGCAGTATCCATCATGGGACCCCACATCCCCGCTGTACCCGCCACCACCTGACCAATAATCAGTATCCCTGTTCCACCATTTAAGGTTGTTTTTTACTATGAGGCCATAGTCGAATTCAAGCTTAAGGAGGGAGTTGGAACAACTTCTATCCTTTATTTTTCTTAGTTTTTATCATTTATTACTTTGTCTGTTATCATTTATTTTTCTTAGTTCTTAGTTTTTTTTAGGATCCACACTCTATCTAGTGTAATTGTGGATGTCTAATGTAATGTGTCATCTCTGTGTTTGTCATATGGGAATCTGGGGTCAATTTGAATTTTTTTTAGTGATTTTGCAAGCTTGTGTTGTTTAACCTTGAGCACATGACTTAAGAAAATAATTGGGTTTGTCAACTTTAAAATAGAAAACCACAACTGTACATTCCTATGATTCATGAAGAGTGGACAGAATTGGTTGTTTGAGCCTAAACTGACCAAATGGTAATGAGACCTTAATCTGAAATAAGAGAGAGAAACCTCTTAATTGTTACACAGGTTAGTAAGGAGGGACATATAATATTTTCCAATGGTTCGGGCAATTAATCTTGTGATCTATCCACCCCCATTGTTTTCACACTCCACCATAAGAATTGGAAGCACATTACGGTTTTCATCTTTTGATTGCATAGCATTTAGGTAGGATTGCATTTTAATAGATTGTTCATGAAAAATGGAAAATGAAAAAAATTTGTAGATGAATCATGCATGCACACATTCCTGAGTGCATGGAATCACAGTTGCATAACTGATCTCATGTAATTGCATTTTAACATATTTTTGAGCATATAGGACAATATGTGCTTTATTTCTTCTGAAAAATAAGAGAAACGGGTGACTCATTCTATACTCTCTAAAATTAAGTTGTAATGCTTCAAGAATAACAATTATGTGAAAATAAGCCAGAAATGAAAAAAAATTCTGAAAAATATTGTACATTTTGCATTAGCCAATTTGAGAGAAAGAAGGGCTTTGAAAAAAAAGAGAAGGCTGGTTAGAGGGAGAAAAGATCTTGTCTCACCCATATGAAGAAGAAGAATAAGCACATTATGTAGTTGTAGATATTCTATCTCGCATGAGATGGGATAGTAGGAACATGCATCATTCCACCCAAATGTAGGCATTAGGGCATTTTCATTTGCATATGCATCATTTAGGTCATTATTGTTATTTGTGCATGTTAAAATGGTATTGTTCTTCCATTTCTTCCACAACCACCTATTCCATCCACCCGTTGCTCGAATTGGTAGGCCACCGTGATATTTTCCTCACTCATTAATACCAGGAGAGATGCTTCCATTTAGATGGTAGGTAGGAAACGAGCAATGTAGATAGAAGATCACAAAGATGCACCAAGCCTGAACCGGAGGATTTTATTATGTTAACTACCTTATGTGATAGTGTTCATCGGTTTTGGGGTAGATATCTCTTATGGATGATCATTGTCGCCTTGCGGGTAATTATCATTTTGTGGTTAGTGAGGGCCGGAAGGTGAATGTCTGGAGGGAATCATATGACAAGGTTTGTTGTGATAATTTGTTCTTTAGTTGACTTTCACAATTCTATTCTAAAGTTTTGCTGCTCGAGGACGAGCAAGGTTTAAGCTTAGGGGAGTTTGATGTGAGGATTTTGATTCACATTTATAGACTTGTTTTAGTTGTGTTTTATGTGTTTATTGGTCACTTTGGTGGTGAATAATACATAATTCACTTACTCTAGTCTATAATCTCTTTCAGTATCAAATCTCTCATATTTTATATTTTTTATCATAAACGATTATAATAATGGGTTTTATCTCAGCTGATTTGGCTTTGTCTTGCAATTTCAGGAAAAACATATATATACAGTTGTCGATACCATCGACATCCGTCGATAGTATCGACACAGTCACAGACAGACAGCCGCAAGGAGCCAAGAAGTGCTGATACCATCAACTAGGAAGTCGATGGTATCGAGTTACCTTTAGGTTGCCAGCGATCATCTGGTCGATACTATCGACACAAAGGTCGACACTATCGACGTTCTACAGCTTCAGTGTCAGAAGGGTGATACAACCGACGCCTAAGGGTGTCAATACCATCGAACCCCATCGATGGTATTGAGTCTGCATCAGGCTGAACGATAGAGAAGAAAGGAAACCTGACGATCTCACGACGGGTCGATACCATCGACCCGCGTCGATGGTATCGACGCCGTCAGATTAATGTTTGTTTCAGATCGGCCCGAATCCAACGATGGTGATATTTCGACGATCTAACTTGGTGTTTATACCTAATGACGGCGGCCAGGAGCCATCTATCACATCATTAGCCACTGCACACATCCCGAGGAGAGTTGGAGAGGAGAACGGAGATCGGAAGCACGCCTCGACCGTTCCGAGAGCCACAGAAGTCATTTTCCACCGTCAAAAGGTTGTAGATCGTGCACTCTACATCGAGGAATGCTTGGATCTTCTCTGTTCAGGGGTTTACATCACTTCATCCACATTTTTCTCCATGTTTCCCCTTTCTTCCATCATGTCTTGCTCTGAGATGAACATGTGAGACTAATCCCCTTTGTCTTTAGGACTGGGAGTAGCCCGGTTAATCATTATATGATGTTTTTATCATAGTAATTCATAATTTGTCTCTTAAATCCGTGGTATGATTTCGTTTTCTCCATTATATCATTATGCTTGATCACCCTAATGATAATCTAATGCTTTAATTGCTTTGAAAGAAGAATTAATGGTTGAAAAGAGGCGAAATTCACATTAACTCATAAATTCCTTGAACAAGGTGATGTACGGTTAATGGTGGACACCCAGAGGTTGATTTTAATGCACCTAGTTTAGGGTATAGGTTACTATGATGGTGGAACCGACCTAGATTTAGGTAGTGAATTGTATCACGACAGTGAACAATTCTGACTACAGGCCACTACCCAGATTGAGAGATGAATTTGTTTAGCTATATAGAGATTCATATAATGAGAACCCGCGGTGAAACCACAATCCTAAAGATTCCCATCTAAATTGATTAAAGTTAACATTTAATCGATTGTGTTGCTTTCTTTTATTTTCTTTTTCTTTTTAATCAACTCTCAAAACCTTTTTAACCGGTCTAGCTGATTATGAACAGTTAGTAGCATTCTACCGATAGTTCAGTGTCCCTGAGTTCGACTCGGGCCTCACAAAGGCCTATATTACATTGACGCGTGCACTTGCATCATATGCACGGTAAAATCGTGTCAATGACATTTTAGCTTCACGTGGACTCTTATCCTTTGCACTTGCAAAAAACATAGTCGACGCTTGAAGGGTGACCCCACTGTTTTGGGCGACAATCTTATCATCTTGGCGCTTTGTATAATATGTGAATCCATTAATGTCATACCCTTGATAAGACATAACGTTCAATTTTAGTTTAAAGTTGAGGCATTTGATAGTTTCAGTAATATCATCTGGTGTTTGAGATAGTTGATATAAGACTTTATCTTCAAACCACTTAATAAATGTCTTGTTATGCAATCTAGCAAGACACATTGAACTGGCTTGAGGATATTGTCTCTTGATGAAATTGGTATGTTCCTCGATATAAACACTCACTTCGTCCATGTTGTGTAAAATATACAAGTGACCTTGTTCCAACTTCTCACGGTTGATTACATTCACCCGTGATCCCAAAATTCCTTTGCCAAATTGCTCTTCAATATTCTTGTCATTACCACTCAGAAAGTCATTGCAAAAATCCATAACCTCTCTCTCCACATAACCCCCAATAATACTCCCTTCAGACTGATAACGGTTTTGAACATCACTTTTAAAAACGCTCATGTATCGTTCAAAGGGATACATCCAATGCAAGAAAACTGGTCCCAACATTTTCACTTCCCTAGTCAAGGACAACAAGATGTACCATGATATCAAAGAATAAAGGAGGGAAATACATCTCAAGCTGACATAGGGTAACAAACACTTCTCTTTGCAAAGTATCGAGAGTATCTTGGTCAATAACTTTGCTGCACATACTATTGAAAAAGAAACAAAGTCTGGTGATTGCAAACCTTACATGCTTCGGCAATATAGATCGAATTGCCACGGGAAATATTTATTGCATTAGAGTGTGACAATCATGAGATTTAAGACCTATCAACTTCAGATCTTTCATTGATACCAATCTACGAATGTTGTATGAGTATCTTGTGGCACCTTGACATTTACTAAGCATTCACAAAAATCTTTCTTCTCCTTTCTAGACAACGTGTAACAAGCGGGAGGTAAGTATGTTCTCCGATTTCCCATTTCACGTAATTCTGTTAATTCTGACCTTATTCCCATTTCACGTAGGTCCAGTCTGGATTTTATCCCATCTTTAGTCTTACCTGGTATATTCAATAGAGTACCAATGACGCTATCACAAACATTTTTCTCAACATGCATGACATCGATACAATGCTTGACTATCAAAGAACTCCAATAAGGAAGATTCCAAAATATTGACTTCTTCTTGAATAAAGATTTGTCACTCTGTGTGGCCATAGTACATCATTATCTCTTACAAATTCATTGACAAAGTCTTTTACTCTTTCATAAACAACCTCCCCCGGTATAGGTTTAGGTGCACTCTGTTCCTCATTCCATCCATTGAATGATTTGCGCTTCCTACGGTATAGATGGAATTTTGGAAGAAACCTTCGATGACTAAGATATATAGTCTTGCCGCCATGTTTTAGTATTATGAATCAGTGTTCTCTTCACATATAGGACATGCTTTAGCTCCTTTGACACTATATCCAGACAAATTCCCATATGATGGAAAGTTATTAATAGTGCAAAACAACATAGCGTGCAAACGAAATGTCTCTCTTCATGAAGCATCATAGGTCATCACACCTTCACCCCAGAGTTTCTTTAAGTCATCAATCAGAGGTTCAAGATAAACATCGATATCATTTCTAGGTTGTTTAGGGCCCGATATCAACAACGACAACATAACGTACTTATTTTTCATACACAACTAGGGAGGAAGATTGTATATAACAAGCATGATTGGCCAAGTGCTATGTTGGCTGCTCAATGTCTTGTATGGATTCATCCCATATGTACAAAGCCCAAGTCTTAGATTCCTGACTTCTTCACCAAATTTAGGGTATAATAGATCAATCTTCTTCCATTGTGGGGAATCAGACACGTCGTATGATCCCATCATTATTTTTCTTAACATCTGCATGCCACCTCAAATTTTCCGCATCTATCGGATTGGCGAACAAGCATTGAAACCGTGATATTATAGGTAGATACCACATCACCTTGGCAGGAGAACCAATTTTGGACTCCCCCAAAGTCGTCAATTTATACCGTGATGTACCACATTTTGGACAATCGTTCAAATCCACATAGTCCTTTTGAAATAATACACAATCATTCAGGCATGCATGTATCTTCTTAGCCTCCATTCCCATTGGGCACAACAATTTCTTTACCTGGTATGTTGAGATTGGCAGCTCATTTCCTTCAGGAAGCATTTCTTTCAACAAAGACAACAATGATGTGAAGCTTTTGTCGCTCCATCTATTGTTAGCTTTCAGCTTATACAATCTCAACACAACTCTAAGCTTTGTAAACTTAGTACAACCTGTGTATAACAGTATCTCAGCATCATGCACAATGTTTCTAAACATGGGAGGTGGATCGATTTCGGTGTGCTATACCCCACAACTATCCAACATCATATCAAAGATGTCTACTGGAACTGGTTCGTTCACATCTACGTCATCAGAGACAATTTCTTCTTCCACACAAGCACTACTATCGACATCCACTTGTTTTGGGTTTGAAATCTCTCCATGCCAGTGCCATTCTGTATAGCCTTGTACAATCCCGTTGCAACATGACATGACTTTTGATTTCATCACCAGTGCTGACTTTTAAGTTGTTACCACAATGCCTACATGGACAGTAGAACCTATCTCCAGGTTGTTTCCTATGTTCCTCGACAAATCTAATAAACTGATCAAGACCAGAAATAAACTCTGGGGTGCAGCGATTGCAAATGGACATCCATGATCTATCCATTCTATGATAAAAGAGAAAACAAGTATATATTACAACAAGATTAGGGTCTAGGGTTAACAGATTAGAGTTTAAGTATGGTTAAAACTTTAGGGTTTAAGGTCTTATATATAATTAAGATTTACTCCTATTGAGTAAATCTTGGACAGGTTTCTAGGCCAACAAATACATGTGTTGTCATTCTTATATATGATAAATGTGTACCACCTATCCCATTCTTGAACACCTAATCTCACTAGTAAGTGTATAATGTATATTGGGTTTTTAAGAAAATTTTGGCAGCATTTCCCCGTTGTTCTCTAAGTACATATGTTCTTAGAGAACAAATGGGGAAATGCTACTGAAATTTTCTTGAAAACCCAATACACATTATATGTTATGACCCACTCCGTGATTAATTAGTAAGTACAATGATTAGTGCATAATTAAGATGATTAAGTTAAGTTAAGTAATCACAGATGCAATTAGAGCTTTGATCCAGTGAAACGGTCTAATTAGCATGTTGTCATGCCTTGAGAAGGTAGTGGATTTCATTCTTGAGAGTTTGCAAAAAGAATCGTTCAAATCGGGCCTACGAGGTGAAAGTTATAATACTTTAGAGTTTCTTGGGTCAATACTGCAATTTTTCCAAAGTAATTGGTTAATAATTCTTTTTAACCTTTCCCTTATCTTCTCTTCTGCCCGATGGATTGAACAGTTCTCCATAAGCGGCGCACAGTGCGCTCGTTTGAGCAGCAGCTGCGCTGGGAGAAATCGCGGCCCTAGTTCCATTTCCAGCGAGTTTTTCCTCCACTGCTCTTCTTCCTTCACCTCCCTTCCTCCTTCCTCCCTCTTTCCTTCTTCAATCATGTGGCCACGATCTACTGCTAGCGCCGCAGCATTGGCCGGCCGACCAGCAGCTGTAGCTGCTACGGTGGCGGCTAGAGCCTCTTAGGGCGCACGAAATCTCCAGGAAAAAGCTGGATTGGAGCTCGGCCAAGAGGGTGGAGCATAAATCCGAAGCTATCAGCCGAGTTTAGGCAACAATCATGGCACCCTAGCTCCCAAAAATGACGCCAATCCAGTCCAAGCTGCGGCTGTTGCAGCCATGGCTTTGTGCCACTTTGGGCACGAAGGACAGCATCAAATCGCCGCCTTGAGCTCAGTCAAAGAGCATAGAATCGGAATCCGCAGCCATAGCCAAGATTCAGCCGTTAATTGAGCTTGTTTTCAACCAATATGTGAAGTAGCCATTCTGTTGGATTTCTCGACCTTGAACAGGACTTTTTCAAAGGTTGAAGACAACCTAGAAATCACCCGGAAACAGACTCTGGATGCATCTCCGGACGAATCCGGACAGACCAAATCGCTGTGAGTGGGGTTTCATTTATTTATCATTAATAAACTCAGGCGTTTGAATATTTTCTGTTTTGTGCGCGAATTACGCTGATAACAGGCGTTATCAGGCGTCAGGCAGCGTTTGGCGTCGCCCGACTTTTTATTTCATAAACTGCTTCTAGACGCTGTTATATGATTAAATTTAGCAATTGATCAGTGTGGATTGAATTGGTAGATTTATATGGTTCATTGGAACCTAAATTGCTTATTTGAATGTTGAAATTAGAAATTCATATCTGAAAATGGTATGGTTTGGGTATGAACCCAGACAATAGGGATTTCTGATAAATTATCAGATGTACGATTTCAAAGTTGATATGAATAAATAAAAATATGCAATAAAACCCTAATTGCATATATCTTTTGACGTTAATATGTGTAAATTGATATTTACATGAAATGGCACATTTCTCTGAATTATTCCAGAAATTCTCAAGTATTGTTATTAAATTGTGTTGTGATAGGTAATTAACTTGTAATTGAGTTAAGTGATGCACAAACCAGGATTTGGGTTAATGTGCACGTTTTATGAGAATTTTAGAGAATTGATAATTGTTGAGTATGATTCTCATATGTGAAGTAAATTTCTTTAATTTGTGCAATAAGATGTTCAATTGCGTAAATTCGCTATGTATGTGCCAAATTGAAATAAGTTGGGTTATTTATGCATTTCTAATTTGTCTGAATGCATGGTATTAAAATTTCTCAGAAATTACAATGATTTGAAATATATTGCTCTGTCAGTTTAGAATGATAGTGTATTGTGATCTGATATGAAATCAGTAAATGTGATATTCCTGTTTAATTGTTTATATGTTAATCAGTTAATAGACTTAGGTGCCCTAACACTGTAGAACCCCTTTTGAGAGGTCTGCATCCAGGGGGGTGAAACTCGTGTTGCAACAATAACTATGCGGAGTCACAGGCACGAGGATAGAGAGAGGCAGTGTTCAACAACAACGTGTGCGATGTCACGGTGGCACTGGAGTAATAGGGGTTATTCAACATTAATCCGTGCTTGTGTCACGGTGGTAACCCGGTAAGACTCTCCGCCTGTGTGCTCAGGTTTGAGGAGGAGTCTAGAGTTCACTCTTTTGAGAGTGTAGTGAGGCCTTGTGAGCCTGAGAGTCCTGCAGCAGACCAGGGCTGGCAGTCAGACTTAGCATTTCCCGGGTGTGTCGCTAAGTCTTGTACGGTGGGATCGTAGTTCGCTACAGATCTTTATATGCAGAGTACACTGCATATATTTAGGGCATAAAATTAATAAATATGTAATCATATAGGATCACAGTAAATTAATATATCCGAACTTTTGTGCCAATTCTTTATATTTGTTTATTGGTTTAAATTATCGGTTGTTGCATAGAAATGCGATTATATTCGGTAATCTGCTATGTCATTTGAACTGCCCTGCTTGTATAGTATTTATGTTTATTTTAATTTTATAAACCTGATGAGTTGTTTAGTGATAGCTAAGTGAAATTCTATTCACTGAGAGAGTAGGCTCATACCTCTACTCAAAACATTTTCAGGTCATCACCAGCAGCAGGAATCTAAAGGATCCTTTCATCCTAACGCTTAGTCTGTAGAAGGTATATGTAGTTAGTTTAGTTAGAGGTCTCTTAGTCCTTTCCCCTCGATCCTTGGGACATGGTGTGGGTGAGAGAGAGTGTGTATGTGGTATGTGTATAAAGATGTAAATTAATTGTTATGTTTACTTTCTGTTAAACAATGTTACATGTTGTAAACTCTGTTTACGTACTCTAGTCAGTTTAATACAAATGCTTCCGCAGTTTGTTTAGATTTAGTTTACAGCATAAATCAGATTATCTTTTAATGTCTTTAAAATGTTTTAAAAATCTTTGTGTGGTTTGGCTTATGTGTAAATCCCTCCGTCGCGCCCTAATCTCGTGATTAGTGGGTAATGCGAGATCGGGGTGTGACATCTTGGTATCAGAGCATAGGTTGAGTACATAGTTACCCTAAGTCAAAGTCAGGGGACGATAAGAGACCAATAGGATTAGGACTTATGTGTCTTCCTTCTAACTGCAATTTTCTAACAGGAAGTGTTCTGTTATACTATTGTAGATGGTAGGAAGGTGACGTGATCACGAGAACCAAGTAAAGAGTTTGTGTTGAATCGTTAGGGATCACTAGGATCAGAAGATAGAGTTATAATTAAGATGGATAAGAAATGATGTGTTTTTAGCTCTGGAAGGTCTGAGTGTTTAGATACCCTGGCCAGGTGTCTGAATACTTAGATTGACCAGTATCAAGCTACTCTGTCTATTCTTCTCTGAATACCCTTGCCAGGTATGCAGAGGAAGGACAGGCTAGAGAGAAACCCTAGAAATCTTAGGGTTAAGAAACTGGAAATTTATGCAGGAGTAAGAGATTAAATATAGGGTGCAATACAATTCTTGATTTATATTATTTATTTGATTGGAAATCACTAGAAATGCTCTTATATGTATGGATTTAAATTTTCAGTTTGTAGAATAAATATGATTCTTTTATATTGATTGAGTGTCATGAAGTGATTTATTTATTGTTTATATTCTTTATATTAAGTAGACCAGAAGTTATGTTTAAATGAGTCTACCCTAAGTGAATATTCTTTCCACATGTTTGAGATTAATAGGAGTTGGTTAATCCTGAGCAGCTTTTGGCTTCAGGACTGCAAGTTCGGCCTGGTCCGGCTGGCAGGATGCGATACTGGGATTTAATGACTCCTATTAACAATATTATAAAAGTAGATTATGGATGATTTAGACTTGTATCATAGTGAGAATGTATATACACTGAGATGTTGAAATATAATGGAAAGATTAGAAAAGCTAAGAAGTAGCTGGAACCGATATCAGAAGCCTAATGTTGGAGTCTCATTTGAGCAATCCTTAATTGGAAATAAAAGTAAACGATATCAGGTTCATATTAAATTCAATGATTAGTATTATATGAACTCTGAATATGAGAATATGGAAAAGAAATGAGAAAAGTATGTAATGGCTAGGACGTAAGAATCGACCATGGATTGGATCATGTAATAGAGTAAAATACGTTTATGTATTTCAAAGCAAATAGAAAATAGAAGAAAAGAGTTAAGTATACACTAAGTACATAGAAACAAAGAGCCTTATGTAAATCATAAGACCAGGATAAGAAATTTAGTTGAATCAAAAGAAATGTTAGAAATGATGACTTTGATTAAGGAACGAGAATTACAAGACATAATTGAGAGTATGGAATGCATATCTTTATTATAAAGTTAAATACATTCATACATACTACCTTTGGATTCTAAGTCTCTATAGACTAACAAATTAGTTTTTAAAATAAAGAACAAACACATAACTTAGAAAAATGAATGCATGATATAAGAATTTCTCAGTATTTACAATTATTTTAAGTACACTGTTCTGACAGTTCTAGAATGATATCATATTGTGATTTGAACTGCAATCAAATGAATGAGGTAACTGAAACCCTAAGGATAGGGTGTTGCCATGTAATAAGTGAATGAGGTAATTGAAACCCTAAGGATAGGGTGTTCAATGAATCAAGTATTTTGATATCAAAATTCTCAGTATAAGATGTATGATGCTTAACAGTTCAATTGCACGATTTTAGTGTATAAAGTGCCAAATTGACATGCATTCTGTTTATTTGAGAATTCCAGTCTGCCTGCATGCATATTGATATTGATTTCTCAGTAAATTACAAGTGGACACGTAATTAGATTATTTAAAAATTTGAAATCTGCATGCATGCTTATTATGTTGAATCTCTTGATATTTGCAATACCTGAATATATGGCTTGTCCAGTTTGAAATGATATTCATGTTACGTTATAAGCTTCCATTAAATTGAAGAGATATCATGAAAATACCAAAGTCCGGAACAAATAAGAGAAAGGAAATTCCAGCGATAAGATAAGGAAGAATTTAGTAAAACTTATGAGATCTAAAGTTTGAATTTCAAACTAAGGGAACATAGTCACATCACAATAACGCTATGTTATTGATAAAGAAGAAACCCTAGAATGTTTAGAGTTGTAGTAGTTCAAGGGATATCAATAGTGATTTGACCTTGAGTACTAGCATCCCTATAAAATAAGATCATGAGGTTTGTTCTATGAAAGGTAAGCTAGAATTAATAAAATCTAGGGTTTAAAGGTAGATAAACAATATGAAAATGACTTGGAGAAAAGAGTAAGATATAAATTTGAAATGTAACAATAAGTAAGTAACATAGAATGAGGAGTACTACCTGACACATGATCTGAAGTTAGTTGTTGTAGTTCATGCTCTTATGACACAGCGTCACTATCGTTTTGATGTGACGATAGATTGTCACCTTGGGAAGGTGAATGTGGTAGTTGATGCCCTAAGTAGGAAGTCTAATTCAACAGTGGATGTATTTTCCATGGCATGTTTCAAAAGAGACATGCTAGTGGAAATGTGAAAGTTGAATTTAGACTTAGGGGTGACATAGCTAAATGGTTTGATTGCACGGATGCAAGTCAAGCCTACTTCTTATGATCAAATCAAGAAACTACAATAGGGTGATAGTGAGTTAAACCAGACCATGCATGACATGGCAGGGGGAAGAGACCAGAGTTCAAGTTTTCGGATGATGTTGTGTTGTATTAGCATGACAGGTTGCATGTACCTCGAAATAATGATTTGAAAGAATAGATTCTTGAGGAAGAACATGCATCAATGTATGCCATGCATCCAGGCAACACTAAGATGTACAGGAATCTCAAGGAGTTGTACTGGTGACCTGATATGATAAAGGATGTAGCTGAGTATGTGACTAGGTGCAGTGTGTGTGTCAACAGGTTAGTGCTGAGCACCAGAAACCTGTAGGTATATTGCAATCTCTTTCTATGCCTGAATGAAAGTGGGAACATATCACAATGGATTTTTGTGATAGGGTTGCCCATGACACCTAGAGGTTGTGACTCGATATGAATGATTGTGAATAGACTAATTAAGTCTGCTTACTTTCTTCATATTAAGTCAACCTTTGATGTCCCAAGGTTGGCTAAGATATATGTGGATGAGATTGTTAGGTTGCATGGTATCCAAGATTTAATTATATCTAATAGAGATCCTAAGTTCACATCCAGATTTTGAAATCAGTTGCATCATGCTTTGGGCACAAAGTTGAGGTTCAGTACAACATTTTCACCATAGACGGATGGTCAGACTAAGAGGACCATTCAGACTCTTGAGGACATGATGAGAGCAGGTGTCTTGCATTTCTGTGAAAGTTAGGAAGAACACTTGAGCCTTATAGAGCTTGCATACAATAATAGTCACCATTCCAGTCTTGGTATGGCTCAGTATGAAGCTATGTATGGCAGGAAGTGTAAATCACCCATATGTTGGTATGAGGTAGGTGAAAAGCATATTCTTGGACCAAAGAAAGCGGATTTGACCACTGAAAAGATTACAATGATCAGAGAGCAGTTGAAAGCTGCTCAGGACAGGGCAAAAGATTTATGCCGAGAAGAGGCATTGACTTCTTGAGTTTGAGGTTGGTGATGAAGTATATCCGAAAGTTTCGCTAAGGAGTGAGTGTTGAGGTTTGGCAAAAGAGGCAAACTGACTCCTAGGTTTATGGACCCGTATCCTATCATTGAGAGGATTGGACCTGTAGCCTATAGGTTGGAATTTCCATCTGAATTGTCTAATCTACATGATGTATTTCATGTATCAATGTTGAAGAAGTGTTACCCTGGTACAGAGGAGATAGTGGACCCAGAACCTGTACATCTCGGACCTGATGTGTCTTATGTTGAAGGACCAGTTCAGATAATTGATCGGAGGATCAAGAAACTCAAGAATAGGGAGATATCATTAGTGAAGGTTCTGTGGAGAAACCATAACTTAGAGGAAGCCATGTGGGAGCTTGAGTTCGAGATGCGTAATAAGTTTCCTTTTCTCTTTTAGGAATTTCGGGACGAAATTCTTATAAGGGAGGGAGATTGTTATGACCCACTCCGTGATTAATTAGTAAGTACAATGATTAGTGCATAATTAAGATGATTAAGTTAAGTTAAGTAATCACAGATGCAATTAGAGCTTTGATCCAGTGAAACGGTCTAATTAGCATGTTGTCATGCCTTGAGAAGGTAGTGGATTTCATTCTTGAGAGTTTGCAAAAAGAATCGTTCAAATCGGGCCTACGAGGTGAAAGTTATAATACTTTAGAGTTTCTTGGGTCAATACTGCAATTTTTCCAAAGTAATTGGTTAATAATTCTTTTTAACCTTTCCCTTATCTTCTCTTCTGCCCGATAGATTGAACAGTTCTCCATAAGCGGCGCACAGTGCGCTCGTTTGAGCAGCAGCTGCGCTGGGAGAAATCGCGACCCTAGTTCCATTTCTAGCGAGTTTTTCCTCCACTGCTCTTCTTCCTTCACCTCCCTTCCTCCTTCCTCCCTCTTTCCTTCTTCAATCATGTGGCCACGATCTACTGCTAGCGCAACAGCATTGGCCGGACGACCAGCAGCTGCAGCTGCTACGGTGGCGGCTAGAGCCTCTTAGGGCGCACGAAATCTCCAGGAAAAAGCTTGATTGGAGCTCGGCCAAGAGGGTGGAGCATAAATCCGAAGCTATCAGCCGAGTTTAGGCAACAATCATGGCACCCTAGCTACCAAAAATGACGCCAATCCAGTCCAAGCTGCGGCTGTTGTAGCCATGGCTTTGTGCCACTTTGGGCACGAAGGACAACATCAAATCGCCGCCTTGAGCTCAGTCAAAGAGCATAGAATCGGAATCCGCAGCCATAGCCAAGATTCAGCCGTTAATTGAGCTTGTTTTCAACCAATATGTGAAGTAGCCATTCTGTTGGATTTCTCGACCTTGAACAGGACTTTTTCAAAGGTTGAAGACAACCTAGAAATCACCCGGAAACAGACTCTGGATGCATCTCCGGACGAATCCGGACAGACCAAATCGCTGTGAGTGGGGTTTCATTTATTTATCATTAATAAACTCAGGCGTTTGAATATTTTCTGTTTTGTGTGCGAATTACGTTGATAACATGCGTTATCAGGCGTCGGGCAGCGTTTGGCGTCGCCTGACTTTTTATTTCATAAACTACTTCTAGACGCTGTTATATGATTAAATTTAGCAATTGATCAGTGTGGATTGAATTGGTAGATTTATATGGTTCATTGGAACCTAAATTGCTTATTTGAATGTTGAAATTAGAAATTCATATCTGAAAATGGTATGGTTTGGGTATGAACCCAGACAATAGGGATTTCTGATAAATTATCAGATGTACGATTTCAAAGTTGATATGAATAAATAAAAATATGCAATAAAACCCTAATTGCATATATCTTTTGACGTTAATATGTGTAAATTGATATTTACATGAAATGGCACATTTCTCTGAATTATTCCAGAAATTCTCAAGTATTGTTATTAAATTGTGTTGTGATAGGTAATTAACTTTTAATTGAGTTAAGTGATGCACAAACCAGGATTTGGGTTAATGTGCACGTTTTTTGAGAATTTTAGAGAATTGATAATTGTTGAGTATGATTCTCATATGTGAAGTAAATTTCTTTAATTTGTGCAATAAGATGTTCAATTGTGTAAATTCGCTATGTATGTGCCAAATTGAAATAAGTTGGGTTATTTATGCATTTCTAATTTGTCTGAATGCATGGTATTAGAATTTCTCAGAAATTACAATGATTTGAAATATATTGCTCTGTCGGTTTAGAATGACAATGTATTGTGATCTGATATGAAATCAGTAAATGTGATATTCCTGTTTAATTGTTTATATGTTAATCAGTTAATAGACTTAGGTGCCCTAACACCGTAGAACCCCTTTTGAGAGGTCTGCATCCAGGGGGGTGAAACTCGTGTTGCAACAATAACTGTGCGGAGTCACAGGCACGAGGATAGAGAGAGGCAGTGTTCAACAACAACACGTGCGATGTCACGGTGGCACTGGAGTAATAGGGGTTATTCAACATTAATCCGTGCTTGTGTCACGGTGGTAACCCGGTAAGACTCTCTGCCTGTGTGCTCAGGTTTTAGGAGGAGTCTAGAGTTCACTCTTTTGAGAGTGTAGTGAGGCCTTGTGAGCCTGAGAGTCCTGCAGCAGACCAGGGCTGGCAGTCAGACTTAGCATTTCCCGGGTGTGTCGCTAAGTCTTGTACGGTGGGATCGTAGTTCGCTACAGATCTTTATATGCAGAGTACACTGCATATATTTAGGGCATAAAATTAATAAATATGTAATCATATAGGATCACAGTAAATTAATATATCCGAACTTTTGTGCCAATTCTTTATATTTGTTTATTGGTTTAAATTATCAGTTGTTGCATAGAAATGCGATTATATTTGGTAATCTACTATGTCATTTGAACTGCCCTGCTTGTATAGTATTTATGTTTATTTTAATTTTATAAACCTGATGAGTTGTTTAGTGATAGCTAAGTGAAATGCTATTCACTGAGCGAGTAGGCTCATACCTCTACTCAAAACATTTTTAGGTCATCACCAGCAGCAGGAATCTAAAGGATCCTTTCATCCTAACGCTTAGTCTGTAGAAGGTATATGTAGTTAGTTTAGTTAGAGGTCTCTTAGTCCTTTCCCCTCGATCCTTGGGACATGGTGTGGGTGAGAGAGAGTGTGTATGTGGTATGTGTATAAAGATGTAAATTAATTGTTATGTTTACTTTCTGTTAAACAATGTTACATGTTGTAAACTCTGTTTACGTACTCTAGTCAGTTTAATACAAATGCTTCCGCAGTTTGTTTAGATTTAGTTTACATCATAAATCAGATTATCTTTTAATGTCTTTAAAATGTTTTAAAAAGCTTTGTGTGGTTTGGCTTATGTGTAAATCCCTCCGTCGCGCCCTAATCTCGTGATTAGTGGGTAATGCGAGATCGGGGTGTGACATTATACACTTACATACTAAGTGAGATTAGGTGTTCAAGAACAGTCCCAAACCGGGGACTATCCAAGATTTACTCCTAATGAGTAAATCTTGGATGGGTTTCTAGGCCAACAATTACATGTATGTTGTCATTCTTATACCTTCAATCCTAGTTTCATCATTAATATCTTAAGTTTTGTGTAACATCATTTAATCATGTTTGTCAGTAAATACTAAACAGTAAATAAAAACCATGATTCCATATATCAAAGATTTGAATCATGGGGTGATGTAGCCCTATTTTAGGGCTCCATCCTATGCCATTTTGTACTTAAATCACATCTAAACATGTTAGATTACAAGCTTTTGCCCCTAATGTGTTTATCATTGCCAAATGCACTTATGATGTTCTTTGCACTGTTTTTAGGTACTTGGACTATGCCTTAGATGGAAGAGAGAGAAATAAGGAGTTCTAGGGATCCTCCACTCATGGGGAGGTCCAAAGGAGGCTCCAAAATCTTCCTCAACCTACCTCCAATGGCCAAGAGTCGTCACCAAGCAAACACATCCAAGAATGATGAAGTTTAAAGGATAATCAAGTGGTGCAAGCCTCACCACGGTCGTGCGAATTTATGACCAAGAACCTCGTAGAGTATCATCACAGTCGTTTTGTTCTTCATTGTCCACGGTCGTGGCAGATGGCCACAGTCGTGGTGACTTGGGGAAAAACCCTGTTGAAATGCTGGCTCTTGGTCATAAATTTGCACGATCGTGGGAAGTTCCCGCGACCACATCCCCCTCCTCCAAAACGGTTGTGTGACCCAACACGGCCATGGTGCCACTCACCCACCACACCGTGGCACTCTGCTACGGCCGTGGCCACAAACATAGCATACCACCAACCCCATACCACGACCGTATTCTTACCCCAAGATCGTCCTATACTACCCTCACCACGGCTGTGGCACACCAACACAATTGTGGTGACCAACCTACCCTACCATTTCCACCACATATCCACCTCAAATCCACTCCATTTCACCATTATCATTAGAGCTTCATATATCAACATACATACTAGGTCATATTTCACGTCAAGATTTAGGCATTTAATCACCTTAGGGCGCATACATGATTCACAAGGTATTTGGGTGCACAAAGAATAATATATGTTACTGATTTAGGAGTTCACATTATCATTTTAGAAATAGAAGACCCACACGTGAGTTAACTTTGAGATTTAACATCAATGTATCTTTAACATGCATGTTTCAAGGTTCAAAACACATAATCAAATCGAATTAGGATGCTAGAATGGACAAGTTGAATCTTATTTCAACATGCATCAAAATTTACTGAATTAGGTAAAGCATGAGGATTAGAAGCACATATATATGCAAGTATAAGATTTGAATCAAAATGAAGCCTAATGGCACATTGGAAGAGTGAAATTATACCTCACTTGAAGGCTGAAGAACAAATATATGCAAGTCAACAACACAATTGGATGACACAACAACTCAATTCAGCCCAAGAGTACAAGTGCAATCAATGCAATTATGTTATAATGAATTAATTAGGTGTCAATAAGCACCAATTTTAGTGAGACTCTCTTAGTCCATCCTACTACAAATGGGAAATCAAAAAATATGCCGCATGTGTAACCTTAATTGCAAAAATACAATCTAAGTCCACTAATGACAAAAATTACCCTAATGACAAAAGGGCTAGAAAGGAGCAAGAAGATAGGGGTTATTTTGATCATTTTGCTATATGTGTTACTAAAAATTGCAGGAGCAGGAGCAAGGAGCAAGAAGAAGAGGAAGAAGGGTACCATGAGCAAGAGCATGAGCAGAGGAAGAAGATGTGCCATAGGAGCAGGAGCAGGAGTAGAGCAGGAGCAGGAGGAGGCGGCAGCGAGTGGGTAGTGGCGGTGAGAAGGCGACGGCGGCAAGCGGGCGACGGCCGAAGCAGGAGCAGGAACAGAGGCGGAGGAGCAGAGGAGCAGGCAGAGGCTACAATAAGAGGAAGCAGAGGAGCAGGTGGCGGAAGGCACGAGCGGCGGTAGCAGCGGCGGCAACGGGGAAGGCAGACCAGTAGTGGGGAAGGTGGAAGAGCAGCAGACGGCGGCGGAATTGCCAGACCCTAGTGAAATCACCAATGAAACAGAGAAAGGGGAAGAGTCTGGCTCACGTGGGTACTATTAAGTTAACAATAGGTGTCGATTATTAACATAAACTGACACTTAAAACTTTCGGCGTGGGTTATCGCCAACACACTGACACTTATGTTCACTCATAGTCATCGGTTCCAAATAGAAAAATCGACGTCTATCTTTATATGCCGAAAAAAAATAAATGTTCTCGAATTATGACCATAGGCGTCGATTTCCAGACAAAACTGACGTCCATTGGACAATCTTAACCCTAAAATTTTTTGCGGGGATGGCACGCGAAACCTTATCGGCGTCAGTTTTTCCACCAAAACCGACGACCTTTAGAGGTAATTTTTTTCGTCGTTAGGCGTCGTTTATTAGGTAGAAAACTGATGCCGTATGTGAAACTTTGGGGGGTAATTTTTTTCGCTTGAAAATTTGGATTTGGCAGGCTATGTTAGGCGTCGATTCAATTTAGGGAGTCGATGCTTAATAAAAAGTGATACATGTGTCTGGTCGGTCTTCAAATATAGATGTCAGTCTCTGTAATTAGTCGATGTTGTAGGATTTAGACATCGGTTTTCGGTAATAACCGACGTCTCTAAATGTGACGTTATAAGATATTTTTGTAGTAGTGTAAAAATTAATTAAGACTAAAGGAAAGCTCAAGTTTCAAGTTTGGTCATGTTTAAATGTTGTTTGAGCAATGTTTGCTTGTTTTGGACCAAAGTACAATTTACCCAAGTTAAGGGGTTATCTTGTAATATGTCACATGATGGGTGTGCCCTTAGTAATTTATCATCATAAGAAAGATCACGATGCTAAGGGGCGCCTTGTGGAAATCCTAAGTTCCAAATTGAACTTATATGGATGATACTTGTGCTTTATGTGCCAGTTTTGGTGCAACTTGCAATTTACCCAAAATGTGGGGTTGATGTGCAATTTATCATCTCTAAAGTGTCCCTACTCTCTCTTAGTATCATATATATGAGAGAGAAAGGAGGGTGTGCCTTGTTTGAGTCTTGGTTGAGTGATAGTACTCTTGGTAGTAAAAGAACTCAAGAATGGTGAGTATCTTGAATCCTAGATGAGGTTGTGTTGACTTATGAAGGGTATATGGGGGTGCCTATCAATTTATAAACCATAGAGGAAGTCCCCTATCAGTTTGGAAACATCTTTAAATAGTCATTTAGGGCTAATCACCTCAAGTAGGTGAAGCATTTTTTTTTATGCTCCTTACAAAAAATGTATCAGTTTGCATATAATATGTTAATTCAGTTGAGAAATCTTGTCAAGCAAGGTACCCAATGGCCGATATCTTGCCTATGGATTATCCATAAGAGTTTTGCATGTCAAGATAATCATGATTGCATGATGCCACCATGCATGGACACGTGTCACCTAGTTACATATGGTGATGACACCTCTCATATAGTCTCTCTCATGAGCCTCAACTATAAAAGCCTCTACTTTCACCTCCTAGTAAACATTTCGACCCTCATACCATATCTTGCTTGGTGGACGACCTTAGGATCTCAAGGAAGAAGAGGAAGGCTGGTCACCTTGCACAAGGTAAAGCAATGGTTACCTTCTACCTTGAATGGGCTATGCTTCTTGAACAATGATTCTTTCTTTCTTTCCGTCTTCACCAAGTTCCTTACTATGATACCTTCTTCTTAATGGAGGTAAAGTTATGGCAAAAACATGGACTTTTTATAAGTCATCTTCAACCTTGGGAATGTGAAGCTTTGGAGCTTGAAGCTCTAGTGATGATCTTGAGGTGGGTTATATAACTCTACTTTAATTCTATTGTTATTCACTTTCAATTGTACCAAACTTGGTGATTCCTTTTCAATTTTAATTTCCCTTGGTTAAATGTTGAATCTATGAGATCTAATGGAAACATGGGGTTGTTGCCCATGAACTAGTGTGTTAATGTACGGAGGTTTTAAGCTTGAAGATGATCAAACCATTAACCCTTTGAGCACCTCAAGGTCGATATCCTTTTTTAGCACCTCAAGACCGATATCACTTTGATGTGTTATGAGCAACACAAGGTGATGGTAAGGTCAACACATTAGATGGTGGCATGGCTGATACACTAATGTGTAGTAAGGCTGATACACCAAGGTATGGTGTGGCCGATACACCAAGGTATAGTGTGGCTGATACACCAAGATATGGTGATATCGATACACCAAAGTGTGGTGTGGCCGATACACCTAAGTAAGGTAAATGTGTTATACCCAATTGAGGTGGATATATTATAATAAAATAAGAAGAAGATATTACAATAAAATATGATGAAAAGTGATGTGCCAAAGAAGGGTGAGAATGATACACTATAGATAGATAAGGTTGATACCTTGATGGGTGAGGGTTTGAGGGATATGATGGTTCTTAATCCGATATCATATAACTCTAACCCTAGTAACCGATCCACTCACAAACTGATCTCTCTCTAGTTTAAATAAGTGTGATGGACGACACACTTAGGATGACACACCATGTGGGAGTAGGGGAAATACATTCCTTGAGATTTTGGTTGACACACCAAATAGTGGTGAGGTCAATCAGTGAAGGAAATCACGGTATTGTTGAAAGTTCACATGATACAACCAAAACCCTAATAGTCAATACACAAAGTGATAAGGTGGCCAATACCATAAGAATATACAATGGCCAATATACCTCAAGTACCTCACAATCGATACTACCTTAAGAACCTCCAAACTGACACACAAGCAATAGTTCTTTGACTGACACAAACAATGGGGTCATGGCCGACACAAGTGAATATGTTTAGGCCGACACAAGGATAGTGTGGAGGTCGATATACTTTGAAGAAAGAAGGCCGACACATGAGGAATGTAATAAAATTAATACATGATGACATAATGAGATGGATACACTTTCATAATTGTAGGCCAATACATTCTAATGAGGATCAAGTTAATACAACAAGCCAAGTTGAAACTAGTATCCTAATAAGGATAAGAGAGGAACTTGTATTCCTCATGATGATGATCAATCAATGATAATTGATAAAAGTAATTAAGTATGAATGAATACTTATGGCAATTGAATAAGCTCCTAGATATGAGGAGTTATGATTTAGGGTTCAATTATTGAATATAACCCTAGAAACCCTAATTAGTTGAAGAAGATAAATCATATCCCTAATCACAAGAGGGAATACAACTTGAAGTAACCTAATGATAGTAATCAATGGTTACAATAACATAGTGAAATTTTAATCATATAGAGATGATGATCATAACCAAATAAGGGCTAGAGTGATTATAATTTAATATATCATGAATATGCCTTATAAGATATATGGAAAACATGTATCACATGAAGAATGTAAAGAGGTCTGGTGACCTCGCTAAGACATGTTGTTTAAAAGGTGGTGTGGTACTCAATGATGAGTTTAAGGGATTAATATCCTATGATAAAATGATAGGGTAACATAGATGTGTTCCAACTATTAAAGAATCTTAGGCAATATGATATGCCTTTCATTGTATCATATTTGCAACTTGATCACATGATTTTCTGTGATACAATGGAATGAAAAGATAATAAGATAAGCTCCTAGAAATAAGGAGTTATGAATTAGGGTTTGGTTTCTAGTCATGAATATGAAAGCCCTAAAGTTATTAAGGAAAACCCTGACCCTAATTATGAGAGGGTTGTAATTTGAATGATTCTCTTTATGGCATGATGATGATATTTAATTGCTTTTATCATGAAATCCTAACCATTCAACTACTATGTGACAATGAGCATAGTATGTATGAGCTATGATGGCATGGTATAATACAGTTTACATGAGCCTTGTGAGCCATGTGAAATACTTGTACAACAAGTATGATGTTATATGGGTCTAATGACCTAGAGCTGATTGTTGCCTGGTAAGAGGTGACATGGTTTAATAATAAATTGAGAGGTTGATACCCCATAGCATGTGATCACAAAGATGTAACATTGAAGAGATGAGATCCTCAATAATATGTGTAAGGGATTGAGATCCCAGGTAAATGTGATAGTCAAGTATATGGGTCTGATAACCTAGAGATGGTTTTTGCCTAGTGAGAGGTGACAATGTTTAATAATGAGCCAAGGGGTATTGAAACTCCAAAGTATGTGATAATAATTATGAGGCATTATGTAAGTACATGATCAATATGTTTACATAATGAGTGATTGTAGCACATACATCTAATAAGGTAATACACATATATAGTATGTAACGGTGATACCTAGTAATGATTGTTCAATCCTAGGTTGATTCTAAGAAAATGGGGAATGGTGTATATAGGGTTGGTAATAATAATTCTGAGGAAAAGCCCTAATCTGGTTATGTGTAGAGAACATTGACCCTAATCTCAAGGCAGACTACTCTTATTGAGTATGCATGCTTAAAAGCTTGAGACAGTTTTCTTTCTTGGTTATTCATATAATGATAATATTACAAATTAATGGAATATTATATCTTGTCAATTCTATGAAGATGATTAATTAATGTTAAGTGAGGTATATGAACCTTGATAAGGGAACATGGGAAATATGAACATGTGAACATGTAGACTTGGTTATTATGAATACTGTGTAGCCTTATACATTCCAATTCGTGAGAGGAACTGCAATTAGAAGACTAGAAAGATAAATGATGCTTGAGAACTCTATGTGGTTAAGCATGAAACCTAATCTTCTTTAAGAAGACATATGGTGCATGGTGTGATTTACTTAAAAAGTAATTGATGTATTGAAATATATTCTCCCTCTATTTTTATAAAGATAACCTTGCAAGTGAGATGGATGTCATAGCTAATGATTGTTATGGTTGCTATGGTGTACACATGATGTGGCACAAGTAATGATTGGCATGGGTAATGCCTATATGCTCAATAAAGCATGTTGAGATAACAATAAATCACAAGGATGATGTGATAGGTCTTATGACATGATAGAGGCTTAGTGCCTAATTGAGGTAATATCCTCTGGTACTGAAATGAGGGATTGATATCCCATGATAATGTGTTGATGGTGATAGCCTTATGAATGGCAGTAATACAATGTTATGAGATGATTGAAATCGGTTTATAGTGTAAATGATTATATTCTCTATTGATATATTATGCCCTTTCCTTTAAAGAATGTGTCTATGGCTTGTACATTATAACTTGATTAATGCCAAAAGACACACTCATTGATCTAAGTAATCAAGTGAAATATAATCATGTAGTTGCCCTGGCCATAGATCCATTCAGTGTCAGAACTTGCTGAATGGTGAAACGAGCAATTCCTACGGGAAACTTGAAGTGCATATTATTGAATATGTGAGGGTGCAAGATGAGTATTTCCCTGCTTCCTTCAAACCTCACGATTTGACTTCGGCCCATTTCCTAAAAGAGTAAGGTTGTAGGTTGTAGTTATAATACAAAAAAAGAGTATGGTTGTGGCCATGACTCCATGCATATAAGTAGGATTTACTGAAGGTCATAACCTAAATAGAGAATATGCTACACGTTGTATCTCTATGGTGAAGAGCCATTATACACCAGGCTAGCTAAAATGCAGATTGACTCATATGTAATTGACACTCTCGTACTGATAGGAGAAGGAGAGGTCGTGGATTCTGGCTCTTCCATCGACCTATATGTCACTGATGTTAACTTCACATCGGTCAATTGGAGATGAAAGGTATATTCTCTTCTCCGTAGGGCATAAGATTGATTGAAAGATGTGATCATCCGTATAACATATTTGCTTAAGGATTCAAATACAAACATATTGGATGAAGCCTTGCTTTGCTTTTACACTGTTTAATTTATGACAGATATACATGTTCTTCATATTCCTTTAAAGTAATTACTTGAAGGACAAATCTGTTTAATATAATGCAACTTTACTCTCTGTTCAAATAACAATCTACATGTGATAATAATAACGTTGCTGGAGAGTTATATCTCTTGCTGGGACTGTTGTCTCACCCTGTGGGATCCAAAAAAATTTAGGTGGGCGTGCACGTGGTAATAGAGATCGTGTAAGATGAAAAGGATAGCATTAAGAAGAAAAATTGAAATTTAAGATGGTATGCTATCAGTCGTGTCATGTTATAAACAGAAATACTACGTGTTGTCCCTGTACTCTCAGGTCCTTTAGAAGAATTTGTGTAACTGTTTTATAATCGATTTGTGATTTTGGCTAGAACACCTCGATGTATAATGTTGCTTTTACATATGATCTGGTAAAGCAACTGATATCTTATATCACAGGAATGTGATGGAATAACATATGTAAAGAAGTGAATCATGTTGTATACATTCATAACTGGCTTTGGGCCTTTCTGTGAAGAGTTTCCTAGCATTAGATCTCTTTGAAAAATGGTTTAAATTTTTACTGATTTTTAGTAATCCGCTGCTAATGGTTATCTCCTCTTGATTTTGTGTAATCTTGTTGTCTGTGTGATGATGGTGTTACATATTGGTATAATATGAAAGCCTGTGTATGGGGAGAACCTAGTACCCAATGGTGGTATGTGTTAAATCTTTGATAATTTCTTATGTCTTGTTGTTTTGTGAATTAATGGAAACATAATCTTGAAATAATTTGGTAAATAAATTAGGTGATGTGGGGTATGTAGATGCACCAAGTTGTTTAATAGTGTGCCACATAGTTCATCCTTACATTGATAAGGGGGGAATAGTTTTGTTGCAAGACGTGGTCGCATGCATTTTATTCAAATGGATTGGTAATGAGCGTAACACTTTTGGTGTTTTCAAAGTGTGTTATGAGCATAAAGCACATATATTTTATTAAGTAAAATAATAATGTGTAGTCTTACAAATAAAATAAATTTGATTTGCAAGATAAATTTGTGGTTTTATGTTTGAATTTTGGAACATGACATCTTTTACTTGGGAGCAATATTTCCTATCTGCCTCAATTATATGCTTCACTTATATGCCATATTGATTTCTTCTTAAGTGTGTTGGTAATATGTTTATTTTGATGGAAGATATGTTGTTGGTAGTGTTTAACTTTTTTTGATGGTAGGATTATTAAGTAACATGTTGAAGATTGTGAGACTAGCACCAAGCTAAATTGGTTTTCCAAAGAGATCATCCTTACATTTATAGTAACATATGTTGGTTGTATTCAATTTTGGAGGCAATGGCAGACATTAGATGAATTACAACTATTTTATGTTGTTGCATATGTTAAGCACAGTACATTCGAGGGCTAAATTCGAGAAAGGGTATGTCAACAAGTTAGTTGATATGAAATAGTAAGGTAAGGGACGTTAGTATGATAGTGGGTAGCAATATATGTTGGGGTAGTGCAATGTGGAGGTATTGGCAAATGGGGATGAAGTTTAGTTGTGTTAACAGGTCCCGTATGTTAGGTTAAGTACGTTTGATGTTAGCATGTTAGCTGATAGGACTTAGTAGGTTATCAAGTTAGTGGATAGGGCCTAGTCCGTTATTCAGATTTAGTAGGATAATAGATAGTATATTAGCATGTTTTGGAAGGTATTAGGTAAGACTTAGTACGTTAACAAGTTAGTGGATAGGAATTAGCTCATTAAGGGATTTATCATATTAGAAGGTGTTGGAAGGTAGTGCTTAAGTACGATTTTTTGCTTTGACGGTTCATGGGTTAGGTGTAGTGTGCATAGAAGTTGTTGGCAGATGGCGCATTGTGTTGTTTTGAATGAGTACGGAAGAATCTTGATATTTGTTAGTACGTATTATGGGTGTTTGATGTGGTTCATTTTTTATTTCATTGATATCAATATATTGGTATAATATGAAAGCTCTTGTATAGGGAGAACCTAGTACCCAATGGTGGTATGTATCAAATCTTTGATCATTTGTTATGCCTTGTTGTTTTGTGAATTAATGGTAACATAATTTCAAAAAAAATTGTAAATAAATTAGGCGATGTGGATATGCAGATGCACCCAATTGTTTAATAGTGTGCCACATAGCTCTTACATTGATAAGGAGGAAATATTTTTGTTATGAGACGTGATCACATGTTTTTTATTCAGATGGACTGGTTATAAATGTTGTTATATGTTTTGTGTTTATACGTTTGATGTTTCAAAAGTGTGTTATGATCATAACTCATGTTTCATTAGGTAAAATAATAATGAGTAGTCGAGTAGCTAAAATAAATTTGGTTTGCAGGACAAATTCACGGTTGTATTTAGAATTATGTACATGACAGCTTTTACTTGGGAGCAATATTTCTTATCTGCCTCAATTATATGCTTCACTTATATGCCATACTGATTTCTTCTTTAAACTTGTTGGTAATGTGTTTATTTTGCTGGAAGATATGTTGTTAGTAGTGTTTAACTTTTGTTGATGGTGGGATTATTAAGTAACCGATTGAAGATAGTGAGACTAGCACCAAGTTGGTTAATAGTGTTCCAAAGAGATCGTCCTTACATTAATAAGGAGTAGTTTTTTCATTAGATGCGACCACATGTATTATATTCATATGGCTTGGATATAAATGTTGTCATATATTTTTTTGGTGTATCAAAAGTGTATTATGATCATAATACACATATGTTTCATTTAATTAAATAATATTGCATAGTCAAAAGGCTATAATAATTTTGGTTTGCAGGGTGAATTCGCAATTGCATTTTAATCTTTAGTACATGATTTGTTGTTACACACGTTGGTAATTTGTTTATTTTGTTGGAAGATATGTTGATGGTATGATTATTAAGTAACCAGTTGAAGATGGTGAGAATAGATTTCTGTTTAAGCAAGCTAGTGTTGTTTTAGTTGATAGTATTGAAGATTATATGTTTACAAAAGAAATATCTACATAGATAGCAGAATAACATAGCTAATGGTGGTTTGTAGTTTGTCTATTTGGTGTGTTTCTTGTAGTTGTGAGGCTTGACCTGCGTTGTGTAACCATTAAATTTGACCTAGTTGAAAAACACATTTGAAAATGACAAATTAAGAGTATTTATTTGATTGTATGTTGTCTATATTTGGGAATAAATGTTATATGCAATCAAAATATATGTACCCTAACAGAAGCTCATCTGAATTTTGAAGTACCTTCCTCTTTTTGGTGTACAACTTAAATTTTATAATGACAAGTGATAATTTGGTATAGCGCCATATATGTTACGTGAACTAGGTGTTGAATGTATGGGTATAGGGTGGTTGATGTTGTGTTGAACGGTGTTAAATAATATTATTGTTGTTATTTGTTGAATCCTGATGTTTCAGTATGCAACTCCATTGAAATCTTCCACTTATTGATGAAATAACAGACACATTGTTGTTATGCACGGTAATAGCACATTTGCACTACTTGCACAAGTCCTGACAAAACGTCATGTTGGGAAATAATGTATAGGGTGTTAGTTTGTGCAAGGTTTTTATGTTACTAGTAGCGACATAGGCTTTCTTGGGGCAAAATGTTGCGAGAAAGAGTCAACAGAAATTTCCTAATAGCTTGTTGAGAGGCAGATTGGTTTGCAGTGGCATTCTTGGGGCAAAATGTCGGTATATCTTAGGTAGGTAATTCTATTTGGTGGAAACAGATTATTAATTAAGCCGTTAAAATGTTATGATGCAGCGCGGGGTAGTGTTTACTTAGGAGTATTCTTGTATAACTACATATTGAAATGTAAATAAAATGTTATGTGTTGTTTAAATTAGTGCTCATAAATATGTACATATAACTGTAACTAGGTTTAGACTGCAATGTAACATGCAATTGACACATCTGTAACAATGGAGAAGGCCAATACATATGGATCTTTTTTGTGTGATGGTTTGAGTTACACTCCTTGTAGGATGTCTGATGAGGGTATCCAAGATGAGTCAGACTGCAACACACCCCCAAGTAAAGGTTTTAGCACATGGAGCTCTTTCCAAAAAAATTTGTTGGTATTAGAAATGGCTAATGAGGAGCACAAGAAATTGTTGAAGGAAACAGTCTTTGGTCATTTCATTTCACTGAAATGTCCAAAGGTGTTGGATCTTGTGCTAATGAAGACCCTTGTGGAAAACTATGATAAGAAAAAAGATGTTTCAGACTTGGTGACCACCTGGTGTTTGACGTAGACTAGGTAGGTCATATTCTAGGACTTCCTGTTGAAGGTGAGGAGTGTTGCAGTTAAAGTCCAACAAATTGATGATATTATAGCAGAAACTGTAGGTCATAATTATTTTTGTTTTATGTGAAGGTGATAACGTATTTATTGGGGAATTCCAAGGTAAAGAATCGACTATCCATGGGGAGTAATTCATAGGGGAGGCAAAGGTAATATCCGCATTGATGTGTTACAAGAACTTTCTAGTAGGACATACCAAAAGTTTGTAGAGGACTTTGTAAAGATCTGGTTGGCTGTAATGATGGCCACATTTTTATCCAACTTCTGACATTGAAATCAACAAATGTATGTGGCAACAAATGTATGTGGGAGTACGTTGATAAATTTTTGGAGCTAATTGGGAAGTATAACTAGTCTGACTATGTTTATACGTTCTTGTATGCGGGCATGTCTAAGATTGGGACTAGGAACAAAGGCTATTTAAAGGGATATTGTTTCCTGCTTATTGTTTGGTTCAGACATGTCACACTGACCAATCATAAAACAAGAGAAGATGGTTCACCTCTTGCGAATTGCTGGGACTATGGAAAGCAACTTAGTTCGTAGTTGGTTTGGGAAGAATTTGTCTGTAAAAATCCTATCTGACAGATACAAATTCGCAGGGAGTTTTTGAATAGAGACACAAATTTGGTCAGACATCTGATCTCGATGGAGAGATACTGTATAGAATGTTATATTTGGCAATGGTTGATAAGTGTGATACTATTGTAGGTAATAATGTGTTAAATAGTTGCATAAAAAGTTGTTCGTAGATTTTAGTTACAAAACTAAAGCTCAGTACTCTAAAGTTAAAGAAGAGGATGGAGGAAATGAAGGAGGAACACGACAAGGAGTTCGTTGTTCTCCAGAAAAAGGTTGCTAAGATGAAAAAAACTTGAAGTCAGCAAATGCAGAGCTGAATGTATTGAAGGGACGATATGAAGTTATAGGTTGTTTGAGATAGAGTTGCTGAGGCTGGAGCTGCAAACCCATAAAATTACAGATCCTACTGTTGTACCAAGCAGCTCTGATGGTTTGTCAACCGGTACAAACTTGGCGATCTGTGATAATAAGGTAAATGCTAATTTCATCAGAAAACTTAGCTAAGTCAGTCTTTTTATCTCTTTATTTATGCTATTATTTTATTTTCACCAATGTGTTTACTTTGTACATCAGAAGTTGGATAAGGGTAAAGGTATAGCAATGCTAGAGAGTGCAAACATGGTGGAGGTAAATATACAGATTCAATTTTTTTACCTTGTATAAAGTCTATATAATTAAAATACTCTACAACTAAATTTTATGTCGGCTTGCAACATCATGGATGTGATGTTGATCGAAATAAATTTGGAAATGAGACGATTAGATTGAAAGGAGGATCTATTGCTTTATGTGTATAAAAAAATCTCAGTGTGTATTGTTTGTGGCTATATAATCCCTTTTTGTACCCTTTTGATATGTAGATTTTTTTTTCTTCAGTTGAATGTATGCTCTTCCGTCGAGTGAATGTGGCAAAGGTTGACAGACACCAAAAATGATAACATTAGTGTTTAAGGTTATCCTTATAGTAGTATTTCCCTAAAATCAAGTAACAAGCACCAATCTAATTTTGCTCGAGATATGAACAGTCATTGCAGTGTGCCGGTATTTGATTTTTCAACACCAGTGACGGTAGAAAATACAATACTTCATATACGATCTTTATGTATTTAATAACGAATCCATTTACTACCGCCAGATGTAAAAGCTAACCACTATGTTAAACATGCACATAGAATGAGAACGAATCCAAAGGCAGTTTTGGATTTTGCATTCAGTTGATGTTGAGCCGAGTGGAAGATGCAATGATGACAAACCTGCTAAGCAAAAATTGATGAAGGAACCAAGCTTCACTTTTGAAGAAATGGAAGTTAATAGAAAGAGAATTATAAAATTATACAAAATGGAAGTTAGTTTTGCAAAATATGTTTTTTTTCCGTTGTAAGATGACAGAGAAGAGATATACAAGAAGATGAGATCAGAATCACTAAAAAGCCAGTGTCCCAAATGCATAGGGAACTAAATTAGTTGAAAAGTGGAAGGATGTAAGTTTGGTTTTTTTGTTATATATGTAAAATAACTATGAAATATGTTATGTGACCTTATTTAATAGACACAATGACACTAACATGTAATTTAATAGTGCTCTAAGAGCACACTTCAGGAGAGTGTAGGGATTGTGGAAGAACCGCCGAATGTCGGAGAGACAAGTACTAAACTACATATGAAACAACAAAAAAAACGTATATCCCTACATAGAACATCTATTATGGATAGCACATACCATAAAATTAGGTCATTGCCTAATGTCATGGAAAACGTTTGTGCTCGGTTAACTTTGTTATACATTACCATGAGATGTATTACATTATTCATTTGTGCAGGAATTATTTTCCATGGGCAGTCATTGGATAAGGAGTTAGCAATATACGATATATAGACATGCACGCAGTGATGAAACATTATTTGTGTACAGGTTAAGGTAGTTGAATGCAATCATTCTATAACTCGATCTGCCAGCAAAAGGCTGGGACATGTACTTATTGTGTTCACTGAAAATTTGTAACATATAACTCTGTGTGTCTGTGTTATCCCAAGTTGTAATTGTTTCTGAGCAGGTTGTGATGAAAAAACCCCTGAGAGATGACCGTACTACTAGGTGAGAGGCCACACACTCTCACAAGAAGGATTTTCCTGTTGTAAATACAGTGCATATTTAGATACAAATATTTATAACATTGTATTGTTCTGTCAAAGTATGTAATGATGTGCTACTATTATTTTTCCATTTATATTTTGAGAACGTAGTTATGCTATAACACACCGGGGAAGGAAATAGGCACAACAGAAGTGATGCAAAACTACGATTATTATAATGTGACATTACAAATAGGTGTAAATGCAAACACAATAAAAGAGGAAAAGGTAAAGAGTTTGCATTTAATTATAGTGCTAATTTTTCATTTAATTATATTAACAATGTTGTTTAACGAGACAGTACATTAACTATGGATTGCTATCTTAATTTATTATTGTTTGTATATTAAACACAATGACCCCATTTAAACATTTTCATATCGTTAGAAATAGCGGTAATTTGACTACAAGATTTGCACAAAAATATGTGATATGTTATGCAATTGTATAATTGTGTTGTTGTTTTAACTAAGCAAATTGTGTGTTTACCCGGCCAGTGTAGTGCAGATGGTTCGGCCCGACCTGTCCTCCTCGGGGGCCCCGGGTTCGAAATCTCCTATTGCGCATTGTATTTACAATCTCTTGGGTCATCCGGACCCTGACACCTGTTTGAGGGAGGGGGAGAGATTAAGTCTCTTTCTAACTAAAATAAAATAAAATTGTGTGTGTTTGTTACTCTAAACAAGACTTCCGTTGTTATGTTTCGGAACGCCACTGCCTAAATTCACGACCAATGCCTTTGAATACATTTTAATTGTACAGAATAAGTAGGTTAAATTATAATGAATCGTTCAAAACATATTTTGTTAGGCAATTTGTGGTGGTCTGTGTGTTTTGTGTGCAACACATTATTCCATAATTTCCTTATGGTGGTATAATTAGTTACTACACTATAAGTATTTAAGCTAAGACATGCTCTCTTCTAGGCAATTCATAGCGCTTAACAGGGTGTTGTAAAGATTGTAACAGCAATGCGTTCATAAACCCATCGATGAACACGTTGTTATGATGTTACACAATTGTTGACGAAACATATGACACGTTTGTGTTAGGTAGTTTTCGGTTGTGTCATAGTGTACTGTGTGTAAAGTAGAATATATTTTTTCTAGTTGTTAATGTGCATAATGACCCTTACTAATAAGCACCGCAGACAGAGTTATTGTGTGTAACGTGGCTGATCATATTTCTATATTTACCTTTTGTTAAAATAGCAATTAATTTTTTTTGTTTGAATTTATTGTAATGTTTCCCATGGTATGACGTCAAATGTGCATCATATAATTCTTAGAGGCACTTGAGTTATTTTCAGATTTATTGAACAAAATTAAATTTGTTGATAAATTGGTTATACATCTATTAGGATTGGCTCAATATGTAATGTGTATATTAATCACATGGGAATGTTACTGGTTCTAATGCATGTGATGTTGGAGAGAATTGTACCCTTACAAGGTCTGCTGCTAAGAAGGTACATCAAGTACTTGCACATCAAGGGTTGTGTTAGATTGTAAGTTATTATTTGTTTTATTTTTTGAGATGAGACCTCACTCTATATACAACTCTTATTGTGCTGGATTGAAAACCCCATTGCCGGCCAATTTTTGAATGAAAGTGAATGTACAATGTCAGGGGAGAGGAAATGGACTGTTACAAAGATGGTACTTCTTGAAAATATACGATATATTGCTGACAACTTAAATTATCAATGCAATAATATTGTGTTGTTCCTCTTTGTATGTGTGCAAGATATGTTATGACACCCCTCCTATAGGTATTTCTATTCGGTTGGTCAGAGATAGTGGTGATAATGCGATTGAGTTTGGTGGTAGCCGACCACTTACAAGGTCTACTAGCAAAAGGGTAAGTCAATTAATTGTGCGAGTAATAATAGGTTTTGGAAAATAAATTTTGTTAATATTCGTAAGAACATATCTGAGTAATATCACTTCTAAGTACCAATGATCAATGATATGTTAAATACTTATCCGGATGGCTTAGAACCCTTACTGCCGAGCTTGACTATTGACCGGGCCGACAAAAGTTATTGTGAGGAGAAAGGGAGTGTAACAAAGGCGGTATGTATCCAGACAGTTAACATATTGATTAACCCTAGTATTATAATAGTAATAACTCTGAACTGATTGTCATTTTTTTACTCAATCTATGTTACAACATAACACGATAGAATATTGGTAGACATCCAATAATATTTAACTATAGCAGAAAACATGGGTTGCTAATGAGTGTTGGGTTTGGGACTGGTTGGCCTATTGCAATATGTTATAAAATATATTAGGGATGTGTAAAAAATGCTTTAATGGAAATTTTCCTAGGCATGGGTTGTATTATTCTTTGTGTAAAGTTTAGGTGAGGTTGTGTAATGTACAAATATTTGTTATGAAACATTTGCCCAGGCGATGTAGTGCATAAAATTTTGTTATAACATTGATGAATGCATGGTTTTGTTGGTGTATATGCCCAGAGAGCCAAACATATGATGATTATAATGGCATAACTTGTAAATGATTTTATTAATAAAGGCAAGCTTCCAATTTATTCTATTTATTTAGTTATTAGATAATGAAATAACATAATAAATGTCTAGAGAATAATATTACTCAATGACATGTCTTCAGGTTGAGGATCTGGACAATGAGATCATACAGATGTTAAGAGTATATGCATTATTGTTATGTCCTTGATTGGTTGTTATTGTGTAAGGTAGATAGACAATAATAACATATAAGATCAGAGTACGAGTTGGTTGATGATAGAATCTCATTAGTCATGATATGGCGATATCAAACCATACATGTTAGAGAACAACGTCTCAGACAGACCCACTATAAGAGTGATACATGGACACTTTAACTAGGTAAGCTAAAATCACATCTTATAATGATGGTGGTGTTTGTGGTTCTTATACCTAATTTTATTGCACTCATCACATGTCATTCGGTACACGCTTTGGCATCATCAAATGCAATCCTCAAACATGGGTTGTCATAAAGGTAATGATTGGGTGACTATGACACACGGGGACTGAGTGTGAGTGATAGAGATGAGATTTGTCCCTCCTACAAGAGTATGATATCCTAGGCCTCTTGATTAGCGAGACTGAGAAATGCAGTCCATGCTCATGTGAGTCAATATGTAATATTGAGCTTACATATATCTCAGACAGCCTGCTCTCGTTCAATAAATGAGATTGAATGATGAAGAGGATGATTGATCCATGCCTCGAGTTCAATGTGGATATCAGTGATAAAGGAACTATACAAACACTATAACACCATACACATATTGTAGGTTGAAGTTGTTCTCCAACTTTCCTTTAATTGGGTAGTAATGATGTGTGACTAGGCACCGCTTATTGCTTGTGATGTCATAAGTTATGCGGTAAGAACTCAATGGAAAAGGTGAAATGACTATTTTACCCTTAGATATAAGGTAAGATCATTCAAAACAAAAAGGGCATTTTTTTAAACCAGCATTCGATCATCTTCAGCTTGTCGCTCGGTAACAAGACCCCCACACGGGAAAACCAGAGCTCTGAAATGATAAAATAAAGTTTGCTCCTTGAATTGAACAAGTAAATGAATTAAGTTATAATAATGATAATTATGAAATTCATTAGATTTTTTATTTGATTTAATTAATTTAATCAAATCTTGAATATTTTTTATTATAGATTTTATTTGTTGATTTAGATTGTGGTTATATTATATCCCATTTATTTAGTAATAAAACATTCAGTGCCAACGTAATATGGGACCTATAGGGCTACACACATAGGACTCATTTAGAAGAGAAGTTTAATCATGAATGATGATTGGATTGATTACTAAAGTTTTTAAGTACTCAATTCTCACAATAAATCAACCGATTAGACTGCTAGACAATCAACTCAAGTGTTGAGACAGTCGTTTGGAGTGTCAGGTTGATTAAAATTGAATTGGTTGTGTTTTGCCTAAACTGGGGAGCAAGACGACCATTTTGCATAAGAGAGACGACTGTTTCATGGTTGTGAGATGACCAGCTTGCAAAAGCAAGATGACCATTTCGTAGTCATGAGATGACCGACTCACAAGAGCGAGACAACTGTCTCGTGGTCATGAGACAACCAACTCATGAGATCGATTTGACCAGTTCGTGGAGAAATTCAATTGCATCAAAGATTAGTGCTAACGTCATGTTGAACATTAACTGTATTCGAATTGTCAATTCATATGTGATTGGGAAACATGGCAAAAAGACCGTCTCGCTTAGCGAAACGATTGTATTGCATGTGAAATGACCAATTCAATTGTGAGACGACTGTTTCAAGTTTTTTAAGTTGTGGAAATTCATAATCTTCTGGTCCCTTCCATTCCCACACATACTGGGAACCCTGACCCAAACCCCTCCTATAAATGGAAGGATACTAGGGGCTTCCTAGAGCATAACACAGACAATTGAGAATTAGTTGCTCTGACAATTGTTATCCTCTCTAGTTGCGGTAACCAAGAGAGCCCAATAAAAACCTACCTGACTAGGGAGGGATATCAAGGGAGATAACAATTGAGGATCATTGTTGCGGGAGAGCAGGTCGGTGACTAGTCCAACGGGAGGGACAAATCCTTCCTGTCTGTTCTATTAGGACCACATGAGTTCTAATTGATCTGTATGGACTTATCTAGAGGCGATGTGGCCTTTGACTATCGCTAGGAGGGCATCGTCAGTCTATAGCCCGTGGAGGAGCTGCTGCAGACGTCGTCTGAGTCCATCGTCTGTGGTGAAGACCAGGAGCTGTACAACCACCGTCTAAGAGTGCACAACCACATCGATCAGGATTGCCATTGAACTTGCTCTAGGACCAAGTATATCTTCATTAAACCATCCTTCCCATTGCATAGTTATTGACGCAATCCGTCAGTTAATGGTAAATATGTCAGTAAAATTTTTATTTCGGCTACCTATGTGATGTCATATTTCCCAACAACTTTGACTACCCCTAAGGTGGATCACAAAAACCAACCAATGAGTTAAGTTATGCCCAATATGATAGGAAGTTACGCATAACTTAATTTGGTGTATGATTTGCAACAAACATGAAACTGATGATGAGTGTTCGGTTCAGGACTGCTACAACATGTTATGAAATATGATAAGGGTGTCAAAAAAAATTAAAATGGACATACTACTACATGGGATGTAATATGGTGTGTGTAACATTTGGTTGAGGTTTTGTAGTGTACAAACATTTGTTATAAAACATTTGTTTAAGTGTGAGGTAGCGTATAAAGTTTTGTTATAACGTTGATGGCTGCACAGTATAACTACCCCCAAGATGGAGCACAAAAATCATGATGCTAGGTTATGTTACACACAACAGAAAAGGTAGTTATGTGGAACATTATTTGTTGTTATGTTTTGCAAAACACATGAATATGCTAATGAGGGTTGGGTTTGGGACTGCTTGGCCTGTTCCAATTCATGAAATATGTTACAGATGAACAAACAAATATGTACACATATTTTTTGTGAAATATTTTATTAACACATGCCAATGTGAAGCACAACCATGATACTAGTGGGTTAAGTTAAGGCCGAAACAAAAGAAAGTTACATGTAACATTATTTGGTGTTAATTTTTGCAAGAGATAAAAACTACATGTGGTGTTATGTTGTTGCATTACAGTAAAAATTCAAAGCATGTAATGTACCAAAGAAAACATCCAAATGGAAAATGCAGCATGACGGTCGTAGCAGATATGTTAATGCTATGGTTTAGCATACAAAAGGTTGTTATAATATTGGTATGCTAATGGACTATTGTCTAGGTGGTACACGGGTAAATTTTAGCTGTTACAAGTGGTATGGGGAGGTATTAATAGGTATACCATAATGTTAAAAAGGGTTTTATTGAAGGACAAAGAATAGAGTGTGAACATTGTACTGGGGGAACTTGTTAATGTCGTAAAAGCCTCTTGTTACATGTAGGGTGGTTTAGCATTTAAAAGCATGTTTGGGGATAACAGTGGAAATTTAGATGTGTTCAGTTTGTATAACAAGGGATGTTATACAGTACAACATCATTCAATGCGAAATGAAACTATGATATATGTGAGGTGTGCTACTAATAAAACAAAAGGTAGTTAGAAGTAACATTTATTTGTTGTTAATTTTTACAATAGACATGTTAAGTTTTGTAACAGAAACCACTGCAAATTAAAATATGCTTATTATGTAACATATTGTTACAAACACCCGTATGTAAAACTTGATCGTGTATTACAAGAGATGGGCAAAAGAGATTGATACATTTTGATAATGATGTGCATGTACTAGTTAGACTTTAGAGTTTATGTAAGACCCCTGACCCAAGTTTTAGGGTAACACTATTTGTTTTGGATTAATCATGTGTTTAGAACCTTTCTCTAATCTTTTGATATAAAATTAGGGCTTGTGAAGAGTTTAATCTTCAAGTTTGAGCTTGTTTGTATGATGTTTGTGCTTTGTATGATAGTTTTGGTGTAAATTGCAATTTACCCAAAGTAGGGGATTAATGTGCAATTTGTCACAATATAGTGAACATTCCATCTCTTGACATCATCTATAGGAGATAGAGAGAAGTGGGGGCCTTGTTTGCATCTTGGATGAGTGGTGGCATCCTTGGTGATGATTAAGGTTTCTATGGGTTATGTGTGCTTTAACCTTAGAATGTGTATGGTGTGTTGTCTTGGACTAGAAGGGTCGTGCCCTTGGTGGGTGGCCAAGAGGCTGAGACCCCCCCACCTAGAGTGCATCACCAAATCTTGCATGCTAGGCAAGAGTGGTTGCATGTGGATCTTTTTGCATGGACACGTTTCTCCTAGATATCTTAAGGTGATGACACCTCTCCTTTGACCCTTCTCTCATCCCACAAGTATATAGTTTCTTTCCTCTTCACTCTAGTGAACCTTTCATCCATTCTTGTTTCCCCTTCCTTGTGGATGATCTTGGATCTTAGAGGAGCAAGAAGGAGCCTCCTTGGAAGCTTGGTGATCGGATCCTTAGCTCGTGGTGGTTCTTGCTCATCTCATACCTTAGTGAGTTGTGCTTCCTTTATAACATTCTCCTTAGCATCTCTTCTTCATCCTCCTCCCCTATCTCAACCATGGAACATTCCTTAAAATGAAGGTTGTTCTAGAGGCATGTTGGGATGAAGTTTTGTCATCATTTTCTTTCTTCCTCTTCTTTGGATCAGTTAGGGTTGCCTTTCTTCTCATTTATGACCTTGGTATCTTCTTTTCTCTTGGAGGTGTTGTTGTGGCCGAGTTTGGGACCTTTAGTGGATCATCTTCAACCTTTGGACCAGGTGTAAGGAGATTTGATCTTGGATCTTGCATCTTTGGTGGAAGTCTTCTCAAAGGCGGGTTATATAACTCTTACCTCTCTATTATTGCACTCTTTACTTATGCATGTATTTGTTATCCTCCTATATTCTAATCAATTCTCCTAGCTTTCTTGCTTAGTTAGGTTCTTGCCATGTTCTTTCTTTATTCTTGCTAGTTTAAATCCTTAGTTGATCTTTTTCTCTATTTGCTAGTCTAGTGTAGTTTAATTCTCTTCTTGCTTGCCTTAGTGTAGATTGCTCAATTCTTGTCTTGCCATGTATTTTCTTGCTCATTAGAATTAACTGTCTAGGGCTAACTTAGGTTTTGTTCTTTCTTGTCTTCCTTTACTTGCTTTCCTGTTCATCTGTAGTTTAACAATCAAAATCACCTTCAAACCCTTAACCCTAGTCTCCGCAGTACGAACCTAGCACCAAAAACTAATATAGCTCTAGTTCCCCATTTTCTCCATGTGGATCGACCCTATACTTGCTACCTTCCTATACTACGACACGACCCCATGTGCTTATGGGTTACTATTTTAGTAGAAGTAGGTTGTTTTTGTAGGTCCATTATAAATTTTGAAAGTTTAATCCACCATGTTCTTCTGTCCGCGGGGTTGCATCTATTCAAACTCCAATTGAGTAGTGTGTAACACCTTTGACAGGAGCACACCAAGCTTTCTAGCGTCGTTGCCGGGGAGTAGAGGCGCTCATCCTAGCTAGTTAGTTTTGCTTTGACTTTTCCTACTTCCCTCATCATTGCTATTATTTATTGTTTATTCTTTGTATTCTTTGTGCGTATTGGTTTGCTAACTTGTTCTCTTTTGTTTGGTTGTGCCCTATGCATGTGACAAGCCACTCGAGAGAAGACAAGATGGAAGGCCAAAATGCACCCCACAAGCCACTTCAAGACTACTTCATGCTTAGCAACTACAAATTGTCAATTGCTAGCAGGATTGATCAAATGCCAGGGGAGCAATTCTCCATCCCTACATCTCTTCTTGGGCTCCTACCCATCTTCTACGGATTAGAGAGTGAGAATCCCTAAAAGCACTTAGACTCCTTTCTTGAAGTATGCTCCACCTTCAGGACGTTGACGACTAGTGATGACACAATCCAGTTGACCTTGTTCTCTTTCTCCCTCAAAGATAAAGCCAAAGATTGGTATGACTCGAGGAGGGACATCATGAGTTGGGAAGTGATGAAGAATGCATTCTTAAGACAATTATACTCTATAGCAAGGTTAACACAAATGAGGTGTGCCATGACAAGTTTTAGTCAAATGGGCAATAAGCAGTTTCATAATGCATGAGAGAGATTTAAGAATATTTTAAGAGAGTGTCCACACCATGGGATCCCTTTGTGGTAGCTAGTTCAATCATTCTACTCTGATTCATCTCTAAAGGACCAAGATACAATAGATTCTTCTTGTGGAGGAGTTTTCATGGCTAGGCCACCTGAGGAGATATGGCCTTTGTTTGAGCAGCTGGTTGAAGGGTCAAGAATTCGAGCTTCTAGTATAATGAATTCGAGCTTTAGTGTGACATCTCCTACTCATAATGAATCAAGCCCACAAATGATGAAGATTCTTAGTGACATGGTGAGTTTCATGAAGAACCAGGTGACAAATGTTCCTTGCCACTCAGATTCTATGGTGAAGAAAAGAAGGCACCTCACTCCTATAGCTACCAAGAGCCACAAAGTTCGAGATACAACTTAAGGTTTAAGGAAGAGGTCCTCTCTAGTTTGAAGAGCTTTGATGACATAAAAATGAATGTGACAAGGCTTGAGGAGAGGATAGAGAAGCTCTCTTCCATAATTTCTCTCCAAGAAGAAAAAGTGTCTTCAAAACTCATCTTGAGTTTCAATGAAGCAAGTGGACCAATGCTTTCTTTACAAGTTTTCTATAGTACACCTCCCATGCAAGTGCAGCCCATCTACCATTTCCAAGGCGATCCCAAGCCTTATACTCCCCCTCCCCCTCCATTACCACAAATTTCTCAACATTTCACCTTCCAACCTCAATTCTCCCCTCCATCTCAATTTCAACACCAAGTGTCACCTCCACCTCCTCCACAACCACAACTAGTTCCCCCTCTCCACCATGAGCAAGGAAGTGTTGTGATAGTTCTAAGGAGTGGAAAATCTCTTGAGCAGCCCATTAGTCAAAGAAAGGTTGATAAACCAAAGCAAAGGCAGCCAAGTGGTGATACCATGGTTGAAATTGCCAAAGATGATTCTGTGACACTGCCTGTTGATTTTGGGATATCATGTGCTCCACCTCATACTCCATTCACGGATCCCACCATCCCTAGTGCTCCATCTCACAATGATGCAAGCAAGGCCAAAGCAAATGATCCACCATTCATTGAAGCATTAGATGAGCCACCAGAAGTAAGGAGGAGACAAAAGCATAATGTTGACATTCTTGAGGTGTTTTGCCAAGTGAAGGTCAATATTCCATTGTTGGATGCTATTAAGAAAATCCTATCATATGCCAAGTTTCTGAAGAACTTATTCACTGTGAAGAGAAGATCAATGGGGAGGATACCAAAGAAAGTGAAATTGACTGAACAAGTGAGATCTATCCTCCAACGCTCACTCCCCATGAAGAGAAAAGACCCAAGATCCCCAACCATACCTATGTACATTGGGGGACATCACATAGGCAAATCCCTACTTGATTTGGGATCCAGTGTGAATTTGATGCCATATAGTGTCTATGTTGAGCTGGGTTTAGGCAAGTTGAAACTGGCACATTACACTCTCCAATTAAAGGATTGATCCATCAAGGTGCCTAGAGGATGAGTGGATGATGTTTTGGTGATGATTGACAAGGAAAGAGGAGCAGTGTTCCCATATGATTTCATTGTTCTTGACATGGAGCTAGATGATAGGAAGATCCCCATCATCTTGGGGAGACCATTCTTATCCATAGTTGATGTCGAGATACATGATCACAGTGGCATAATGATAGTCTCTTTCATGGACATGAAGATAAAGATCAACATATACAAGTCCTCAAACTAACGAGTTTGAGATGAGGATATTGGATATGGTCACTTCAAGAGTCTAATTGGTCATTCGAAAGAAGAAGGTCAAGATGGAGGATTTGATGAAAACTTTGGTGATCAAGGGGATGAGGAGCATATGTTGAATGCAAATGAGAGATGTATCTATTGCAGGAATGGGAACAAGAGCATGCCAAATGGATGAATGATTGAAGAATCTCCAAGAAGCCTAGCTGAAGGCATGAAACTCAGTGCTTGTGGGAGGCAACCCACCTAGGTTTGGGAATTATTCAGACAACCTTCCATTTTTGATACTTTTGCTTTGTTTTTATACTTTTCCAAGAAAACACACACATATTTGTTTTTAATAGTTTTTGTTTAGTTTTAAGATGTGCGGGTGAAAATAGGGTGAAATGAGGGAAATTTGATGAAATTTTGACAAGTAATCCATGAAAAACCATTTTGGATCAAAGATTTGATGACTTGGTGAGATTCAAGTGTGAAACAACAACCACAATACTCACTACGTCCATGGTGACATGGAACGGCTGTGGTGTTACATTCACAATCCACAGGGGAATTGAGAAAAAAAATCAAAGAAGTTGAAACTGAAGAACAGACCTACCACTGCCATGCAAGGCAGCACAACCATGTATCCATCCACTCAAAATGGCTGTGTGGGCCACCATGGCCGTGCACTGAGCAAACCACCACGGTCGTGCCACACAGAATGGCCATACTGCAACCCGACTCCAACACTTAAGTCAATGTTTTGCAAAAATCACAAAATAGTTCTATTTTCAACTCCGTGAATACCACCACCTTTCCTTGCAAACGACGACTGTGCAATGCCTCCCGGCTACTCCACCACCCTCAAATCACCACCAAATCACCCCAATCCATCTCCAATCAATCCCCCATCATTTCTACTACCTTAATCTCCAGATTTCTCCCATTTTCATCCATAAAATCCCCCATTTCTCTCCAATCTACCCCAACAACCATGTTCTTCAAAGAAAACCTAAAATCTCATTTTCTCCACCGATTTCGATCCAAAATGAAGCAAATGGCTAAGAAGGCTGTAGCAAAGACCAAGGATGTGATCTCCTACAGACTTCGGCCCAAGAATGCATCATTCTCGACTCCATCGACGCCTCTTGCCCTTCTGACACCATCGACAGTCTCCGGTTCACAAAGGGAATCACGCCATGCAATAGCAACGGTGGATCCTATGATGGAGGAGTCCTCCAGACTACCCAACAAAGGTAGGGCAGCAGCCGGACCATCAATCTTAGAAGCTCGCCCATCAGTTTTGGTAGCTCATCTGTCCTTTTCAGCTGCACGACCCTCAACGTCCATGGCACCGCAACCACAACCACAACTGAGAGCATGACGGCGGCTACTAGTAGATGATGCAGGTGAGGCAATGCCAGATGTACAATAAGAGGATGCACCTGAAGTGCGTCATGAGGCAGTACCTAATAGTTAGAGCAAGAAAGTGAAGAAGCCAAAGCACCTAGAGTGCTTGACATGCAGAGTGATTTCCACTCACTACGCGTGCCAGAAGACGATGAAAACTTTGGGCATCTTCGATTTTTTTCAGGATATCATGGATCCTGTTGGGCTAGTTGAGGTGTTGACCACAATGCAGGAGACTTATGTGGAGCTTACACAACAATTCTTTACAACACTAGAGAAGGTCTCTCCAGGCGCCATCAATGTCACCTTGGGGAGTAGCACCTACCTCATCATTGCATCCTTTCTGAATGGCATCTTTACTCCAACTTCTGAGGCAACAACATCACTTGATCAAGGAAGCACTGATAGGGAAACCAATGCAAACTACACTGCAATGTAGAAGAAACTCACAGGGAAAAGCAATGTGGAAGAAACTCACAATTCTAATTCATAACCCTATGTTATGATACATTAAGAAGGTCTTGGCAAACACCATCTTTACTTGATATGAAAATCATGGTAGTTGCACCAGGAAAGACCTTTTTGTGTTGGGATGGATGGTGCAGGGAAATATTGTAAATTTGGGGGTCACTTATTATTGATCATATGAAGACAATCATGTCCAAGAGCAAGAATCCTTTTATTATGGGAGGGATTGTAACTTCCATTGCTTTGGACCTAGGTCATGATGTATCTAGTTACACAAAGGCAAAAGGAGGAAAGCTTATTGACCTACATTACTTAACTCGCTCATCGATGATATTAGTAGTTGATTAGAAGATTTTATACCAGGTCAACCCTCTTTATGCATGGGTTTCACTAGAGCTCCCCTACCATGCCACACCTCTCCTAGAGGGATGTGGTCCATCTCTAGATTTTCTAGACATCTTGAGGAGGTGGGAAGAGGAGAACCCTAGAGATACATGGCAACAACAACCCATAGATATGCCTGAAGGGCTTGGAGAGTCATAGGGAGCTGCTGAGAGGAGGAGGATAGTTGAGGAGTGAGAGAATCGCAGAGTGAGGTGACGTGAGGAGGAGACATCACAGAAGTAGCAGCACACAACGAACACATATGACATGTAAACCAAACATGCAAAGCTGGAGGGCATTCAAAGCACTCAGAATCACATTTTGAGCACACAGGAGGGTATTTTGAGGACACAGGAGGGCTTCCAGCACACTCAGGATGCCATGTGGTTAGACCATCAACAGATGCATATCAGGTCAACCACTTTTATCAGTTCTATCATGCCTAGTCCCAGAGGAACCCCTAGTGGGGGGAAGATTGGTGGAGTTAACTGTCAGCATTTCAGGACAACTACCTACCACCATAGTCATACTAATGGGGTTCCTACTACCAACATCCTCCACCACAGGGAGGAGCACTGCCACTACAGTGATCATCTACCCTATCATTCCTAGACTTTAGTGTCATGTTGAGGACAACATGATTTAAAAGTTTGGGTGGTAGGGCGGTATGCCCTTTTCTCATTTTCACTCTCATTTTTCATTTCACCTGCCATTTACTTTTGTTTGTTTGCTTTAGTTTAGAATTTACTAGCTTTGCATACCTGCATGTCATGTAGTTTACTTTCTTTTCATTTTTGCATAATTTTCATGTAGTTTTCTTGATTAGTGAGACTGATAAATGCATGGACATGTACATGTGAGTCAATATATGATATTGAGCTTACATATGTCTCATACAGTCTGATTTGGTTCAAGAAACACAATATAATGATGATGAGGATGACTGATCTATGCCTCAAGTTCAATCTGGATATTAGTGGCAAAGGAACTATACAAACATTATAACACCATACAAAGATTGTAGGTTGAAGTTGCCTCCAACTTTCCATTTACTTGGATAACAATGATGTGTGATAACAATAGGATCACACACATAGGAACTCATCTAGAAGAGAAGTTTAATCATGAATGATGATTGGATTGATTACTAAAGTGTTTATGCACTCAATTCTCGCAACAAATCAGCTGACTAGACTGCCAGGCAATCAGCTCAAGTATTGAGATGGTCGTTTGGAGTGTCAGGTTAATTAGAATTGAATTGGTTGTGTTCTTCCTGAACTGGGGAGCGAGACATCCCTTTCGCATAAGAGAGACGACCATTTTGCATAAGCAAGATGACCATTTCATAGTTGTGAAGACTGGCTTACAAAAGTGAGACGACCGTTTTGTGGTCATGAGATGACTGACCCGTGAGAGTGAGATGACCGTCTCGTGGTCGTGAGACAATAGGATCCCAAGAGCGAGATGACTGGTTTGTGGAGAAACTTGATTACATTAAGGATTGGTGTCAATGTCATGTTGAGCATTAATTGTATTCAAATTGTCGATTCATATGCGTTTGGGAAACATGGCAAAACAACCCTCTCGCTGAGCGAAACGTCTGTCTCGCATGTGAAACGACCATCCTGGTTGTGAGACGATAGTTTTGAGTTTCATGTATTATAAATATTCATAATCTTCTAGTCTTTTCCACTCCCACTGTGGGGACCCATCATGCAAAACGAGATTACTTAAACGTAAAACATAATCAATTGTTAATTAATCACATACCCAAAAATATGGGTAAATTAAAACCGATTTCAAAATCGACACCCACTCAAAAACGTTTGAAGGATCTCGACATCCTTCTAGTATCCATGCTATGCCACAAAAACAAGCATTAATATGCTAACAAAAGTCTGATTCATTTGAAACATTATATACAAACTTTATCTCGCCTGGACCCGAGAGTACAGGGACGACTCTAGAACAAACTAAACATCTAATCAACTTTATCAAATATTCATTACCATAGCTCCTCTTGGCTGCCACATGTTTGTTTTTGTCACTTCCGATTACCTAAAAAAATGTGGCGAACCACGAGGGTGAGACACAGTCCCAGCAAGTGATATAACCATCAACAATGTTTATTGATTACAACATTTTTAAGTAATTAAGTAGTTAACAGTTTAATCAGATATAACAAATAAGATCAACAGTATTGATGATTAACAAAATACATAAAGGAGCAGATAACAATTATCATCATCAAGATGACTATCATCATTTTCCTTATTAACCGTATAAGAGATTCAATAGCATATGCATAACTAGCATAAGAAAGTCTAGTAGCATGTTATCTCTATTAACTAGAATAAGTCTAGCATCATAAGCATATCTAACAACATTAGCATGTCTAACAGTTTGAACAGATCAATATCATAAGCAAAGCTATCACATAAGCATGAGTATTTGCATAAGCATGATTAGCAGTATATGCATTTCTAATTATAGAGGCATGGCTAGCATGCTAAACACAACTAACAACATGAGATAGCTAGCATCATGATTATAATCAACAGTAGCAGTATAGATATCAACATAAGCAAGACTATTGTATGTACACATTTATAGTCTTATGCATATCCACAACATAAGTATAATTACTATCTCTTAATTGCACTAAGCATCATCTTTATGTAAAGAGAACAAACAAGGGTTATCATCCAATGTGAAGCGTCATGTATAACCCTAAACAGATATGCTATACGGTTGTATTACATCTTTTATTATGCCCTGGGGAATTTGAATCGTACCATTCAAAGTCCAACCGACCCCTGCAAAGGGCTATTCGGTTCCGTACATGATCTAGGAGTACCGACATCCTAAGATCTCTTCCCCCCGGTCAGTACGAGTAAAAAGGCAGTGACATATCAGTCGAAGCTTCCACCACAGCGACATATAGTCAAGCTGAAAACCACTAGTCCGACCTTGGTACAGGTCACGTCACTAGAAACCAGGGTATTCAAACCCAAACACTGAGGTACAACCGCAGTTGTCTTCTAATCACATCATGTTATAACCACAGAGACACGACCACAGCCGTTCTCAATCACATCAGATGTATGAGGCATGACCATAGCCAACCTCCACAATCTGTATTGTGGATGACAAGGATATATCCTCAACCTGTCACCCCCGCATATTCAACAATATGCGCTCTGAGTTTCCCTTAGGAATACTCATTTCATCATCCAGTAAGTTCTGACACTGAAGATGGTTCTACGGCACAGGGAACTACATGATTAGAGTTGCACTTGATTAGTTATACCAATTGGGTGAATTAAGGCTGCATCAAACAAGTGGACATACAAACCCTAATTCACTTCTAGCAAGCATATAAATATCAAAACTTGAAAAGATATAAAATGTGTGAAACATAAATTCTCATCTCATCATCACATGGTACTATTCATTTGCCACTCATGAGACTACACCAGTCATCATGCTATCGCAAGATAATAATCTTTTTCACAATATCACAGGGTATCAACCCTTATCAACATAAGAGGATTTCACCTCATTCAGGGCTCAACCACGCCCAAATGTCATTAAGACCAACATATTATTCCCTGCAAGATCATCATTATCTTTGCATGCCTTATAACAAGGCTCAACAACATCAATTATATATAATACACCAGATCAGTACAATATTGCATTTATGAACTAGGTGGTATTCATAAACAATCATAGTAGGGTTATATTAACATTAAGAACATTCCTTTATTACATCAACATGCAAGGAATCTAGATATGATTAACTCTCATCATATTCATTATATACATGTTTAGCATAAGAAAGTATCAACCATGTGACTATAATAACCACCAATTAACATATCAAGGTTATGATCATAGTAAGGAGGTTATTCTACCATCATTCCATCATATAAGAATGTTAAACATGAATACTCATCTTTATTTAATTGCATTAAAGTTAGGTTCAACATGATAAATTATATCAATGTTACTAATCATCACTTATACCCAAACCCTAACTCACGGCATCCCCATTGGATCATGGATGCATAAGGTGAAACATCACCATTACATTCCATACTATTCTCAAGTATGAACCCACACATAAATCAAGGTATAACCATCAGGTTATAACATACTAGTGTTTCAACAATAATAGAGTACTCCATGGTTGTATTAGTTATTCAAGGACTATTCATACCCAATTACCATCATTTAGTTATATTAAAGCTAGGTATAACAAGCTATACCTCATTAGGGTTACATATCAACACAATATGTTTATCAAGCCTTCTATTCATATGAATGAATAGCTAAGACTAACTTAATAAGGGTAAGCCTCCATTTGTTCCATCATCATTCAACCCATATCACTATACCACAATGCCATCCAGAACCATTGGATGATTAAAAGGAAAGACTATTGGTTGTTTACATAAGTAAACATCTTGGATAAACCACCTACGAAGTCCTTGATTTGTGCTCTAGAAAGAGTCACCATCTAACCCTAGACATCCCTTGATTAACAATATAAAAAGTTCTATTGAAAGTAGGGTAAAACCCACAATCAATTGTTCATTTCGAACAAGCCATCCATTGCCAACAAGTAAAATCCTTAAGTTGATCATACAAAGAAAATCATCTAAATCCCATTATTAGGATTAACATATTACATTAGCCATCATTCCACCTTAATAGAGGAATAACCATTATATCTTGACCATTGGGTCAAGTTCATATATTAAAACCATCAATTACAGTATACGTTCGACTATTGCATCAAGACCTAAGAAACCATTGGTCTAAGGATTAATTGATGCTAAAACTATATGATTAACTCACCATATATTGTAGAGATCTGATCCACCATCATTAGTGATCATTAAATCACTATACGTTGTTAGACCAACACTATATTCCTTAATCAGCATCAAATATCAAGCTAATATCAACATTGATTGATAACATCAGTAGGGTATTTAATGGTTGATCATTAAACTTCTAATTGGTCCAAAACCTGACCTAAGGGGTGAACATAGGTTGTCAAAACAACCTGATCCAAGTCACATTATACCTTAGTGCTAACACACAAATGATCACAGATTCATATATAACTGAAATCAGAACATGGAACATTATAAAAATCGAAATCTAAGTCAAGCATAGCTTTTTAGTGCATGAATCATCATTTTCAAGAAAGAACATGACCTAGAAAGTTTATGGTAAGCAATAAACGTAGAGAAAGTTATAAAACTTGCCTCTAATGTGAAGATGAAACCCCGCAGAGAAGAAATCTCGAGCAGGTAGGGTAGAAAATCCAAGAGTAAGCTAGGAATTCGTCCATCTAGCACCTTTCTTCATCAAATGAGCAATTTAGGTTCCGATGAACCATGTAAATTTACTGGTCCAATCCACACTGATCAAATGATAAACTAGATCATATAAAAGCGTAAAGAAGCGATTTATGAAATAAAAAGTCGGGTGACGCCAAATACTGCCCAACGCCTGATAATTGTTGTTATCAGCAAAAATCGTGCAATTAATCAAAAATTTCCGAACACCAGAGTTAAATCTTAGATAGTGAGTGAAATCCTACTCACAGCAATTTGGGATGTCCGGATTTGTCTGGAATTGCATCCAGAGACCAGTTTCTGGGCACACGCAAGTCTTCTTCTACCTTGGTATTGCTTGGAATTAAGCCAGCGAAACCCAGCAAGTGCTTCACGAACGGCAGGTTGAAGAAAACGAGTGCAAATGAGTACAGGAAACTACAAACTCCTATTCTACCTTCATGGCCGAGCTCAAGGGCATCATCCCCTTGATATATCCCACGCCACTAAGCCCTGGTTCAGACCAGCTGCTTACAGCTACTTCTACGCTCACTAACAGGTTGCAGAAGAGGGCTGTGCTTGGTGCTAGACACAGCTACAACTACGGATTTGGATCCAAAGCCATCGATCGTAGTTGGGAGTACCTTCCCGAAGAGCTAGCTCAGACAAACGACCCTTCCTTGGTCGTGCGCCGCGCAACTATTGCTGCAGGTCGGTCGGTCGGCTGCTTCTAGAGGTCGGGGCGGATGGGGGCGCAGCTGGGCGCCGCTAGGGCGTGGAGGAGGTAGGAAGGATGGGGAAGGAGAATCTAGGTTGAATCAGAGCTAAGGGCTCGAGAATCGCCCCTAATTTCTCTTCTGCTGCGGCCGATCGGGCTAGCAGCTGGTCTGTGCGCCGCTTTCAAGCGGTAGTCCTATTTTATCGGGTGAAATAATTTGGGAAAAAGGAAGATAAGGGTAAGGGGGCTATTAGTTATGGAAAATTTGCAACCAAGTCCAAAGCATTAGAAAATGGCATAACTATTGACTCGAATGTCCAAATCAAGCGATTCTTTTTGCAAAACTTCAAGCACGGAATCCACTACAACCTCGATGCAAGAAAACATGCTATTTAGACTGTAACACTCGATCAAAGCACTAATTGCACCAGTGAGTACTTAATTCAACTTAATCAACTTAATGATGCACTAAGCATTAAATTATGGTAATTAAGGTTGTGCAACACATTAAACAAGTTTAGGGGTCTTACAACTATAAACCCCTAATAGGGATTTCACCCCCGAAATCCAAGATAAACAAAGATGGGTACTTCCTTTGCACCTCATCCTATTACCTTCACATGGTTACCTACATATCATGGTGATGTCATATCATTCATACATATCTCATCTTGGGTCAGCACAAAAACTCCCACATAAGAAGACATATCATGATCCCATTAAGAAATTTAATGAACCACATCTCACTCTTGTTCAACTTGTCTCATTGATATTGCTGCTTCAGCAACCCTAAGGTTTTCGAATAAATATTGATCATATTTTTGACCATATTTGAAATACTTTGACATGTCATCATTCAAAGCTTGATATAACTTGTATGACATGACTGGAACACTTTGTTCCTCCTATTCATAAACTATGTTTGTACATTGATTAGTCTATAGGATATAACTCTAAACTCATCATGGTCATGTGAATTATGTCATCCAATCTAACTCTTATGCATTGATATTTTATCATAGGTTTATCTTAAAGGAACATGGTATCACATATTTATTAACCAACCAACCATCTATCCTTGATAGTGGTCTTTCCCAGCTATCACTGAACCATACACAACATTTTAGAATCACTTTTGTTTTTCCTTACAAACAACATTTATAGGATCATTATCAACTCTCTCTCTCTACAAGAAATGAATACTTGGAATGTTCATTTAATAAACATCTCCAACCTTCACATATTTCTCGTATTATTGATACATCTTGGATACTAGGATTCATTACCTTGGTATCCACCTCATGCGCAATAAGGAACTCATATCCTTATCTCATCTATGTTTACCAACACAACAAATATCAAGACATGTAAGAGGAGTCTTCCTAATTATTGGAAGGCTCAAAAGAAAAAAATCATCACAAACTTTATGAATTGGAACCATAGTCCAAACAACCTTATTCTATAATAAGATATCCATTCTCATGTTTAGAATGAATCCACACGTACCAAGTGGCAATGATCCACTTAAAAATATGTGCCTTGAAAAGTAAAGACATAAAGGGAATCGTACTTCCCACATCATAGTAACATTGTTTAGGGGTCACTAGAAAAAAGGTAACCAATTCTATTTTCACTATGCATATTACAACTTCTCATGTATCATTTTACCTTTTTCATTTTTGGTTCATTGCCATTAGCATAGGAATCATCATGTTTAACATATCTCATTACTCCTTCCTTGACGACTATTTATCCCACTTGGGTATGTTCTCTTATTTTATTATATTTTTCAACCACTTATCAACAGGTAAATCCTCATATTCCACATTTTCTTCATTAAATCAGGATCATCTCCCTTAATTTCTTTCACATGCCATGCTGATTTTACATTAATATTTTCTTACACACATAGGTTGGTTTGAGATTAACTCAAGTTCCACCTTATTTCTTTGCCATTATTCCCATTCATATTCTCATTTTGTACTAGTTATAGGAGTTCTCTCTATGTTATGTGGATTTCATACCTTGACTCACTTTATAAGCATAGACTTATCTATCTTCTACTTTACTATCTCTTGAATCACATCTTCAAGAACTCCTCTTTTTCTAATTTGTATTCAGATTTAGATTCTATGGTGTTGTATCATTCTCTTATATTAACCAAACATTCAAGTTTTGATAGATAATGATGCAATTCTCATCTTCTTTAAGGTAGTATTGTGACATTCACACCATGATTTCTTATTCATTATGCTCTTAAGATTGTCTCAAAAAGACTACTTGATCAAAGTAATCAGAAAAATAACAATCTAAGAGTTCCATACTTACCCTTCTTCAATAATTGAATACCTGGCCAGGGCACCCAAATACTGAGATTAGGCAGTATGCACCATAGTTTTATGTCATATTCTTAACTTAGACATCATCCTAGTCTTAAGTCCTCATGTCCATGTAGACTCAATGAACCTAAAGCTCTGATACCAAACTTGTGGGGACCCGTCATGCGAAACGAGATTACTCAAACGTAAAACACAATCAATCGTTAATTAATCACATACCCAAAAATATGGGTAAATTAAAACTGATTTCAACATCGACACCCACTCAAAAATGTTTGAAGGATCTCGACATCCTTCTAGTATCCATGCTATGCCACATAAACAAGCATTAATATGCTAACAAAAGTCTGATTTATTTGAAACATTATATACAAACTTTATCTCGCCCGAACCTGAGAGTACAGGGATGACTCTAGATCAAACTAAACATCTAATCAACTTTATCAAATATTCATTACCATAGCTCCTCTTGGCTACCACATGTTTGTTTTTGTCACTTCCGATTACCTAAAAAAATGTGGCAAACCACGAGGGTGAGACACAGTCCCAGCAAGTGATATAACCATCAACAATGTTTATTGATTACAACATTTTTAAGTAATTAAGTAGTTAATAGTTTAATCAGATATAACAAATAAGATCAACAGTATTGATGATTAACAAAATGCATAAAGGAGCAGATAACAATTATCATCATCAAGATGACTATCATCATTTTCCTTATTAACCGTATAAGAGATTCAATAGCATATGCATAACTAGCATAAGAAAGTCTAGTAGCATGTTATCTCTATTAACCTGAATAAGTCTAGCATCATAAGCATATCTAACAACATTAGCATGTCTAACAGTTTGAACATATCAATATCATAAGCAAAGCTATCACATAAGCATGAGTATTTGCATAAGCATGATTAGCAATATATGCATTTCTAATTATAGAGGCATGGCTAGCATGCTAAACATAACTAACAACATGAGATAGCTAGCATCATGATTATAATCAACAGTAACAGTATAGATATCAACATAAGCAATACTATTGTATGTATACATTTACAGTCTTATGCATATCCACAACATAAGTATAATTACTATCTCTTAATTGCACTAAGCATCATCTTTATGTAAAGAGAACAAACAAGGGTTATCATCCAATGTGAAGCGTCATGTATAAACCTAAATAGATATGCTATACGGCTGTATTAGATCTTTTATTATTCCCTAGGGAATTTGAATCGTACCATTCAAAGTCCAACCGACCCCTGCGAAGGGCTATTTGGTTCCGTACAAGATCTAGGAGTACCGGCATCCTAAGATCTCTTCCCCCCGGTCAGTACAAGTAAAAAGGCAGTGACATATCAGTCAAAGCTGCCACCACAGCGACATATAGTCAAGCTGAAAACCACTAGTCCGACCTTGGTACAGGTCACGGCACTAGAAACCAGGGTATTCAAACCGAAACACTGAGGTACAACCGCAGTTGTCCTCTAATCACATCATGTTATAACCACAGAGACACGACCACAGCCGTTCTCAATCACATCAGATGTATGAGGCATGACCATAGCCAACCTCCACAATCTGTATTGTGGATGACAAGGATATATCCTCAACCTATCACCCCCGCATATTCAACAATATGCGCTCTGAGTTTCCCTTAGGAATACTCGTTTCACCATCCATCAAGTTCTGACACTGAAGATGGTTCTACGGCATAGGGCACTACATGATTAGAGTTGCACTTGATTAGTTATACCAATTGGGTGAATTAAGGCTGCATCAAACAAGTGGACATACAAACCCTAATTCACTTCTAGCAAGCATATAAATATCAAAACTTGAAAAGATATAAAATGTGTGAAACATAAATTCTCATCTCATCATCACATGGTACTATTCATTTGCCACTCATGAGACTACACCAGTCATCATGCTATCACAAGATAATAATCTTTTTCACAATATCACAGGGTATCAACCCTTATCAACATAAGAGGATTTCACCTCATTCAGGGCTCAACCATGCCCAAAGGTCATTAAGACCAACATATTATTCCCTGTAAGATCATCATTATCTTTGCATGCCTTATAACAAGGCTCAACAACATCAATTATATATAATACACCAGATCAGTACAATATTGCATTTATGAACTAGGTGGTATTCATAAACAATCATATCAGGGTTATATTAACATTAAGAACATTCCTTTATTACATCAACATGCAAGGAATCTAGATATGATTAACTCTCATCATATTCATTATATACATGTTTAGCATAAGAAAGTATCAACCATGTGACTATAATAACCACCAATTAACATATCAAGGTTATGATCATAGTAAGGAGGTTATTCTACCATCATTCCATAATATAAGAATGTTAAACATGAATACTCATCTTTATTTAATTGCATTAAAGTTAGGTTCAACATGATAAATTATATCAATGTTACTAATCATCACTTATACCCAAACCCTAACTCACGGCATCCCCATTGGATCATGGATGCATAAGGTGAAACATCACCATTACATTCCATACTATTCTCAAGTATGAACCCACACATAAATCAAGGTATAACCATCAGGTTATAACATACTAGAGTTTCAACAATAATAGAGTACTCCATGGTTGTATTAGTTATTCAAGGACTATTCATACCCAATTACCATCATTTAGTTATATTAAAGCTAGGTATTACAAGCTATACCTCATTAGGGTTACATATCAACACAATATGTTTATCAAGCCTTCTATTCATATGAATGAATAGCTAAGACTAACTTAATAAGGGTAAGCCTCCATTTGTTGCATCATCATTCAACCCATATCACTATACCATAATGCCAGAACCATTGGATGATTAAAAGCCAAGACTATTGGTTGTTTACATAAGTAAACATCTTGGATAAACCACCTACGAAGTCCTGGATTTGTGCTCTAGAAAGAGTCACCATCTAACCCTAGACATCCCTTGATTAACAACATAAAAAGTTCTATTGAAAGTAGGGTAAAACCCACAATCAATTGTTCATTTCGAACAAGCCATCCATTGCCAACAAGTAAAATCCTTAAGTTGATCATACAAAGAAAGTCATCTAAATCCCATTATTAGGATTAACATATTACATTAGCCATCATTCCACCTTAATATAGGAATAACCATTATATCTTGACCATTGGGTCAAGTTCATATATTAAAACCATCAATTACAGTATACGTTCGACTATTGCATCAAGACCTAAGAAACCATTGGTCTAAGGATTAATTGATGCTAAAACTATATGATTAACTCACCATATATTGTAGAGATCTGATCCACCATCATTAGTGATCATTAAATCACTATAGGTTGTTAGATCAACACTATATTCCTTAATCAGCATCAAATATCAAGCTAATATCAACATTGATTGATAACATGAGTAGGGTATTTAATGGTTGATCATTAAACTTCTAATTGGTCCAAAACCTGACCTAAGGGGTGAACATAGGTTGTCAAAACAACCTGATCCAAGTCATGTTATACCTTAGTGCTAACACACAAATGATCACAGATTCATATATAACTGAAATCAGAACATGGAACATTATAAAAATCGAAATCTAAGTCAAGCATAGCTTTTTAGTGCATGAATCATCATTTTCAAGCAAGAACATGACCTAGAAAGTTTATGGTAAGCAATAAACGTAGAGCAAGTTATAAAACTTGCCTCTAATGCGAAGATGAAACCCCGCAGAGAAGAAATCTCCAGCAGGTAGGGTAGAAAATCCAAGAGTAAGCTTGGAATTTGTCCATCTAGCACCTTTCTTCATCAAATGAGCAATTTTGGTTCCGATGAACCATGTAAATTTACTGGTCCAATCCACACTGATCAAATGATAAACTAGATCATATAAAAGCGTAAAGAAGCGATTTATGAAATAAAAAGTTGGGCGACGGAAAATACTGCCCAACGCCTGATAATTGTTGTTATCAGTGAAAATCGTGCATTTAATCAAAAGTTTCCGAACACCAGAGTTAAATCTTAGATAGTGAGTGAAATCCTATTCACAGCGATTCGGGATGTCCGGATTCGTCTGGAATTGCATCCAGAGACCAGTTTCTGGGCACACGCAAGTCTTCTTCTACCTTGGTATTGCTTGGAATTAAGCCTGCGAAACCCAGCAAGTGCTTCACGCACGGCAGGTTGAAGAAAACGAGTGCAAATGAGTACAGGAAACTACAAACTCCTATTCTACCTTCATGGCCGAGCTCAAGGGCATCATCCCCTTGATATATCCCACGCCACTAAGCCCTGGTTCAGACCAGCTGCTTACAGCTACTTCTACGCTCACTAACAGGTTGCAAAAGAGGGTCGTGCTTGGTGCTAGACGCAGCTACAACTACGGATTCGGATCCAAAGCCATCGATTGTAGTTGGGAGTACCTTCCCGAAGAGCTAGCTCAAACAAACGACCCTTCCTTGGTCGTGCGCCGCACAGCTATTGCTACAGGTCGGTCGGTCGGCTGCTTCTAGAGGTTGGGGCAGATGGGGGCGCAGCTGGGCACCGCTAGGGCGTGGAGGAGGTAGGAAGGATGGGGAAGGAGAAGCCAGGCTGAATCAGAGCTAAGGGCTCGAGAATCGCCCCTAATTTCTCTTCTGTTGCGGCCGATTGGGCGAGCAGCTGGTCTGTGCGCCGCTTTCAAGCGGTAGTCCTATTTTATCGAGTGAAATAATTTGGGAAAAAGGAAGATAAGGGTAAGGGGGCTATTAGTTATGGAAAATTTGCAACCAAGTCCAAAGAATTAGAAAATTTCATAACTATTGACTCGAATGTCCAAATCAAGCGATTCTTTTTGCAAAACTTCAAGCACGGAATCCACTACAACATTGATGTAAGAAAACATGCTATTTAGACTGTAACACTCGATCAAAGAACTAATTGCATCAGTGAGTACTTAATTCAACTTAATCAACTTAATGATGCACTAAGCATTAAATTATGGTAATTAAGGTTGTTCAACACATTAAACAAGTTTAGGGGTCTTACACCCACAAACTGGGAACCCTGACCTAAACCCCTCCTATAAATAGAGGGGTACTAGGGGATTCCTAGAGAACAACACAGACAATTGAGAATCAGTTGCTCTGACAATTGTTGTCCTCTATTGTTGTGGTAATCAAGAGAGCCCAAGCAAGTCCTACCTGACTAGGGAGGGATAGCAAGGGAGAGAACAACTGAGGATCATTGTTGTGGGAGATAAAGTTGGTGACTAGTACACCAACGGGAGGGACAACTCCTTCCTACCCATTCTAACAGAATGACATGAGTTCTAGTTGGTCCGTGTGGACTTCTATAGAGGCGAGGTGGCCTTTGCCCATTGCTAGGAGGGCATCGTCAGACTCAATGAAGGAGCTACTGCCAACGTTGTCTGAGTCTGTTGTCTATGGTGAAGACCAGGAGCTGCACATACACCTTCCAAGAGTGCACAACCACATCGACGATAATTGTCACCAAACTTGCTCCAGTACTAGGTATATCTTCGTTAAACCATCCTTTCCATTGTATAGTTATTGATGCAATCCGCTGGTTAACGGGAAATATGTTAGCAAAAAAATTGTTTCAGCTACCTATGTGATGCCATATTTCCCAACAACTTTTACTACCCCTAAGGTGGATCATAAAAGCCAACCAATGAGTTAAGTTATGCTCAATATGATAGGAAGTTACACATAACTTAATTTGGTGTATGATTTGTAACAAACATGAAACTGATGCTAAGTTTTCGGTTCAGGACTGCTACAACATGTTATGAAATATGATAGGTATGTCAAAAAAAAAATAAAATGGACATACTACTACATGGGACGTAATATGGTGTGTGTAACATTTGGTTGAGGTTTTACAGTGTACAAACATTTGTTATAAAACATTTGTTTAAGTGTGAGGTAGCGTATAAAGTTTTGTTATAACGTTGATGGCTGCACAGTGTAACTACCCCAAGATGGAGCACAAAAATCATGACGCTAGGTTAGGTTACACACAACAGAAAAGGTAGTTATGCATAACATTATTTGTTGTTATGTTTTGCAAAACACATGAATCTTCTAATGAGTGTTGGGTTTGGGACTGTTTGGCCTATTCCAATTCATGAAATATGTTAGGGATGAACAAACAAATATGTACATATATTTTTTGTGAAATATTTTATTAACACATGCCAATGTGAAGCACAACCATGATACTAGTGGGTTAAGTTAAGGCCAAAACAAAAGAAAGTTACATGTAACAATATTTGGTGTTAATTTTTGCAAGAGACAAAAACTACATGTGGTGTTATGTTGTTGCATTATAGTAAAAATTCAAAGCATGTAATGTACCATAGAAAACATCCAAATAGAAAATGTAGCATGACGGTCATAGCAGATATGTTAATGCTATGGTTTAGCATACAAAAGGTTGTTATAATATTGGGATGCTAATGGGCTATTGTCTAGGTGGTACATGGGTAAATTTTAGTTGTTACAAGTGGTATGGGGAGGTGTTAATAGGTATACAATAATGTTAGAAAAGGTGTTATTGGAGGACAAAGAAGAGAGTGTGAACATTGTACTGGGGGAACTTGTTAATGTCGTAAAAGCCTCTTGCTACATGTAGGGCGGTTTAGCATTTAAAAGCATGTTTGTGGGATAATAGTGGAAATTTAGATGTGTTCAGTTTGTATAACACGGGATGTTGTACAATACAACATCATTCAATGTGAAATGCAAGTATGATATATGTGAGGTGTGCTACTAATAAAACAAAAGGTAGTTAGAAGTAACATTTATTTGTTGTTAATTTTTACAATAGACATGTTAAGTTTTACAACAGAAACCACTGCAAATTAAAATATGCTTAGTATGTAACATTTTGTTACAAACACCCATATGTAAAACTTGGCAGTGTATTACAAGGTATGGGCAAAAGAGATTGATACATTTTGACAATGATGTACATGCACTAGTTAGACTTTAGAGTTTATGTAAGGCCTCTGACCCAAGTTTTGTGGTAACCCTATTTGTTTTGGATTAATCATGTGTTTAGAATCTTTCTCTAATCTTTTAATATAACATTAGGGCTTGTGAAGAGTTTAATCTTCAAGTTTGAGCTTGTTTGGATGATGTTTGTGCTTTGTATGATAGTTTTGGTGTAAATTGCAATTTACCCAAAGTAGGGGATTAATGTACAATTTGTCACTATATAGTGAACATTCCATCTCTTGACATCATCTATAGGAGATAGAGAGAAGTGGGGGCCTTGTTTGCATCTTGGATGAGTGGTGGCATCCTTGGTAATGATTAAGGTTTCTATGGGTTATGTGTGCCTTAACCTTGGAATGTGTATGGTGTGTTGTCTTGGACTAGAAGGGTCGTGCCCTTGGTGGGTGGCCAAGAGGCTTAGACCCCCCACCTATATTGCATCACCACGTCTTGCCTGCTAGGCAAGAGTGGTTGCATGTGGATCTTTTTGCATGGACAAGTGTCTCCTAGATATCTTAAGGTGATGACACCTCACCTTTGACCCTTCTCTCATACCACAAGTATATAGTTTCTTTCCTCTTCACTCTAGTGAACCTTTCATCCATTCTTGTTTCCCCTTCCTTGTGGATGATCTTGTATCTTAGAGGAGCAACAAGGAGCCTCCTTGGAAGCTTGGTGATTGGATCCTTAGCTCGTGGTGGTTCTTGATCATCTCATACGTTAGTGAGTTGTGCTTCCTTTATGACATTCTCCTTAGCATATCTTATTCATCCTCCTCCCCTCTCTCGACCATGGAACATTCCTTAATATGAAGGTTGTTCTTGAGGCATGTTGGGATGAAATTCTATCATCATTTTCTTTCTTCCTCTTCTTTGGATCGGCTAGGGTTACCTTTCTTCTCATTTATGACCTTGGTATCTTACTTTCTCTTGGAGGTGTTGTTGTGGCCGAGTTTGGGACCTTTGGTGGATCATCTTCAACCTTTGGACCAGGTGTAAGGAGATTTAATCTTGGATCTTGCATCTTTGGTGCAAGTCTTCTCAAAGGCGGGTTATATAACTCTTGCCTCTCTATTATTGCACTCTTTATGTATGCATGTATTTGTTTCTTTTCTCTAAAACCATTCTCCCAACATGCTAGTACTTAATGATGATCTTAGCTTGCTATTTTGGGGTATGTGAAGTATGCTATTTACTCTTGAACGTGGTACTTTCTTGAAGCAATTTTAAGTGCCTATCTTGTAGAGTTTTCACCCTGATGATGGCAGAGTCCCTTGTTATTTCAGATCTTGCATTTTCCTGTCTCGACCTTGGTCATGACTTGGTGATGGTCTTGGCCATGTAGTGGATGAGCCCAACACACTAGTTATGCCATATTTGAAACATGTGATGGTTAGTGTCTGATACACCTATGTTGATGTAGAAATATCACCTTATGATACTAAACTGACACCCTAGTCATAGTTGCAACCCGTGACAGCTTGTGCCCGATACCCTAGTTATGCTTTAGTTGCAACATATGTTGGTTAGTGGTCAACACACCTTATGTTGATGCTAGGATGATACCCTATCAGGATGATAGAACCATCACACATTGTTAATGGTAAACCAAAGCATCATATGGTTGATAGGCCGATAACCCTTGTTGGCGTTAGGCCAACATACTTTGATGACATTAAGTCGAAACCTAGGATGGTGTTAGACCTATTATATCTTTTTGGTAATAGGCCAATATTATGGTGGATGCTAAAATCGATACCCATGTCAGGACAGAATCAACATAGCATGTTGTGGATAGTCTGAGACACCATGTTGATGTTAGGTCAACGTCCTAACCATAGAGACAACCCATGACAGTCTGTGGCCGATGCCCTAACCATAGTTGTAAACCATGATGGTTAATGGCTGATAGACCTTGTTGATGATAGAACCGATATACCCTTGGTGATGATAGGCTGACATAGTTTTGTTGGTGTTAAATCGATACATCATGGGGGTGTTAAATTGATATACCTATGTTGACATTAGGTCATCACACCCTAATGTTGGCAAACTGATACTCGATGTTGGTGTAGAACTGACATCCTATGTTGTTGCTAAACTTACATAGCATGTTGTTGGAAGGCCGTCACACTATGATGAGACTAGGATGATACATTATGTTGATGTTAAGCCAATGCACTTTGATCATGACAAATCGAAACACCATGTGGATGGTAGGTCGATGATGATGACGGTTGAAGGGTAAGTGGGACACACAAAGATACACCTGTATAACCAAGATATAAGCCATGTAGATAGCTGATTAGAATAGTATTTAATACATCTTCATGTTACCCTTTGAACTCTAAGTACTCCAAGATGATAGGTGGCAATGAACTTGGGGGTTGGTTGTTGAACCTAGCTTAATGAACCCTAATCTACTAAGAAGGAGTGTCACCCTGATAATGTGCAATGTAACTTACTTCTTTCCCTTTTATGGAATGGCTATGATGTTGGCATGATTATCTCTATTGTTATGAATTCCTAACCATGCAGGTGTTGCAAGTTGATATGCATAGCTAAGTGAAAGCTATAGTAATTTTGAGATGATACAGGTTGAATTAGCCTCCATAAGATATGTTGAGGCACTTGTACTTCAAGAATCATGTCAATGGATCCTATGACCCGACAATGTCTTATTGCACAGTATGAGGTTACATTCCCTATGATGAGATGAGGGATTAATATCCTATGGCGTATGGCTTTGATGATGATGTTGTTGTGAATGGAAATGATACATGCATCATGTGATTATGATGTGATAAGTTCACACCTTTTATCTTTATATCTTCTAGAGCTACACCATACCCTTATCTTTGTAGAGTTCACTATGCCTTTGTATGTTATAACTTGATTGATGCTAAGACACACTTAATGGACTTATATAATCTAATGGAACTTAATCCATGTAGTTTATCCCTATGCCATAGACCCATCTCAGTGTCAACACTTGTTGGATGCTGAAATAAGCTTTTTCCTAGTGAAGGCTTGGAGTCATATATTGTTGAGTATATGCATTCACATGATTGGTTGTGGGCCATACCCTGGCAGTAGTGTGGTTGCGGGCCATAGCTCAGTGACTTGATTTTTATGAGGTTTCACAGGATTGTATGCGGGCATACCCTGGCAGGAGTGAGGTTGCGGGCTGTCGCTCAGTTGTACTTGCATTGTGACTCGTACCAAGGCGGGCTAGGATTTTCATAGCTTGACTATACGTCATTGGTTGCAGTTGACTGATATGTCTCTGCGGTGTATTCGTGTACTGGCCACAAAGTTTGGTGAGTTTATGGATTCTAAATCTTCCATTGACCTTGTATAGCCCCAATTTTGACTTAGCAATGGTCGGTTAGATTTGGGTGGTACAAATCAAATCCTTAGGGAATAATAAAATAAATAATCAGCCATGTAGTACACTTGATTATGATCAAATACAAGAACATTTGATGAGGCCTTGCTTGTTTTAGTACAATATAGTTGATAGTGAATATACATGTTCTTCATATTCCTTTTATGGTGATAAGATATTTCATAAATCCAATTGTAATTTCTTATACTATTCTACTCTAGATGTATCATGTAACTGAACCTACTTATCATAATTGTAGCTTTATTTATGTTCTTTATCTATCCATATATGTGTTAATAAAACTATTTGGGAAATCGGTCTGCACGACCGCATATACTCCCGCTTATGCCTATTTGGTCACCCTACCACACCGCATATTACTAATTGGTTCGTTAAGTGGTCATGGGCTGCATATACTCCCGCTTGGCCAATTAAGCGGCCGATTAAACTCCACTTTTTGAAAATCCCACAACTTATGTCCACATATTTCATACATACATGCATACATATACACACACATTTCATTACATATTAAATATATAGTCATTTATTTATATGTATACATTGTATTACGCACAACAATTTCCTCACACATTTGTACATTTATATGAATACATTTTGATAATTTCATATGTATACATACATATATGCTATACCTACATAATTACAAACACATATTGTGGACATGTATGTATACATTTTTATTTGTTCAAATCTATAGATATACATACATTTTAATATTTGTACATATATTACAAACACATTCCATATATAGACATATATACATATATAAGCATATCATACATGCATATTTGTATGTTTATATGTAAATATATATTAGTTCCTAATGTATATATTTATACTTATATTTATTATCTTGATATATCATTTTATACATAATTAGTTTATTGAAAGAAAAAAAAATCCAAAATCGCATATACTCTTGTATATACTCCCGCATACCGCATATACTCTATGCAGTACCCCCTCTGCCCATACACCACATACCACTTTCCTGAACAATGGTTAATAATAGTGTTAGTGGAGTGTTATATCTCCCGCTGAGATTTTGATCTCACTCTATGGGTTCCCCATATCTTGTAGGTGGAAGTTTACGAGGAGGCAGAGATCGTGCAGCTGAGGCAAAGCAGTAGCAGGAAGGCCAATAGATGATAAAGTTGGGAGTGTTGATGCTAGTCTTTTGGTGTAGAGTCCTAGAGTCATCCATGTACAATTAGGTCCTTAGGATAGTTTTGGGCGTGTTTTGGCTTGTATGCCCTTTTGATGTCCTATTATGGCATATGTTAAAGTATATGTTTGTATAGATATGGAAAGGTGTTTCTTGTAACAGGTTAATGGCATACATGATAAGAACATGTTGGTGTTAGCATCTTGTGATCTATGACATCCGATACAAGTGTTCTTTAAGGACCTATATGTGAAGGTTTTTGCTGCTTTGATGCTTAATGAAATTGGTTATAATTTTTAGTGTTTTTCGGTAATCTATTTGTTTAATTTTGTTTCTATAGTTAAGTTTTGAATGATCTCACTTTGTGTGCCATGGTTAGTTGATATCAGAGCTTTAGGTTTACTGAGTCTACAAATACCTAGGACTAGGGTTTGTATCTATTCTTGTGTCCTCCAGTATATCTTATAGTGATTTATACTTATGCAAAAGAAGTAGAAAAGGTTAAAGATGTATGGAGAACATGAAGAATATGATATTGAAAGTAGTGTTGCTGCACCAGGTGTTGGTGCAAGGAACCATGCATGAGAAGATCGAGTGCTTGAGGATCCCCAGTTTGACCCAACCTGCTTGAGAATCCTACCTTTCAGTCTCTTTCTGAGTAGTTCATGGCTACTATGATGCATATGGCGGACATGATGCCCACACCTCAGTCTAGGGTACCGGTTCCCAATGCGGAATCTTTGGGTACTGGGAAGACTTTTGAGTGGATTTGTCGTGTTGGAGAAGTGGAGTATGCTGGAACGAATGCTCCAACATATGCGGATCTGTGGCTAATTGAGCTTGAAAAAGCCTTTAAAATCCTCAACATCCCAGAGGAAGATAAGGTGAAGCATGCCGTGTACCTTTTGAAGGGGTGTGTTGGCCATTGGTGGGCCATAGAGGAGGAGAAGAGGCCTGGAGTGGTTGTTGGATGGAAGGAATTACGTTGTGAGTTCGTCAGTCAGTACTTTCCATGGACTTATCTGGATGAGAAGATTATTTAGTTTGAGAGGATCCGATAGGGATTCATATCTATCAATGAGTACAAGGCTAAGTTTATGGAGATTCTTTGGTTCCATCCTCACATGGATGCTACTGATGATGAGAAGATTCACTGTTTTGAGAAGGGGTTGAATGTTGAGTTGTCTACCCCAACAACTATCTTGAAGAATCGAGAAAGGTTTGCCACGTTTGTGGAGTTTGTTCAGAGGATAGAAAGGTCAGTGATAGAGAAACGAGAGGCAAATGCAAGTAAGAGGCATGTACAATCCCAGGGGAAGTCGACATGAGGCTTTAAAAGGCCAAGGTTTTCTGCATCACCAGCATCAAAAAGGTTCAATGCACATACATAGTGGTCACCAGGTAAAGGCGGAGGCCACAACCTTCCACCAGTTGGAGCTCACAACACAGAATCAATATCAATGACATGGCTATCTAGGCCACAATATGAGACTTGGGCTTGCCATAATTGTGAAAAGGTAGGACATCTAAGGCGAGAATGCCCAGTGAGAGATGATGAGGTGACCCAACAATCGAGGCAGAGTCAGCAAGGATCACAGAGGAAGTAGTTCAGTGGTGCAGGAGGATGAGGATGTGTTAAAGCATCGTAAGCTAGATCATCTACTCAAGGAAGCAGAGGATGGGGGCGACAATAGGCAATGGCTAGATTCTATGCCATGAGTCAGCCGGAGGTGGTGGTCAACCCACGAGTAGTGATAGGTCAGATAGAGTTATTTCATTCTGATTTGTCTTCTTCTTGATTTGTATATATATTGGTTGACCCATGTGCAATGCACTCTTTTACCACTCGTGAAGTGCTTGACAAATGTCTTTTGCCTGTTAGTCGTAGGAAAGGTAGTTTGTTGTTAGAAACCCCGTTAGTTGGTTCTGTAGTGTTATATGAGGTGTGTCCTTCTTGTGTCCTTTATTTCCCAGGGCACATCATTCAAGTGGATCTCATACCACTTGATATGCATGTATTCAATGTAATCTTTGGGATGGACACCTTGGAGAAATATAGATTAGTCTTGGATTATAGTTCCAAGCATGAGACGTTTGTAGATGGTGGAAATGTGTGGATCTTCCAAGGAGATAGGAAGATTCTTCCAACATGTCTGGTGACAACAATGGTGGTTGAAAAGCTGTTGAGGTAGGGTTGTGAGGTGTTCTTGGCACATGTGCCGAATATTGAGGTGAGAAGTCCTAGTATTCTGGAGGTTCCAATTGTCAGGGAGTTTGAAGATGTGTTTTTAGAGGAATTTCTAGGTGTTCCCCCACCTCGAGAGATTGATTTTGAGATCAATCTAGTTCCAGGCACGCAACTGATAGCTCATACACCGTACAGAATGGCTCCAGCTGGGATGGCATAATTGAAGAGACAGTTACAAGAATTGCTTGACAAAGATTTTATCATGCCTAGTACGTCACCGTGGGGTGATCCAATGTTGTTCGTGAAAAAGAAAGACGGGTCCATGAGGCTGTGTATAGACTACAAACATTTGAACAAGGTAACGATAAAGAATAAGTATCCCTTGAAAAGGATAGATGACATGTTTGATCAATTGCATGGCACGATAGTATTCTTGAAGATAGACCTGAGGTCAAGATACTACCAGTTGTGGATCAAGGAGGATGAGATACCTAATTCATCTTTTAGGATGATGTATGGTCATTATGAGTTTGCGGTTATGCCATTTGGAGTAACTGATGCACCACCAACGTTAATGGACTTAATGAACAGAGTGTTCCGGTTGTTTCTTTATTAGTTTTTGGTGGTCTTCATAGATGACATCTTAATATACATTCGTGATAGCCAATAATACGAGAAACATCTCCATCAAGCGTTGACCTTGTGGAGGCAACATCAGCTATACATTAAGTTCAGCAAGTGTGAGTTTTGGCTGAAGGAAGTAGCTTTTCTGGGACATGTTATCTATACTTAGGGTGTTCGTGTGGATCCAAAGAAGGTTGCGTTCATGACAGAGTGGGAACAGACAAAGACACCAATAGAAGTGTGTAGCTTTCTAGGTTTGGCAGGCTATTATAGGAGGTTCATTAAGGACTTCAGTGCCATAGCTCTACCCCTGACTAAGTTGACAAGGAAGGATGTGTCGTTTGTTTGGGATGGCAGATGTCGATATGATTTTCAGGCATTAAAGGAGAAGTTGACAAGTGTGCTAGTATTGGTTCTTCCTGAGCAAGGGAAACGATACATATTCTTTTGTGATGCGTCCAGGAATGATTTGGGTTGTGTGCTAATGGAGGAAAATCAAGTGATTTCCTTTGCTTCACGACAGCTTAAGAAACACGAGGAAAACTACCTGACCCATGACTTGGAGTTAGCATGTGTAGTCCATTCTTTGAAGATCTAGAGACACTACCTTTATGGAGAGAGGTGTCAGATCTTCACAGACTACAAGGATATGAAGTATATCTTTTCACAACAGGAGCTGAATATGAGACAATGGCGTTGGATGGAGCTAATAAAGGACTATGACTGCTCGATTCATTATCATCTAGGAAAGGCAAATGTCATGGAAGATGCCCTGAGTAGGAAATCATCTTCGTCATCATCCACAGAAAGAGTGCGGTTGAGTTCCTTGGTGTGCCAAAAGCAAGACATGTTGATCTCCCTACGTTAGATGAATGTTAAGTTGAAGGTTTTCTTGTTAGAAGGGTTGTTGGCACAGTTACAAGTGAATCCCACGCTAAGACAACATATCAAAGAGGCCCAATAGGTTGATACTGTGATATAGTAGATCAGATTAGAGTTAGGCAGTGAAAAGTGTGATGGCTTCCATGAGTCAGATGACGTGACAATTTGTTACCATGGTAGAGTTGTGGTACGTGATGTTGATAATTTTAGGAAGATGGTTCTAGAAGAGGCTCACTCGTCTATGTATGTTATGCATCCATGAAGCACCAAGATGTATCATAACCTGAAGGACATGTATTGGTGGCCTAGCTTGAAGCGAGATGTAGCTGAGTTCGTTGCATGATGCCCAATGTGTCAGTAGGTTAAGGCCAAACATTATAAGCCTATAGGTACGTTGCAACTGTTGCCTGTTCCACAGTAGAAATGGGATCACGTGATGATGGACTTTGTGGTTGGTCTTCCTAGGACATCCAAAGGTCATGAATCCATATGGGTGATCATTGAAAGGTTGACTAAGTCAACACATTTCCTTCTTGTAAAGACAACATATATAGTTGAGAAACTTGCCTAAATCTATATCGACAAGATAGTGTGTTTGCATGGTGTTCCAACAACTATTGTGTCTGATAAAGGTCCCCAGTTCACGAGTCACTTTTGGGAGTGGTTACACACTTTGGGTACGCAGTTGAAGTTCAACACTACTTATCACCCGTAGATAGATGGTCAATGTGAAAGAACCATTTAGACCTTGGAGGATCTATTGAGGGCCTGTGGTCTTAGTTTTGGGGCATTTGAAACAAGTATATCAGTCTGATAGAGTTTGCCTACAATAAAATCTATCAGAGAAGCATCGACAACGAACCTTATGAGGAGTTGTATGGGAGAAGTTGTAGGTCTTTGTTGTGTTGGTACGAGACATGTGAATATCAAATTCTTGGCCCTGAGCTTGTGCAACAAATGACAGAAAAGATCAAAGTGATTCAACAGTAGTTAAATGCAGCATAGGACAGGCAAATGTCGTATGCAGATAAACGTCGTAGGCCTTTGGAGTTTCAAGTGGGAGATAGATTGTACCTCAAGGTCTCTCATTGGAAAGATGTGCTAAGGTTTGGGAAGAAGGGTAAGTTGGCCCCCAAGTTTATGGGACCTTACCCTGTGGGAGCTGATAACACCAAATTTTGTGATATTTTAGACTGTTTTTATGCTATCAAAAATGCCTTTTAAACTGTTTTCCTCTCTTTTATAAGCACTTTTGCAATAATTGTCCAAATCACGCTCTTAATCCAATATTTCCATCTTTTGTAGTGTTTTTCCTCATTTTGGTCTGTTTTATCATCAATAAGGCTGTCCCGACCCACAAATAAGTCCAAACTGCATCGACCTTCCTAACGCCCGATACAACCTCTGCCCGACAGGGTGGAGCGACACAACGACGCGCGATATGGGGACACCACGCGAGAAGAAACTGACGGACGACACGTCTTTTACCCGACAGGGAGCCGAGCTCGCCATGACAACACCAGCTTGTCACGCGACACAGGCCACCCACCGGCAGGCGTCGCCCGTCACGTGACCGACAACTGACGCCCCCGTGCCGAGCGATACCTGTATCGGCTGTCCACCGACCCGCGAATAAGGAGAACACGTGGCGCTTCGAGCACCATAACTTCCCCCAACCGCTGCCTATAAATAGCAGCTACAGGAAGCCGAAAAGACAGTTCGGACAGTTGGGAACTTTGAGCTATCTTCAGAGGAAACTGCGAGAGAGAGAGTATCGCGCCCCAGTGCTCGTGCCGGGCAACACTAGGTGAGCTTTTCCTCATCCCGAGAGGGAGGGGATGGTTCACTTAGGATCGTCCCGGGCGACACTGCAGGCTGATATCGGCCAACGTAGAAGAACGACACAAGTGCCCGATGGTAGAATGCGTCGCTCCGTGCCCGACACGATATCGAACCTGATACGCTCCGCCCGTCATGCGTGCCGCCCGAGAGGGTGTGCCACCTGACTTGAGCGTATCGGCCAGGGTCCTTGAGCGATTACAGTAGGCCGTCACGGTGTGCCTCCAAACACTGTTGTATCGAGCTAGGCTTCTGACCGGTATCGGGCTGTAGAGCCGCTTTAGTCAGTCGTCCTTCTACATCAAGAAGGCGACATCTATCTTTATTTTTGTTATTTAATTGTTTACCCATGTGTTGTAATTAAGACCCTTTTTGTTTATGGAAATGGAAGAGTTTAATTAATTGCTGCTTTATGTTTGGTGCCATTGCTGGATGACCGCTATGTTTAATATCTGAACTCTAGCTTGTATGTTTGGATCGCGTTTCGCTTAGCTACCGAATCGTGTTTTCCCGTCGCAACAACTTCGAGAGTTGTGTTGTGGCTCTAGTGTTTGGTCCGATTCTGGAGTACGAGAGTGTCTGGAACGGAGTTGCTTCAGTAACATTTCACTCTAACTTAAAGTTCAGCAACCTCAAGAGGGGTGTTGATGCTTGGTTAGAGGTATCCGCTCGGAGAGGAGGGGTACAGGATGTTCCTGCTGCCGCTTGTTTTACCAAAGCTTATCCTTCACACCTTGATTTAGCTCTAGTTTTGTCTTTCTATTTCTATTGCATGAAAACCCCTAAAAACCGCTAAATGCTTAAAAATATAAGTCTTCCTTGTGACTCCAGTTGGAGATAGGGTTTTCTCTTGTTTTATCGTTCTTGTTCTGTTGTTCCCTTCTGGGAACTTTATCATATCTCTACCCTTGCCGGAGTGTAGCGTGTCAATTCTGAGTTCTCAACACTACCACCCTTGTCCCTGTGTTCGACCCCGTATATCTACTTCGACCCCGTAAACAAAGCTGCGATGGCCTAGAAGGATTCGGGTTATAAATGTAAAAGCTCGACTACCTCATATCCGCCTCCAATTTTAGGATGCGCGATTTAGGCCGGTCTACTTTTTGGCGCCGTTGCTGGGGACGAGGCAAAACGGCACTGTTGACGAACCCGAATCCACTAACTACACTCCCGTGCCTCAAGCTTAGAAATGAGCTTGATAACACTCTTTTCTTTCTCTTGTTTTATTATCATTACTCTTTTCACAAAAAAAAAATAATTCTATTTTCTGACTTGATTTTTCGTGCCATTTCAGGAACTCTGAAGAACGGTGATCTGTTCCATCGAGCTCTGACGCCATGCCTTGCTATGAGAAATCTCTGTCTGAGGGTGAACGTCAAGGTTGAGATGGGATTTCGCACCAACCCATCTTGGTTGGTCAGTTGTTTGCTTATATAAAAAGACAAGACACTATCATCAACCAGCTGGCACAGGGAGCGCTAGCCAGTTCTGGAGCTCTGAATTCCATGCAACACCAGCTGGCGAGTCTGTAGATGTGTCAGTGCGGGTTCGATCAATGATTGTCCCAGATGGATGCTCTAAGAAAGGAACCTGCAGGAAAGACACCCTCCTACCCTGAAACTGCCAGAATGGCAGTACTAAGGTGTGGGAAGACGGTGGAGCGCACTGATGAAGCCAGGCCAGAGCCCGAGCTGAGGCCTAAGAGTGCGATTCTGGCTGAGGATGAAGGTAGACAAGCAGAAGCTCGAGAGCCTGCACAGAAGCCTTCTGATGAGCTATCTGGTGGGAGGAATCCTTATGCTCCCAGGATATCGTTTCCTTACAAACTGATCAAGGCAAATCTGAAAAAGCGTCACGAGAGGTTCATGGACTCGATCAGGAAACTGCATCTAGAAGTCCCCTTCCTTGACGCCTTGGAGGAGATGTCGACCTACGCCAAGTTCCTTAAGGATCTTATCACGAAGAAAAGAAGATGAGGTGGTGGAGTCCGTGAAGTATGCCTCTCTCGAGGAGGAGCCTCAAGAGAAGGCATCTAGAGCAAAGCCTGAGTTGAAACCATTTCCTGAAGGTCTGAAATATGCATTCTTAGATGAAGAAGAGAGAAACCATGTCATCGTAAATGCCACTCTTTTGAGAAACCAGTTGGACCGACTCCTTGAGGAGTTGAGACTCCACAGGGGGCTATAGGATATTCTGTAGAAGACATCAAAGGCCTTAGCCCCGCCTTATGCATGCATCACATCAACTTGGAAGAATCCGCCAAGCCTCTGGCTCAACCCCAGAGGAAGCTGAACCAGATGCTCAAGGAAGTTGTCAAGAAAGAGGTAATCAAGCTAAGGGATGCGGGGATCATTTACCCAATCAGCGATAGCAACTGGGTGAGTCTGATTCATGTAGTACCCAAAAAGGGCGGGATGACAGTGGTAAAGGGTGAAAAGGGCGACGAGGTGTCGGTTAGGGCCGTCACCGGATGGAGGATGTGCATCGATTATCGAAAGCTAAACCAGGCTACCAAAAAAGATCATTTTCCGCTACCTTTTATTGACTAAGTTCTTGAAAGATTAGCGCATCATGATTTTTTTTGTTTTCTTGATGGCTTTTCAGGATTTTATCAGGTACCCATCTTGCCCGAAGATCAGGAGAAAACAACATTCACCTGCCTCTACGGCACTTATGCTTTCAGAAGGATGCCCTTCGGTCTCTGCAACGCTCCCGCCACGTTTCAAAGATGCATGATATCGATGTTTTCATATTTTTTAGAAGATATCGTAGAAGTTTTCATGGACGATTTTTCAGTCTATGGGAAGGACTTTGATACCTGTTTGAAAAATCTATCATTGGTTCTTTAAAGGTGCGAGGAGAATAGCCTAGTTCTAAACTGGGAAAAGTGTCATTTCATGGTACGAGAGGGCATTGTTCTGGGGCATAAGATCTCAAGGCGTGGGATCGAGGTGGACGTAAGCAAAGTTGAAGCAATATCTAAGCTTCCTCCACCAAAGTCCATGAAGGGAGTGAGAAGCTTCCTCGGGCACGCCGGATACTACCAAAGATTCATAAAGGACTTCTCGAAGATTTCAAAACCATTGTCCAATCTTCTGGTAAAAGATGTTGAATTTGTTTTCTCTGATGATTGTCTCAGTACTTTTCAGGTTTTGAAAAATGCTTTAGTATCACCACCCATCCTCCAAGCGCCAGATTGGGGTTTACCATTTGAGCTTATGTGTGACGCTAGCGACTATGCGGTAGGAGCAGTCCTGGGGCAGAAGAAAGATAGGAAGCACCATGTGATCTGCTACGCTAGTCGCACGTTGGACGAAGCTCATGTAAATTATACAACCACGGAAAAGGAGATGCTCGCGATCGTCTTCGCATTCGATAAGTTCAGGTCGTACCTCATCGGAGCAAAGGTCAAGTTATATACAGATCATGGGGCTATAAAATATCTAATGCAAAAGAAAGACACAAAACCCAGGTTGTTGAGGTGGGCCTTATTGCTGTAAGAGTTCGACCATGAAATTATTGACAAGAAGGGCGCAGAAAATATGGTCTTCGACCACCTATCGAGGATCATAGCTGAAAGACCAGGGGGACCACCGATCAACGACGACTACACCGAAGAGGCTCTTATGCTGGCAGAAGCTAAAGAAGAAGACTTGCCCTGGTTTGCAGATATCTGCAACTATCTTGCTTGTGGAGAACTGCCACCTGACATTACCTACAATCAGAAAAAGAAATTGTTCGCGGATGCTAAAAATTACTATTGGGATGATCCTCTCCTCTTCAGAAGATGCGCTGACATTCTATACTGGAGATGCATCCCCGAGGAAGAAACCGCAAACATCCTAAAAGAATGTCACGCCTCCCCCTACGGTGGACACCTGGGTAGCGAAAGAACGACTGCAAAAGTGCTACAGTCAGGTTTTTACTGGCCCTCGCTATTCAAATATGCTGCACAATTTGTAAAAGTTTGCAAGGAGTGCCAGTCTACAGGGAATATAGGGCGGAGGAATGAAATGTCGATGGCGAGCTGGATCGAAGTAGAGATCTTCGACGTGTGGGGGATTGATTACATGGGACCGTTTCCTCCTTACAGGGGGTATCAATACATACTAGTGGCAGTAGACTATGTATCGAAATGGGTGGAAGCTATAGCAACCCAAACATGTGATGCCAAGTCTGTAATCAAGCTATTCGAGAAAACGATCTTTCCTCGGTTCGGTGTACCACGCATCGTAATAAGTGACGGCGGGTCGCACTTTGGAGAGAGACAGTTTGAAACACTTCTACGTAAGTATGGAGTGAAGCGCAAGATCGCTACACCCTACAACCCACAGACATCAGGGCAGGTAGAGGTTTCCAACAGGCAAATTAAGCAGATCCTTGAGAAAACTATCAGTCGAACGAGGAAAGACTGGTCTATGAAGCTTGACGACGCACTATGGGCCTACATGACAGCCTACAAAATGCCCATTGGAACCACCCCCTACAGACTTATCTACGGAAAATCCTGCCATCTGCCTCTATAACTGGAACATAAGGCCCTTTGGGCGATCAAATTCTTAAACATGGACCTTGAAAAAGCAGGAGAAAAGAGATTTTTGCAGCTTCAAGAGCTCGAAGAGCTGAGGATGAGCGCCTATGAAAATGCAAGGATCTACAAACAAAGAATGAAGGTGTGGCATGACGCTCACCTGAGAAGGAAGGATGTGAGCGAAGGGGATAAAGTTCTATTATTTAAATCCTCTATTCGCCTCTTCCTTGGAAAGTTACAGACAAGATGGTCGGGACCGTTTACTGTGTCAAAGATATACCCATCAGAAATGATGGAGCTCTACGACAAAGATGATCCGATAAAGGTCTTCAAGGTGAATGGGCACAGAGTAAAGAGGTTTTATGAAGATGAAGCTTTTGTCAGGAGAGCAAAATTCGACCTGCAAGATATGGGTAATGTCGAAAGATGAACGTGAAGAGCCTACACCGGTCGAGCTGGCGACGCAAACTTCAGCGCTCCTCGGGAGGCAGCCCGAGTTTTTCTTTCTTTCGTAGAGTAGGATGCATTTTTCTCTTCCTTGTAAAACGAACAGTATGGACTGTAATAAGGCCCGAGTTAGTGCACGCGCCAAGCGTACCGACTTTTCTATTTCATGGGCCACCGCTGTATTTTACGAGCTTTGAGGAGTAATACCTTCTGAGGTCGGGAACCTAAACCTGAACCAATGATGTCTTGCCCGTCAAATGTTTTCCCGCTTAGTTTTAATTTTCAGCCGTCTATTAACCATTTTACCCCCAGTCGAGTTTGCTATATATAGTAAGGAGGGTCCAACGTGTCAGGAAACTACGCTTACTCTTTTAGCCATTTGTACCACATGCAGTAACACACCTTTTTGCTCGCGTGTCGGCCAGCTTGCCTTCACCCACGTATCAGGCGATGGCTCCAAAGAGCAAAGGTATAGCCCGACAGTCTATTTTCCCGACACAGGTTTTATATCGCGCGCTACTTATCGGGGTTGACGAGCTTAGTCGATTTATCTTGTATCGCCCGGCACATGTTAAGCACGACACAACGACTGATAGTGTTTGTCCGATACGCCATATCGGGTGACACATTTTTCTTCTGTGACGACCTATCGGGCAGTTGTTTTCATACGACTGTGTCGGGCAGTTTGTTGTGCCGCGCAGCTCTCTTCGTATCATCCAATCTTGTATCGTCTCGAGTTTTCTTTTGATGGACCATACCCGGATTTTGAAATAAGTTAAGTCTTATCGTGATTCCAGTTTTTCCCGACCTAACATTTAGATGATCATTGGACTTGATAACAGGGATGGCTCACACAAGGCAAACCTCCAGCCGAGTTGAAGCAACAACTGTCGGACAGAAACGTCAGAATCCCGAGGCAGCTAGCCATCAACAACTGAAGATAGAGAGAGGGTGGATTTTTCTTGATTTGGTAGCTCCGGAGGAGGATCACTTCCTTATCATATTCTGTCTTCTGCGGTGGTTTAAGACCATCTACAGAGACAACACGAGTCTTTTGCCGGTGGCCTCCGAATGGAATCTGGGCATTCCAGTTCCATCTTCTTAAAAAGGGGGGAAGTATCCACAAGTGTTTTCAAGAGCTATCTATCTACTATGTACAAGCTTTGAGCTTCCTTCTTGAGAGCTTTGCACTTGTTCCTGCTACTTCCAACTGGGGAAATAAAACGGCTGCAGCAAAGAAGCATATTGCAGCTTTTCCAAGGCACATGCGCAACAACCATCTAACCTTCACTGGACTAGCATGACCTCACCCTGTCTTCTTCACTACTCTGGGACATAGTGTGGAGTAAGTTTTGGGGGTACCCATGTACCAGTGAAGGAGGTATAAAAAATTCTTGTGCCATTTTGTTCTTCTCCTATATCATGTGTATATACCTATGCTCATATAAAATGTCTTGCTCATATAAAAAAAATTTGAAAAATTTTTGCTTTTATTCCCATGCATATGTACAAGGTTGTTATAATAGTAAAAACCTGTTGCGACTTCCTGCAAAGTTTATTTTCTATGTTCTTAACGAGATGCAAGTTCTGTTATATATTTTTGATAATGCTGCCTCAAACAACAAAAGATTATGTTTTGCCTTGCCAAAAATTTCAAAAATATATAATAATCTCACAACAGCTAAGAGACGAGTATGGAGAAGGAAAAAGCTGCCCAAACAGTAGAAATCTCTTTGTTTTCCCCTTACCCAACGAAAATTCCAAAAAGAGAAAGAAGCTTTATGAGTGTGAATAAAAGCATGAGAGTTGTGCCCAATAAAAGAAAAAGAAAAAAATATATATATACATACACACTTGTTTTCCAAATGTACCCATCTTTGGGAATGGTAGATTCGGGGCAGTGGTACGTAAGATGTGAAATCACTGCTCTAAAGCCAACTAGCTTGGACTGTAGAGACCACTTGCCCGTTAACGGACCCTTACCTGGATGGACTGATGGGAGACAAGAAAAACCCCAAAAAGCCTTAGCCTACCCTATACACAACTCTCTGACCCAAAAATAAAGCTGTTTTGTGTGTAAGCTAACTTCGGAATCATGCACCAAAGTCTCGCTGAAGTTGTAAGAGAAAATTTTTACTGAAAAAATAAGGCAGGAAACGCAAGGTCTTTTGTTTGTAGTGGGGGCAGTATTATCTCTAAAGGCGTTATGATACTTGTTTTACCTTTTGAACTGAAAACTACACCGAGCAAGAAGAAGCATCACTAAATAAAGTTTAAATATTGATTGAGGACAATCAAAACGCTAAGTTTGGGGGAGTTGATAACACCAAATTTTGTGATATTTTAGACTATTTTTCTGCTATCAAAACTGCCCTTTTAAACTGTTTTCCTCTCTTTTATAAGCACTTTTGCAATTAATCCAATATTTCCATCTTTTGCAGTGTTTTTCCTCATTTTGGTCTGTTTTATCATCAATAAGGCCGTCCTGGCCCACAAATAAGTCCAAACTGCATCGGCCTTCCTGACGCCCGATACAACCTCTGCCCGACAGGGTGGAGCGACACAACGACGCGCGATATGGGGACGCCACGTGAGAAGAAACTGACGGACGACACGTCTTTTACCCGACAGGGAGCCGAGCTCGTTACGACAACACCATCTTGTCGCGCGACACAGGCCACCCACCGGCAGGCGCCGCCCGTCACGTGACCGACAGCCGACACCCCCGTGCCGAGCGATACCTGTATCGGCCGTCCACCGACTCGCGAATAATGAGGACACGTGGCGCTTCGTGCACCATAACTTCCCCCAACCATTGCCTATAAATAGCATCTATAGGAAGCCGAAAAGACAGTTCGGACAGTTGGGAACTTTGAGCTATCTTCAAAGGAAACTGCGAGAGTGAGAGTATCGCGCCCCAGTGCTCGTGTCGGGCAACACTAGGTGAGCTTTTCCTCATCCCGAGAGGGAGGGGATGGTTCACTTAGGTGTTAGTATGTATGCCCTGAGAGCCAATCATGGGATGATTGGTGGGATACATTAAGATTGATTTGATAAACAACAAAGGCAAGCTTCCAATTCTTTCTTATTCAATCATATGAGATAGTGATAGAACAGAATGAATGTCTAGAGAATGACAGTACTCAATGATGTATGCCTTTAGGTTCATGACCTGAACGATGAGATCATACGGATGCTAAGAGTTTGTACATTCTTGTTTTGTCCCTAGTCGGATGTCATAGTGGAAGGTAGATAGACAACTATGACACACAAGACTAGATTGTGGTGTTGGTTGATGATAGAATCCCATTAGTCATGATATAGAGATATCAAACCAAACACATAGGTACTTGTTAGAGAACAAGGTACCGGACAGACCCACCGTGAGTTTGACACATGGAACCATGACATGGTAGTCACAGTCAGTACTCACAGTGATGGTGGTGAGTGTGATTCTTTGACCTGAAATCACTACACTCAACACATGTCGTTGGGCACACTTTGACTTCATCAAACGCAGTCCTGAAATATGGGTTGTTATAAAGGTGATGATTGGGTGGCTTTGACACATGGGGCTTTTTAGGGGTGAGTGATAGATATGGGATTTGTCCCTCCTAATGGAGTTTGATATCCATGGCCACTTGATGAGTAGGATTGAGATAGGCGTGCGCACGCATGTGTGAATCAGTATGTGATATTGATGTCATACATATCTCCTTCAATCTACTCTGAGATCAAGAAAGTGAATGAACGTTGACAGGATGACTGCTCCATGCCTCGAGTTCATTCGGGATATCAGTGACAAAGGAATTATACATTCACTGTAACACCATTCACGGATTGTAGGATGAAAGTTGTTCTCCAACTTTCTACTTTAACTTGGGTAGCAATGATGTGTGACTAGGCACCGCTCTTTGCTTGTGAAGTCATAAGTGTTATGGACTTTCACTGCCAACGTGAAATGGACCTGTAGGGTCACACACATAGGATTTAACCTGGAAGAGGAGTTTTGTCCACAAGCAATGTTTAGATTGATTACTAAAGGAGTTTAGTAGTTTAATTAAACACTCAATCAATTGATAGCTCAATATCATATTGTTCAAGGTGTTGGACATATTGATTGGAGTATCGAATTGATTGAAATCGCATTTGACTAATTCTGCACAACCTGTACTCCCAACTGATTGGTTCAAGTGTTGAATCGGTTGGCTGAGGTTGCTGAACTGATTGGCTCAAGTGTTGAGTCGATCGGCTCATGGTCAGGGTGAAACGATCGGTTCAAGTGTTGAAACAATCGGTTCAACTGGTGCAACCGACCAAGTTGGGAAAGTCAGGTCGGTGAGAATTTTCCTTGCGTTTCACTTGCCCAATTTGATTGGAACAAGGATTGGTATTTGATACCAATTAGAAACGAAAGAAGGAAAGTCAATCGGGATCCGACCAGGACCACGAACCGACCGGTTCAGGTCCCCAACCGACCGGTTCACTTGTGAACCGATCGGTTCAGGTTGCGAGTTGGTTGCTTTTGTAGAAAATCTCGAACACTTCCACTCCTGCTTTTAGTCCCACATTGCCCGGGATGGAGAACCCTGTCCCATGACCCTCCTATATATAGGGGTACTGGGGGCTTCTCAAACAACAGCTCAGTGCAACCAGTTGCTCTGCAAGTTGTCGTTCTCTCTGGTTTTGGTAACCAAGAGAGAGCCCGAGCAAGTGCTTCCCGTAAAAGGGAGGTGCAGCAAGGGAAGGACAACTGCAGTTGCAAATGGAGGCAGGAGAGTGTGTTGGCGACTAGTACGTCAACAGGAGGGTGCAACTCCTTCCACTTCCTTGTGGGACAAGGAGAGTGGAGTTCCAGGTGGTCCGTGTGGACTACTATAGAGGCGGGAGGACACTGCCGCTTAGGAGGACAACTGTCATCCGACAGTCCGGTAGGAGGAGGAGGAGTCAGTCCCGGTGCGACCAGGAGCTGCACAGACACCGTCCAAGACCGGAGTTGAAGACCGCGCATTGTGCGAGGTATTATCGCCGAGCAAGCCTCGGGACAAGGTATGATTTCACAAACCATCCTTTCCTAATATATAGACGTTGACGTGTTTCCTCGTGCTGGGTTTGGGGAAGAATTTTTTTTTTGTTTCCGCTGCCTTCTCTGCCTCCCCTAAAACCCAACAGTGGTATAAGAGCCACGTCAACTGCTCTATATTTTAGGAATATCGATATGATCGATTTTGGTTTGTCGCCTTTATTTATTGCATACGATGCGAATAATATTGGCTTTATGCATGTCCAATCCTATATCCACAAATCCCAATTACATATATGATATGTATTATTAATGCACTCGATACGCGTCGCCCTTAAACAAGTTTTGAGGTGGATGTGTGTAGCGTGATTATGGCCTATAAACCCCTATCTGTGTGTGGTTGTTTGTAGTTTCTTGCATCTCGGTCTACGCACCTATCTTCCCTCTCTTATTCCTAATGTAACTCGAAATAATTCGAGATTCTTTCCTACCTTTGCTCCCCCCGAATGTAACTCGGGGTTTCCCTTTTAAGCAATGTAAAATTAGGATAGATTTTATTTCCTGTTATGTCGAAGACCGGCGGACATCTGACAATAGTTGAAACGATCGATTCAAGGCATGAACCGATCGGTTGATGTTCCAGACGGTCGGTTCAAGGAGTGAACCGATCGGTTGATGACAGATCGAGGAGCGAGACGACCGGGTGGTGAACATGACGAGATGCACGACGTCCAGGCGAACCGATCGGTTGGAGGAGCCAACCGATCGGCTGGTGGCACCCAGACGACCGGCTGGAGAGTACAGATCATTCATGTGATGAGTTTATCAACTCGGATGGCAAGGCACAGATGCTCATCTTGTACAGGTTGCATGTGATGTTGACCTAGATGACCGTGATTCCTCTTGGCTCGAGGAATCACATTAGGATGGCCATAATCATCGCTTTTTATCATTTGTGCATGTTTTCTGTGGGATATAGCATGTATATGATACGTACTATGTATTGTGGTGATTGGATATGTATATGTATATAAAAACCAAATCCCTCATTAAAATATTAAGTCATATATGCCTTCCATTAGCGGCACACATGAAAAACTCGATCGACCAAGTGTAGGTTACGCCAATGCGTGGTGCGCCGTCTATCTTGTGGAAGTGTGAAGGGTAGACATGTAGGTTCTGCCAAAGCAAGGTGCGTGTTCTACCGTGTCGGCTTTTGGGTTAGACTTAACTGGTGATTCTTAGAGCGTCTAAGCCCAGAGGCAAGGAATGTTCATGGCAAGGTGTTGTGCATGTTCATTCAACAAGAGTTGCTTATGATGCAATTGGCAAGAGTTGCCTACCTGAGAGATCTAAGTTGTGGGCGATCAGCCCTAGCTGACTCATGACTTAGAGGATTTCAGGATCTTGCCCACTAGAAGGTTGTACGCTGCAATCTTCCGAATTGATGGTGAGGGCTATCAATTTGAAGTAAAATAGTGGGAGCGATAATTAATTAAAGGCCTAATTATATCGTCAAACTTTCAAATCAATCAAATTAGTCAAAATGAGTTTTGGACTAAAATTGCATATTTCCTTTTGTAGTTCAAATGGCAACAAACAACAACAACTTTTCTTTGCGATCGGTCCTTGACAAGGACGAGCTAAATGGGACGAACTTCCACGACTGGTATCGGACATTGAGAATTGTTCTCACTCAAGAGTGAAAGCTCTATGTCCTGGATACTCCAATTCCAGAGGAACCCGCTCCTAATGCACCAAAGGCAGAAAGGGATGCTTACAAGAAGCATGATGATGATGCCATTGATGCAAAGTGCTTGATGTTATGTTCAATGAACCATGAGTTGCAGAGACAGCATGAGAACATGGGTGTCATTGAGATGATTCAACATCTCAGGAACATGTATGAAGATCAGGCACGGCAAGAGAGATACAATGTTTCTAGGGCGCTGTTCAAGTGTGTCATGACAGAAGGAGATCCAGTTGGTCCTCACACACTCAAGATGATTGGGTATGTGGAGAACCTGCAAAGACTGGGATTTCCACTGAGCCAAGAGTTGGCTAATGACGTGATACTGCAATCGTTGCCAGAATCATACAGTCAGTTTGTGATGAACTACAACATGAACAACTTTGATAGGCCACTGTCAGAGTTGTTGGGCATGTTGAGGACAGCTGAGATACAGATGAAGAAGGACAAGCCTAAGGTTGTGATGGTGATCACGAGCAAGAAAGGCAAGTCCAAGCGCAAGGGCAAGGGCAAAGCTAAGAAAGGTTCTGATGCTAGTCAGGAGTCCAAGCCGTCTTTAGCTCTCAAGGCCAAGGGAGGCGTGACCAAGAAAGGAAATTGCCACCACTGTCAAAAGTCAGGACATTGGAAAAGGAATTGTCCTCTCTATCTGGAAGAACAAAAGAAGAAGGAGGTGACTGAAGCCTCTACTTAAAGGTGTCATGAAAGTAAACTTGTAACACTTTTTGAGGTATATGATACCAAGATGTAAAGTGTAAAGCACTCATAATTGGGGCAAGTGTTGCCTCCATAGATAGAGTACTTTAGTTTATTTTCAGCCTATAAGACATGTAATACAGTTGTGAACTGCTATTTCATATATTTCCAAAAGATAGAAACACTTTATTTTGCATATTGTATGACAATGATGGCAATTAATAAAGTTGAGTTTTCAATCTTAAAGATATGATCTTTGTGGCAATGCCTTGTTTATCTTGTGGTATTCGATATGCATAAGATAAAATGATACCTAAAAGTTATTAGATAAATCAAACAATCAAATTAGCATCAATCATGAGAAATTCATTTCTAGTTTCCATATGATGGATAAATCTAGACTCTTTTGGTTAGAGAACCAGTAAGAGACATGAATATCTTGGACATGATTAATCAATCTTCACTAATGGTAGTGGGAGAATGATTATCCTATTAGGTCTAATACATGTGATGTATTTACATACCTATTGGAACAAATGCTAATACTTCAAATGGTGTTTAGAGAAATACCAACATGAGTATCTTGAAGTGTTCAAGATTATCATAGATGAAGTACAAATTTGGTAAAGTGTTAATTCTTGATGAGATCAATGAATGAAATACTTTGACCAAATGTTTGAGATCATTTTGATTGATTATGATAGTGTAACATAGTGAACTCATGCTTAAGGCATGGTGATGTCTAAATCAAGAAGGAATCATACTCTAAAGAGTTAGAGAATGATTATCAAATAACTGAACTCTTCTTAATAAAAGAATACCCCATACTAATAAAGGACATTAAGAATCACAAGGAGTTGTGAGTTCGTATATCCTTGACAGATACACCTCAATTATCTATGTGATGAGTTGTTCATGTGATGAGTCAACTATCTAGATGAATATGAGGAACCATATTTTGAGTTATGGTATAAGACCATTACATCCTAAATGACTTCCATGTGAACCATAAGGTATGACCTTGATGGTAGCACTCATTAGATCATATCCATAAGTGCAAATGAGTCTTAAGTGTTAAGACACATGGATAACATTTTGAGAAGGATGATGCTTGTTGATTGCAACTTGATGACTAAGACATTTGGCATATGGATACAAAACTGCATTCCTATGAGGAATAAAACAAGGATGTGTACGTGACACAACCTATAAGGTTTATGAATCCACTAATGCAAATGAAGTCTATAAGTTACAATGGACTAATCAATGTGATTGATTGAGTACAAGCAACTCAGAATTGGATCTTTACTTTGATGATATAGTCAAAGGGTTTGATTGATATGTCAAAGATAAAGAGGGATCTGTGATTTAGTGTGAGCGTGTTCACATTCCACATATTGATGTGAAATGGAAATGTTCAAGATTGGAAATCCAAAAGTGGAAATTATCTTTAAGGAAGATAGATATGTTTCCTATGTGATAGGAATAGAGATCTATAGAGATAGTTCTCGAAAATCTCTTGACCTGAAAGGAGAAAGCATACATTGGCAATCTGTACTGAAGGGTTCAGTATGCACAGATTCAGTGGGAGAAAACTTGTCCATGTTTCATGGAGTTAGTATCCCAAGGCCAAAGTGTCCAATTCTTATGAAGAATATGAACACTAAGAATAGATATGATCTATCATGTATGTAATCATCCCATTATCTTGCATGTATGACATGGCAAGAATAAAATGCAATCATCATTTTGTATGTGTGACATAACAATATGATGTACTCATCCTGATAACTCGTATGTGGGACATGACGAGTGGATGTCTGTCTACTTCCAGTAAGGGTTACTGGAATACCATGAGAACTTGATAAGTACTTGGGAATTACTAGTTCTATGGAGATAAGGAAGAGTTCAATGTAAAGAGTTACATTGATGCGAACTTCCGAAAGGACAGAAAATTAATCGCAAAATATATATAGGATATATAAAAGTGAAGGTTTGTTGATGATTGGAAGTGTTCCAATAAAACCATTTAAAAGGAAATGCCGAGTATCTATGCGTTAGAGAACAGCAGTGGATATTATATGGATCTGGAAGTTCATGAGATGAACTTATATTCCTCTCATTGATGACAAGTATGGAATCCTTGATCATGCAATGTGGCTAAAGGTTAGAAAAGGAATACTAGATCGCATATTACGACACCTCCATCTCATACGTGTGACGTACAGCGAAGAGATGAGAGACATGCAATTTATACTGACTTTGGCAAGGTGTTGCCATTACTCACTATGTTGGCACTAGAGAACAGAAACATGTGGGACATGTTTGAAGATCACTATGAATATGATTCAAGGGTGATTGGCTCGCAGTGCAAGTGGGAGTCTATTAGTATGTATGCCCTGAGAGCCAATCATGGGATGATTGGTGGGATACATTAAGATTGATTTGATAAACAACAAAGGCAAGCTTCCAATTCTTTCTTGTTCAGTCATATGAGATAGTGATAGAACAGAATGAATGTCTAGAGAATGACAGTGCATGCCTTTAGGTTCATGACCTGAACGATGAGATCATACAGATGCTAAGAGTTTATACATTCTTGTTTTGTCCCTAGTCGGATGTCATAGTGGAAGGTAGATAGACAACTATGACACACAAGACTAGATTGTGGTGTTGGTTGATAACAGAATCTCATTAGTCATGATATAGAGATATCAAACCAAACACATAGGTACTTGTTAGAGAACAAGGTACCGGACAGACCCACCGTGAGTTTGACACATGGAACCATGACATGGTAGTCACAGTCAGTACTCACAGTGATGGTGGTGAGTGTGATTCTTTGACCTAAAATCACTACACTCAACACATGTCGTTGGGCACACTTTGACATCATCAAACGCAGTCCTGAAACATGGGTTGTTATAAAGGTGATGATTGGGTGGCTTTGACACATGGGGCTTTTGAGGGGTGAGTGATAGATATGGGATTTGTCCCTCCTAATGGAGTTTGATATCCATGGCCACTTGATGAGTATGATTGAGATAGGCGTGTGCACGCATGTGTGAATCAGTATGTGATATTGATGTCATACATATCTCCTTCAATCTACTCTGAGATCAAGATAGTGAATGAACGTTGACAGGATGACTGCTCCATGCCTCGAGTTCATTCGGGATATCAGTGACAAAGGAATTATACATTCACTGTAACACCATTCACGGATTGTAGGATGAAAGTTGTTCTCCAACTTTCTACTTTCACTTGGGTAGCAATGATGTGTGACTAGGCACCGCTCTTTGCTTGTGAAGTCATAAGTGTTATGGACTTTCACTGCCAACGTGAAATGGCCCTGCAGGGTCACACACATAGGATTTAACCTGGAAGAGGAGTTTTGTCCACAAGCAATGTTTAGATTGATTACTAAAGGAGTTTAGTAGTTCAATTAAACACTCAATCAATTGATAGCTCAATATCATATTGTTCAAGGTGTTGGACATATTGATTGGAGTATCGGATTGATTGAAATCGCATTTGACTGATTCTGCACAACCTCTACTCCCAACCGATTGGTTCAAGTGTTGAACCGGTCAGCTGAGGTTGCTGAACCGATCGGCTCAAGTGTTGAGTCGATCGGCTCATGGTCAGGGTGAAACGATCGGTTAAAGTGTTGAAACGATCGGTTCAAGTGTTGAAACGATCGGTTCAAGTGTTGAAACGATCGGTTCAACTGGTGCAACCGAGCAAGTTGGGAAAGTCAGGTCGGTGAGAATTTTCCTTGCATTTCACTTGCCCAATTTGATTGGAACAAGGATTGGTATTCGATACCAATTAGAAACGAAAGAAGGAAAGTCAATCGGGAACCGACCAGGACCACGAACCGACTGGTTCAGAAGTGAACCGATCGGCTCATGGGTCCCAACCGATCGATTGGTGCTCCAACCGACCGGTTCAGGTCCCCAACCGACCGGTTCACTTGTGAACCGATCGGTTCAGGTTGCGAGTTGGTTGCTTTTGTGGAAAATCTCGAACCCTTCCACTCCTGCTTTTAGTCCCGCATTGCCCGGGATGGAGAACCCTGTCCCATGACCCTCCTATATATATAGGGGTATTGGGGGCTTCTCAAACAACAGCTCAGTGCAACCAGTTGCTCTGCAAGTTTTCGTTCTCTCTGGTTTTGGTAACCAAGAGAGAGCCCGAGCAAGTGCTTCCCATAAAAGGGAGGTGTAGCAAGGGAAGGACAACTGTAGTTGCAACTGGAGGCAGGAGAGTGTGTTGGTGACTAGTACGTCAACAGGAGGGTGCGACTCCTTCCACTTCCTTGTGGGACAAGGAGAGTGGAGTTCCAGGTGGTCCGTGTGGACTACTACAGAGGCGGGAGGACACTGCTGCTTAGGAGGACAACTGTCATCCAACAGTCCGGTAGGAGGAGGAGTCGTCAGTCCCGGTGCGACCAGGAGCTACACAGACGCCGTCCAAGACCGGAGTTGAAGACCGTGCATTGCGCAAGGTATTGTCGCCGAGCAAGCCTCAGGACAAGATATGATTTCACAAATCATCCTTTCCTAATATATAGACGTTGACGCGTTTCCTCGTGCTGGGTTTGGGGAAGAAATTTTTTTTTGTTTCTGCTGCCTTCTCTGCCTCCCCTAAAACCCAACATTAGGACCATCCCGGGCGACACTGGGGGCCGATATCGGCCAACGTAGAAGAGTAACACAAGTGCCTGACGGTAGAATGGGTCGCTTCGTTCCTGACACGATATCAAACATGATACGCTCCGCCCGTCATGCGTGCTGCCCGAGAGGGTGTGCCACCCGACTTGAGCGTATCGGCCAGGGTCCTTGAGCGATTATAGTCGGCCGTCACGGTGTGCCGCCTGAGAGGGTGTGCCGCCCGACACTACTGTATCGAGCTAGGCTCCTGACCGGTATCGGGCTGGAGAGCCGCTGTAGTCAGTCGTCCTTCTACATCAAGAAGGCGACCTCTATCTTTATTTCTATTATTTAATTCTTTACCCATGCATTGTAATTAAGACCCTTTTTGTTTATGGAAATGGAAGAGTTTAATTACTTGCTGCTTTATGTTTGGTGCCATTGCTGGATGACTGCTATGTTTAATATCTGAACTCTAGCTTTCATGTTTGGATCGTGTTTCGCTTAGCTACCGAATTGTATTTTCCCGTCACAACAACTTCGAGAGTTGTGTTGTGGCTCTAGTGTTTGGTCTGATTCTGGAGTACAAGAGTGCCTGGAACGGAGTTGCTTCAGTAACATTTCACTCTAACTTAAAGTCTAGCAACCTCGAGAGGGGTGTTGATGCTTGGTTAGAGGTATCTGCTCTGAGATGAGGGGTACAGGATGTTCCTGCTGCCACTTGTTTTACCAAAGCTTATCCTTCGCACCTTGATTTAGCTCTAGTTTTGTCTTTCTGTTTCTATTGCATGAAAACCCCTAAAAACTTCTAAATTCTTAAAAATATAAGTCTTCCTTGTAACTCCAATTGGAGATAGGGTTTTCTCTTGTTTTATCATTCTTGTTCTACTGTTCCCTTCTGGGAACTTTATCATATCTCTACCCTTGCTGAAGTGTAGCGTGTCGATTCTGAGTTCTCAACACTACCACCCTCGTCCCTGTGTTCGACCCTGTATATCTACTTCGACCCCGTAAACAAAGTTGTGGGGGCCTAGAAGGATTCGGGTTATAAATGTAAAAGCTTGACTACCTCATATCCGCCTCCAATTTTAGGATGCGCGATTTAGGCCGGTCAGGAGCACATGTTGGAAAGGAGGCTTATACGTTGGAGTTGCCACCAGAGTTGCGCAGGTTGCATCCAGTGTCTCATGTAAGTATGTTAAGGAAGTACCATCCTGATACAGAGTTAGCTAGTGTTGTAGCCTATAGAGGTGGAGCTTGATGAGGATATGTCATATGTGGAAGGTCTAGTATTGATCCTTGACCGGAGAGTAAAGAAGTTGAAGAAGAAATACATATTGCTTGTGAATGTTTTGTGGCATCACTGTGGTGTTGAGGAAGCCATGTGGGATCTCAAAGAAGAGATGAGGAGGAAGTACCCCTCTCTTTTCTCTCAAGATTTCGGGGGCAAAATCCCTGTTAGGGGTTTATGGCTTATAAGACCCCTGACCCGAATTTTGGGTAACCCTATTTGTTTTGGCTTAATCATGAGTTTAGAACCTTTCTCTAATCTTTTCATATAATATTAGGGCTTTTGGAGAGTTTAAGATTCAAGATTTATCGTGTTTGGATGTTGTTTGTACTTTATATGATAGTTTTGGTGTAAATTGCAATTTACCCAAAGTAGGGGGTTAATGTGCAATTTGTCACCTCTAGAATGAAACTTCCATCTCCTAACATCATGTAGAGGAGAGAGAGAATTGGATGCCATGTTTTCATCTTGGATGAGTGGTGTCATCCTTAATGATGATTGAGGTTTCTATAGCTTATGTGTACTTTAACCATGGAATGTGTATGTGTGTTGCCTTGGGCTAGAAGGGCCACACCCTTGGTGTGTGGATAAGAGGTTGAGACCCCCCCCAACCTAGAGTGCACCACCACACCTTGCATTATAGGCAAGAGTGGTTGCATGCTGATCTTTTTGCATGGACAAGTATCTCCTAGATGTTTTAAGGTGATGACACCTCTCCTTAGACCTTTCTCTCATCCCACAAGTATATAGTTTCTTTCCTCTTCACTCTATTGAACCTTTTGACCATTCTTGTTTCCCCTTCCTTGTGGATGATCTTGGTCTTAGAGGAGAAAGAAGGAGCCTCTGTGGAAGCTTGGTGATCGGATCCTTAGCTCGTGGTGGTTCTTGCTCATCTTCATACCTTGGTGAGTTGTGCTTCCTTTATGATAATCTCCTTAGTATCTCTTCTCCATCCTCATCCCCTCTCTTAGCCATGGAAAATTCCTTGGTATGAATGCTATTCTTGAGGCATGTCGGGATGAAGCTCTCTCATCCTTTTCTTTCTTCTTCTTCTTTGGATCGGCTAGGGTTGCTTTTCTTCTCCTTTATGACATTGGTATCTTCTTTCCTGTTTTAGGTGTTTCTGTGGCCGAGTTTGGGACCTTTGGTGGATCATCTTCAACCTTTGGACCGGGTGCAAGGAGCTTTAATCTTGGATCTAGCATCTTTAGTTGAAGTCTTCTCAAAGGCAGTTATATAACTCTTACCTCTCTATTATTGCACTCTTTACTTATGCATGTATTTGTTTCTTTTCTCTAAAACAGTTCTCCCCACATGATAGTACTTAATGATGATCTTAGATTTCTATTTTGGGGGATGTGAAATATGATATTTACTCTTGAACATGGTACTTTCTTGAAGCAAGTTTAGGTGCGTATCTTGTGGAGTTTTCATCCTGATGATGGCAGAGTCCCTTGCTGTTCCAGATCTTACTTTTTCCTATCTTGACCTTGATCATGACTTGGTGATGGTCTTGGCCATGTAGTGGTTGAGTCGAACACACTAGTTATGCCATAGTTGTAACCTGTGATGGTTAGTGGTTGATACACCTATGCTGATGTAGAACTGTCACCTTATGATGCTAAACCAACACCTTAGTCATAGTTGCAATCTGTGATGGTTTGTGCCTGATACCCTAGTTATGCTTTAGTTGCAACGTATGTTGGTTAGTGGTCAACACACCTTGTGTTGACGCTAGGCTGATACCCTATCAGGATTATAGATATGTCACACCTTGTTAATGGTAAATCGACACACCATATGGTTGATAGGCCGATAACCCCTGTTGACGTTAGGCTGACACACTTTGATGATGTTAAGTCAAAACCCTAGGATGGTGTTAGACCTATTATACCTTGTTGGTAATAGGCTGGTATCATGGTGGGTGCTAAAATTGATACCGATGTCAGGACAGAATCAACATAGCATGTTGTGCATAGTTTGAGACACCATGTTGATGTTAGGTCGATGTCCTAACCATAGCGACAATCCATGATGGTCTGTGGTTGATTCCCTAACCATAGTTGTAAATTTAGATGGTTAATGGTCGATATACCTTGTTGATGATAGAACTGGTATACCCTTGGTGATGATAGGTCGACACACTTTTGTTGGTGTTATACTGATACATCAGGGGGGTGTTAAACTGATAAACCTATGTTGAGATTAGGTCAACACACCCTGATGTTGGCAAATCGATACTCCATGCTTGTGTAGAACTGATATCCTATGTTGTTTCTAAGCCGACATAGCATGTTGTTGGAAGGTCGTAACACTATGTTGAGACTAGGTCAATACATTATGTTGATGTTAAGCCGATGCCTTTTGAAAATGACATACCGAGACACCAGGTGGATGGTAGGCCGACACATGATGATGTTGATGGTTGAAGGGTAAGTTGGACACACAAAGATACACTTGTATAACTAGGGTATAAGCCATGTAGATTGTTGATTAGAATATTATTTAATAAATCTTCATGTTACCCCTTGAACTCTATGTACTCCAAGATGATAGGAGGAAATGAACTTGGGGGTTGGCTGTTGAACCTAGATTAATGAACCCTAATATACTAAGAAGGAGCCTTATCTTGATAATGTGAAATGTAACTTACTTGTTTCCCTTTTATGGAATGGCTATGATGTTGGCATGATTATCTCTATTGTTATGAATTCCTAACCATGTAGGTGTTAGAAGTTGATATGCATAGCTAAGTGAAAGTTGTAGTAATTATGATATGATACAGGTTGAATGAGCCTCCATAAGATATGTTGAGTCACTTGTACTTCAAGAATCATGTAAATGAGCCCTATGACCTAGCAATGACTTATTTCCCAGTGTGAGGTTACATAACATATGATGAGTCGAGGGATTGATACCTATGGAATATGTCTTTGATGATGATGATGTTGTGAATGGTAGTGATACAGACATCATGTGATGATAATGTGATAAGTTCACACCTTTTATATTTATATCTTCTAGAGCTACACTATACCTTTATCTTTGTAGAGTTCTCTATGCCTTTGTACGTTGTAACTTGATTGATGCTAAAAGACACTTAATGGACTTAACTAATCTAGTGGAACTTAATCCATGTAGTTTTGCCCTGTTCCATAGACCCATCTCAGTGTCAACACTTGCTGGATGATGAAACATGCTTTTTCCTAGTGAAGGCTTGGAGTCATATACTGTTGAGTATATGCATTCATAGGATTGGCTATGAGCCATACCCTAGTAGGAGTGCAGTTGTGAGCCATAGCTCAGTGACTTGATGTTTATGAGGTTTCACAAGATTGGCTGCAGGCCATACCTTGGCAGGAGTACGACTGCAGGTTGTAGCTCAATTTCACTAGCGCCGTGACCTATACCAAGACGGGCTAGGATTTTCACAGCTTGACTATATTTCACTGGTTGTAGTTGACTATTATGTCTATGTGCTGTACTTGTGTACTAACCATGGGGTTTGGTGAAGTCATGGATTCTGGATCTTCCATTGACCTTGTATGGCACCGATTTTGACTTAGCAGTGGTCGCTTGGATTTAGATGGTATGACTCAAATCCTCAGGGCATAATAAAATATGTAACCAGTAGTGTAGTACACTTGATTATGATCAAATATGAGAACATTGGATGAGGCCTTTGTTGTTTTAGTATAATATAGTTGATAGTAAATACACATGTTCTTCATATTCCTTTTATGATGATAAGATGTTCCACAAATCCAATTGTAATTGCTTATACTATTCTTCTCTAGACGTATCATTTAATTGAACACAATTATCATAATTGTAGCTTTATTTCTGTTCTTTAGATACCCATATATGTGTTAATAATAGCATCAATGGAGATTCATATCTCTCGTTGAGATTTGGATCTCACCATGTGGGTTCCCCACCTTTTAGGTGGACGTGCACGAGGAGGCAGAGATCATGCAGATGAGGTAGAGAAGCAGGAGGAAGGATAGTAGCTGATGTTGGGAGTGTTGCTACTAGTCTTTTAGTGTAGAGTCCTAGAGTCGTCCTTGTACACTCAGGTCCTTTGGATAGTTTTGGTTGTGTTTTGTCTTGTATGCCCTTTTGATGTCATGTTATGGCATATGTTAAAGTATATGTTTGTATAGATATGGACAAATGTTTCTTGTTATTCATGTCCTTCTGGGTGAATGAGAGTATGTCATACCCTCCAACTTCAGTTCCTAAGGATGTCATAGTTTTTGATGTGACAATGCCAGCTGCATCATTCAAGTCAATCTGCCTTTGTATCTCAAATGGAATTATCCTCTTGCATGGTAGTAGCCTAAGCATGTCCTTTTCCAGCATTTGGTGGTTGTGGTTTAGGTTTACATGAGAAATCTGATATTCAACTGCTATTGTGCCTTTCAACTTAACAAAGGAGGGACATTCTGTGTGTGCAGTAGGCTTGTACCAGTATAGTGTATCCTTACATCTTTCTAGTGGATTACCTCCCTTAATGCAAGTGTGTGTGATCCTTGAGGTGTCATTGCAATTTTGTACCTTATGTGGGTGCGTGATTTTGATGCCAAAGCCAACTGTGTCTGCATACGCCTCATAGAACTTCCTTGTTTCTATAGAAAGGAACTTAAGGCCAACCTATGGTATTGTAATGCCTACTGGTGTATTGGGGACTTTAGAGAAGCATGGCATTGCTGAATGTGACTGACTTGTAGCTGAATGGTCAACAACATTATCTAACAACAACACGACATGTGATGCTTCTGATGACTGTTAGGAAATGTCGACTTCAATTACATTAATTGCTTCGTTGGCATTCATATAATCGTGCTCAAGGTCTTCATTCAAGTCTATGAAAGTGACTTTGGATGTCAATGGCAATGAACTATGTCATTCATGTACCCAAAACATAATAATAAGTAAAAAATAATTGGAATCAATGACATGGTATTACTAGAAGACTACATGTGTAACAACTATTTGGGACTTTGGATGGTTGATAGAAATAGCACATTGAACTATGGAAGGGGTGTTAATAGGTTAGATGAATCTCATCTGTGTTATGGTGTTGCATATGTTATGCTAATTACATATAAAGGGGATCTGAACAAGTTAGTTGATAGGACTACAGTCCGTTAATAGATTGTTATTGTGCTAGAGTACATTGTTCTATGAAAGTTATAAGGCATAAAAATTCGTAATTGGTGTTAGAGTATTGAGCACAAGTACAATAAATTGCCATGAGTTAATAACAATAAACAACAACAAATAGCACGACTATTATTATGCTAGAGTACAATGTTCTCTATCCCAAGAAAGGCATTGGAAACAAATTTATTTGAATTTTGGTTGTCCTTGCAACAACACAAAATATAATGTTGACTTGCATCATATATCCAAGTATTGTTCGTAACAAGTGGTAGTGAATGCATATAATATGTTATAGGAAGAAAATGTCATGGTAATGCCAGATACTTAGTGATTTTTAGTTAATCACTAACAACATTGTTGTGTTACTAAATAAGGTGTTTCCTTTTGAGTGGGTGGGTATGCAAGGGGAGTTTATCCGTGAGTGAAGTGAGATAATGTATAGAACAAGGTGGTTAAGGCATAGCTGAATTTTAGTAAAAGGGTTGTGAAAGGATAACTAAATTATTGTTGAAAGACGTAGTTAGTTTACTCATCATACAAATAGGTGGTTAACATATAAACATGCATGCAAATGGTGCTTAGCATACATGTAGGGTGTGGGTAGCTAGGGAATGTTATTGCTAAGATTATTGAATATGCAAAATGCCACTTAAAAACTAGTCAATGTCTCCAAATGTTATAGATCAGGTTAGTGAATGTTATAGATAAGGTCAGTGAATGCTATCCCTAAGGTTGTTGAATGTTATAGATGAGAGTAGCGCATGTTATTGCTAAGGTAGTGGATTGTTGTATCTAAGGTCGGTGAAGGTTATTGCTAAGGGACTGTTATAGCAAATCTTAGAGAGTGTTACTGAACAGGCATGGGGGTTGGTTTGAAGGCTTGGGAATGTTATAGTAAATGTTGGGGTCATGTATTTTGTTGGTTGGTATAATACGCAGTACATAAAATGGTGTTCAATAGTGTGCAACTTTTACTGAATTATATTTATGTTGTTTGTGTTGATGCATGCCATGTTGATGCGAAGGAGTATTTGTCCCTTTGTTAATGGAAAAATCAGATGTTGGTTAAGCGTATGTTTTGTGTGATTGAGAAGAACTTTGTCGGACTTTGATTGGTTGATGGAATTCGAGTTTTACAATCTATGTTGTTATAGTAGAGTGCGTTAACGCATAGTAAATTGGGCAACACATAGCAAACTGGGGGTTGTTATGCGGGTTGGCTAAATCAGAAGGGGGTTGTACAACTATATTCTCATATACATAAGTATTTAAAGTGAAATCAGGATCATCATCCATTATGATAGCTCAGAAATGCAGTTTGTTGTACATCTATAATCTGTATTTAAAGTGAAATCAAGATCATCATCCATCGGAATAGCTCCAAAAAGTAGGAAGACCGTTCAATAGGATTTCCCCTATGCAAATAAGTTTCCGGGTACTAACATTATCATAGTAATATACTGAGGGGGTGGGGGAATGTGCTGCTAAATAGTCACTCAACATTAATATATCCAATAACGAACCTTTTTACCAACTTGGGTATTCACATCTTGATTCACCTTTGCTACTCCTTTAAAAATGCCGCAAACTTCACCCGATCTGTCTTGTCCGCCTTCTAGGATGGCATGTATCCAGGTAACCGTCATCCTAGGGAGGTTCATATTGTTTAGTGACGACAACAGATGAACGTCGTTAACCTACCCAGCGGTAGCTACCCGTAGGTAATCCGACAGAAGAGGAGGGGGACGAGGAGAGGAATGAGAGTCTGCAAGAAGAAGAAAGGGAGGGGCGAAGAAAAATCATCCGCCAAAAATGGACGGGCGAATTGTTGGGATTAGGAATATAATCCAGCCCATGTCTTAGTGGGATTTAGACTTGGGAGGGTTGGTTTGTGCTACCAATCCTAATAGGAGTCAAATCTTGAATAGTAGGAATATGACTTCCTATGTGCAACATGCAGTTGGACTAGGATTCGAACTAGGACTAGAATTCCTGGTTGCAATCACATGCATGGAGGCCTATAAATAGAGGCCCCTGGGGAGGCCTTTGGATCATCCACCGGTTGAGGTGTGAGTTCTCCAGTTGCTTGTTGGTGCCTTCTGTGGTAGAGGGTGCCAGAGAACAAGAACAACTGGTAGAGAAGCTCTCTTGGTTTATAAGAGAGGTTCAGCGACTTTGCCTTGAAGCAAAGTAGCGGTTGGCGGTTGCTACCCGGATTTATGGGTAATTAAATCTGGGAGGTGTGAGTTGTAATTTTATTACATAGTGCTTATTAACGGGATTGCCCCGTGGTTTTTCTCTCCTTATTGAGGGGAGAGTTTTCCACGTTAAATCTGGTGTTTTTCTTCTTTGGGTTTTATACGCTTGTTGGTAGCGCTTCCATGACAACTTTTCGTCACATCCGGGACTATATCGGTACAACATCCCCAGCAAGTGGTATCAGAGCGAGGTTGCAGATACAAGTCCAGATGGGGAAAGATGAAGATGCGATGATGATAAAGTTGACAAGCACAAATTGGCAGATTTGGAAACCCAAGATGGAGGATATTCTCTATTGCAAAGATCTATACGATCTGATAGAGGGACAAAAGCCAGAGACTACATCTGATGCAGATTGGAAGAGGCTAAACAGGAAAACCGTCGGAACAGTGCGGAAGTGGCTCGACATCTCCGTATTCCATCACGTCTCAGAAGAGACCAATGCCAAAGATCTGTGGGAAAAGCTCAAGAAGTTATATGAGCGGAAGACTGCCACAAATAAAACTTTCTTGATCCGAAAGTTGGTGAACCTCAAGTACCGGGATGGTACAAACATCGCCGAGCATATGAATGAATTCCAAAGCCTTGTAAATCAGTTGGGGTCCATGAAGATGGTTCTTGATGATGAACTTCAGGCTCTACTTCTTCTAGGATCGCTACCGGACAGTTGGGAGACACTCGTAGTGACAGTCAGCAATTCTGCATAGGAGGGCAAGTTGACACTTGATCAGGTGAAGAGCAGTGTACTGAATGAAGAGACTCGACGACGAGCCTCAGGCGACAGTGGATCAGAGGTGCACTTCACAGAGGGCAGAGGCGTTGATAGAGCGAGAGACCATGGTAGATCTAAGAGCCGCGGTGAATCCCAAGACCGCGAGAAGTCTCGTGGTAGATCCAAGTCAAAGAATGGTAGAGGGTGCTTCCATTGCGGCAAGCCAGGTCACTTCAAAAGAGATTGCAAGATTTGGAAAAAGAAACATGGGTCTGAAGCCAAAGACAAGCAAGATGACGACAAGAATACTACAGTGACGATCTCAGATGATAGGTGCGATGATGACGATGTGGTCTTAACAGTCCAAGAACAGTGTTTGCATGCTGATGAGGATGATTCTGAGTGGGTGGTGGATACTGCAGCTTATTATCATGCTTCACCAAGTAAGGAGTTCTTCACTTCATACAGGAGGTGAGACTTTGGGAGGGTGAACATGGGAAATTCTAGCTTCTCTAGAATTGTCGAGATTGGTGACATTTGTGTTCAGACAAGTGTTGGTTGCACGCTCACGCTGAAGGATGTTCGTCACGTTCCAGATTTGCGACTGAGTTTGATCTCTGGTTCTTTCTTTGATAGAGAAGGTTGTCATCTTGATTTTGGTGACGGCAAATGCAAGATCACCAAGGGGGCTTTGGTTATTGTACGTGGCAAACTGTCTCGCACATTATACAAGACCAAGCTCAAAGTACTTAGAGACGGCAGTATACATACAATTGAGGATAACCAGACAGATCTATGGCACAAACGGTTAGGACACATGAGTGAGAAGGGCTTGAATCTTCTATCTAAGAAGAGGTTGATTCCTTGTGGCAAGGATAGTGGTCTCAGTTCATGTGATGCATGTCAGACAGGAAAGAAACGACGAGTTTCTTTCAAGACAAGGTCTGCGGTGAAGTCAAAGCTTCTACAGTTGGTTCATTCGGATGTCTGCGGTCCGTTTGAGATGGCTTCACTGGGAGGCAATAAGTATTTTGTCACATTCATTGATGATGCATCTAGGAAGGTGTGGGTCTACTTGCTGAAGACCAAGGATCAGGTTTTTCAATGTTTCTAAAAGTTCAATGCCATGGTAGAGCGGGAGACCGGTGAAAAATTAAAGTGTCTCCGAACGGACAATGGAGGAGAGTACACCTCCAGGGAGTTCCAGGCGTACTGCACGCAGCATGGCCTACGGCATGAGAGGACAGAGCCCGGCACACCACAACACAATGGTACAGCTGAAAGGATGAACCGTACTATTGTCGAGAAAGTCAGATGCATGTTGAAGACTGCAAAGTTGCCAAAGACATTTTGGGGTGAGGCAGTGAGAACTGCCTGCTATCTGATAAATCGATCTCCATCAGTTCCTTTGGGGTTTGATATACCTGAGCATGTATGGATAGGTAAGGATGCATCCTACTCACATCTCCGAGTATTTGGATGCAAGGCATATGCTCATGTTCCCAAGGAAAAGAGGCAAAAGCTGGATGATAAAGCGGTGCCATGTATCTTTCTTGGCTATAGAGATCAACAGTTTGGGTATAGGTTATGGGATCTAGTAAAAAAGACCATGACCAGACACAGAGATGTGACTTTCTGTGAGAGTCAGACAGTGACAGAGCCTGAGGTTGATGATGCAGAGGCTGCGGGATCAGGTGACAGTTCTTCAGACGATGAGTATGAGGATGATTCAGCTTCTTCACAGGTGCAGTCTTCTGATGATGAAAAAGAGCAACATAATCACCATGAGCAGCAGAGTGATAGCACATCAAGTGGTCCAGTTCCAGACGCTCAGACGAGTGATTCAACTTCACAGGAAGAGACTTCTAGGCACGGGGAGCAGGATCAGGACCAGGCAGAGTCCTCAGAGCAGCAGCTGAGGAGGTTTGACAGAGTACGTCATCCTTCATCCAGATATCCGACATCTCGGTATATCTTCACTTTTGCAGGGGGAGCCATATCTTGGCAGTCCAGGTTGCAGAAGTGTGTTGCACTTTCAACTACAGAGGCAGAATACATTGCAGCAGCGGAAGCAGGAAAAGAAATTCTCTGGGTGGTGAGATTTCTAAGGGAGCTGGGGATGATTAAGATTGACCAGACTATTTTCTGTGATAGTCAGAGTGCCATTGACTTGAGCAAGAGCACAATGCATCATGCACGGACAAAGCACATTGATGTGAGATATCACTGGCTTCGTGATGTTATAGAGAAGAAGTTGTTGACTCTGAAAAAGATCCATACTGAGAAGAATGTTTCTGATATGATGACCAAGGTGGTGACACGAGACAAGCTAGAGCTTTGTAAGAAGCTCTGCGGTGTACATTCCCAATGATGATCGCTGAAGACCACATCTCCCTCATGGGCTGGAGGGGGAGATTGTTGGGATTAGGAATATAATCCAGCCCATGTCTTAGTGGGATTTAGACTTGGGAGGGTTGGTTTGTGCTACCAATCCTAATAGGAGTCAAATCTTGAATAGTAGGAATATGACTTCCTATGTGCAACATGCAGTTGGACTAGGATTCGAACTAGGACTAGAATTCCTAGTTGCAATCACATGCATGGAAGCCTATAAATAGAGGCCCCTGGGGAGGCCTTTGGATCATCCACCGGTTGAGGTGTGAGTTCTCCAGTTGCTTGTTGGTGCCTTCTGTGGTAGAGGGTGCCAGAGAACAAGAACAACTGGTAGAGAAGCTCTCTTGGTTTATAAGAGAGGGCCAGCGACTTTGCCTTGAAGCAAAGTAGCTGTTGGCGGTTGCTACCCGGATTTAGGGGTAATTAAATCTGGGAGGTGTGAGTTGTAATTTTATTACATAGTGCTTATTAGCGGGATTGCCCCGTGGTTTTTCTCTCCTTATTGAGGGGAGAGTTTTCCACGTTAAATCTGGTGTTTTTCTTCTTTGGGTTTTATACGCTTGTTGGTAGCGCTTCCGTGACAACTTTTCGTCACATCCGGGACTGTATCGGTACAACATCTCCAGCAAGAATCCAAACAGAGACGAAGGAAGAAAAGAATGGGACGGAGGAAGAGAGCAAGAATGAAGACGGCAAAGCATTTGGCGGCAAACTGAATTCAAATCGTTGCAAAGGGTATGTCGGGAGCGCAAGGAGGTGTGAGTGTGTTTCTACAATTGTTACTCGCCATCTAATCAATCGGCGTTTGTAACCTACTTGGGCACAAGTTGTTGTCGGGACAAGGGGAGCTGTCATGACATGTGGAGCAAGACGACAATGATCGTTCCGTTTCTCGTCTGGCACATCGTCTGCACTAGGCATAAACCTGTGCTGTGCACGGGTGCCATGATGGATAAAGTATCAATGTACAGTATGAAGTTTGGACAACTCTCTACATTTCCAAATATAAAAGTGTAATTATGTAGAAGTTTTTTTGTACAGTAGATATGAATAACAACTACATCTGGATACCGGAGAATATAGAGTCCTCATGTGACGAGCATCTTCCGGTGTTTTTTCGGTGACAGAAGCATCTTGTTGTAATATATAACAACTTCTATAAAGGAACTTTCATATCTTAGTCATGGCATCTTGCTCGGTATTGACGTGAATCCAAACTTGCTACCTGCAATGCATATAGATAGATAGATTAATAGAAGTGAATGAATCTAAACTTCAGACCGAGAAAAACTCAATCCATTGAGTTGAGTTGTTTTTTTATTTGTTGACAACATGTTTCCAATTATCCTCTTCACGGCAAAAGCACCATCTGGGTTGGTTTGTTAGGCGTTGTAAATTTATATTAAAACCAAATGAACTTTCGGTTCAGCAAGTATTAGTGATAATAAAATCTGAAAAATTTAACATGTTGGTGTAATTGTGTAGGTCCAAATTGAGATAATTATGGCCCTAAGATCTTTGTCACAGGAACAAAATAGACATAACACCTTGCTGAACTACATCAAAAATACCAGAAAAGCTTAGTAAAAAGTTTATAACATTTTAAAACAGTAAAACACCAGCGAAATCAACTGAAAAAGTCACCGAAACTTAAATTCAGTAGCAGCCTATTATGTTGGAAGAATCAGTAAATCACAATTTCTAGTTACAATCTAAGATGAACAATCATACTATCAAACGAACTGCTTAAACTCTAAAAAAATCCACATAATTCCTAAAGTTATGTGAAACTATATAGTTTGTATTTTTTTATAAACAACTACACAAACGATATGATAAAGAAAATAGAACCCCAAAGTCATTAACATGTTGGTGTAAAGATATGGGTCTGAATTGAGCTACTTATGACCCAAAAAATCCGTCACGGGAACAAAATATACATAACACCTTGCTGAATTACAATAGAACTACCAGCAAAACTGGGTGAAAAAGTTTATAGCATTTTCAAACAGAAAAATAAAAGCAAAACTTACTGAATGTAACTTCTTAAGCTTTACAAAAATCAATAGTTCTTTCAAATTTTAGGTCCAGGTACTTCTAGTCAAATTTAAGTTGTTGATAAGGAATATAATCACATTGTTGGAGGTTAAGTATATATCTCTACTCCATGTGCCATTTACATCGGGAAAAACAGAATCTGGAGAATGTACTTCAGTTGAGACAAAAAATTATGACATCTGCCAAATAGTTTTAGTTGTCTTTAAATAATAGTAAAATGTTCAAATATTTGTAAGAAGTGTGATACTTCTAGATTCTTATAAACATTATAGACTTTCGCACATCAATATGGTACAGCAACATCACAACTTCAGTAAAATCTAGTTGTTGAAAGACCAATCCCCAAACATAAAAAGGGTCAAAACACAAGAAAGCCACCTCCTTTGAGGGATAGTTTATTGCATGTGTCTAGAAACTTTTAAGATTATGATCTAATTAACCAACCCCATCCCAGGGGTAATAGCTCCTCACATTTGGTCATCATGTCCATAACCATGTAACAAAATGGAGAAAACATATAAGTGGGCCCATGTATTTTTGACAATTAAATTTGACTCAAATACTTCAACAAAAAACATATGCAGCTTCTCCAAGCCCCCATTCCATTTAGGATTCATAGTAAGATGAGATATAATGTCAACTAACATTGGTACATAGTGAGAAGTAAACTTCCTTATTTTTGGCAACCGGTTCCGTATGAAATGATATCATCGTTAGTAATGCCTTCATTGCACCATAGATAACTGAAACATGTAGTAAATAAATCAAATTAATATATCTATCATGCACCATATTAAATCTCATATAAACATGAATAAAATAAAACAAAGTCACATACCTTTCCAGAGTGGGCTTGGTGAAATATGATGTTACTCAGTTTGTTGTTCTCCTAGTTGGAACTGGAAACTATCATTGGAATCAGAAACAACTTTACTTGCTTCTGGTACACAAAGAAGCATTTGTTCCAAAACACCACAATAAACATGTTGATGTTTCCAACCTGACAGGCAATAACATCAAATCTGGATTTAAATACCTATGTGAATATTCACAAATTTAAATGTAGAAGGAAAAGCAATGGTGAAAAGGGAAGCAAAATAACATATAAACCATTTTGTAATCCAAGACCACGTTGGTATTGGTCTCTCTCCATTTTAGCAATAGATTAATAGCAACTGTATGTTATGACCCACTCCATGATTATCTAGTAAGTACCTCGATTAGTGCTAAGAATCTTGTTAAACATCAAGGATAATCAAAATAAGCTAATATGTGAATCAATAGTTGAGATTGAATCATCTAAGGTAACTAATGACAATTGTAGTGTTAATTGTTGAGTTAAGTTAAATGCCAAGATGCAATTGGTGCTTTGACCAGTTATGATAAGATACTAATTGTGATTTTGTGCTTTGAGGTTGTAGAGAATCCCATGCTTGAAAGTTTGCAAGAGAAATTACTTGAATCGGACATTCGAGGCAAATGATATGACCGTTTCAAGGATTTTGGACCTGGTTGCAATTTTCCCAGTAATTGATTTTGTTTTTCTTTCTTTCTTTAAGAGGGTCGGCTACTCCTCTCTTCTTCCTTATTTCTTCCCCGATAGAACAGTAGGCAACCGCTTTAGAAGCGGCGCACAGCAGGGATCCACGGAGGACGATGGGCAGGGTGATTAGGGCTCCTTGAGCCAAGCTTCCACAACGCCTACCTTCCTTTCCCCTTCCCCTTCCTCCTCTACCTTCCCCTCTTCCTCACCTCTACTAGCAGCACCAACGCCTACGGCGGCGCCCCCCCCCCCCTTGTAGTTGCGCCAGTAGCAGCATCTGCAGAGCCAAGATCAAGTAGCAGGGCGCCAGCCAGAGGTCGTTTTAGTGCAGCCAACTCCTCCAATCATCGGCGTTGAGCTCGTCCTTGAGGGCCTAGCAGCAACCAGCAGCCCTGCCACCCTGTTGCTTGGCCTACAGCCAGTTTGCTTTGCAGCAGCAAGCTGCTGCGTATGGCAACAACCAGGGGGCTTTTTGGGTCTGCCCATCAGGTCTATACTTAATCTAAAGCCCTACCTTAGATTCAGTTTCCAACTAAGTTCAAATTTAGAGCCGTGCATGATGAAACCATGCTACTGTCAAGTTGCAGGAACAGCGTTTTGATCGGCCGAATTGGGTGTGATTCGGCCGAGTTTCTTTTATAGGAAATCGAGCAGTGTTCTGATCGGCCGAGTTGTATGTGATTCGGCCGAGTTTCTTTTATAGGAAATCAAACAGCAAGTTGATCGGTCGAGTTTCAAGTGGATCGGCCGAGTTGTGAAGCAATCGGCCGAGTTTCTGACCAATCGGCCGAGTTTCAGAGCTGTGAGTGGCAGTTCATTCAGAAATCATTATTTAACTCAATTTAAGTGCTTAATTGCTTTAGTATCAGTTGGTATAACTTCTAAACAGTTTAGCACATACAATAGTTTATTATATATTCAATGGAACTTGAGATACGTAATATGATTGATGAAAAAGATAGAATTTCCTGTTTTACAGTTGCAATGCATATGCTGAATAAAGATGGTTGTTTAGCAATGAATTTGAATAAGTGGCATTGAGTCATGTTAAAAGATGACAGATGATATATATATATATGAGTTTTTAAGAGATGTTCAGAATGTGAAATAAGTATGAAATGTGTTTTTCCTGTTTAATTGTTTATATGTTAATCAGTTAATAGACTTAGGTGCCCTAACATCGTAGAACCCCTTTGAGAGGTCTGCATTGGGGGGGTGAAACTCGTGTTGCAACAATAACTGTGCGGAGTCACAGGCACGAGGATAGAGAGAGGCAGTGTTCAACAACAACGCGTGCGATGTCACGGTGGCACTGGAGTAAATGGGGGTTATTCAACATTAATATGTGCTTGTGTCACGGTGGTAACCCGGTAAGACTCTCCGCCTGTGTGCTCAGGTTTGAGGAGGAGTCTAGAGTTCACTCTTTTGAGAGTGTAGTGAGGCCTTGTGAGCCTGAGGCCTTGTGAGCCTGAGAGTCCTGCAGCAGACCAGGGCTGGCAGTCAGACTTAGCATTTCCCGAGTGTGTCGCTAAGCCTTGTACGGTGGGATCGTAGTTCGCTACAGATCCTTATATGCAGAGTACACTGCATATGTTTAGGGCATAAAAATGATAAATATGTAATCATATAGGATCACAGTAAATTAATATATTCGAATTTTTGTGCCAATTCTCTTTAACTTTTTATTTGTTTAAATTATCTGTTGTTGCATAGAAATGTGATTATTATATGCAAATCTGCTATGTCATTAGAACCGCCCTGCTTGTACTGTACTTATGTTTAGTTCAATTTTATAAACCTGATGAGTTGTTTAGTGATAGCTAAATGAAAGGCTATTCACTGAGCGAGTAGGCTCATACCTCTACTCAAAACATTTTCAGGTCAGCATCAGCAACAGGAAATCGGAAGGATCGTTTCATCCTAACGCTTAGTCTTTAGAAGGTTGTAGTTAGTCTAGTTAGAGGTCTCTTAGTCCTTTCCCCTCGATCCTTGGAACATGGTATGAGTGAGAGAGAATGTGTATGTGGAATGTGTATAAAGATGTAATTTAACTTTTATGCTTTACTTTATGTCGAATAATGTAATATGTTGTAGACTCTATTTATATTTCTAGACAGTTTAATAGAAATGCTTCTGCAGTTTGTTTAGTTTTAGTTTACAGCATAAATCTGGTTAACTTTTTAATGTCTTTAAAACGTTTTAAAATGTGATGAGTGGTTGGCTTGTGTGTAAATCCCATCCGTCGTGCCCTAATCTCGTGGTTTGTGGTTAGTGTGAGATCGGGGCGTGACATTTTGGTATCAGAGCGAGGTTGAGTACATAGTTACTCAGAACAGATCAGGGGACGATAAGAGACCAATAGGATTAATGTTTGGGAGTCTTTCTTCTATCTGTAATTTTCTAACAGGAAGTGTTCTGTTATACTATTGCAGATGGCAGGAAGAGGACGTGGTTACGAGAATCAAGTAACAAGCTTAGGTTGAATCGTTAAGAATCATTAGGGTCAAAAGATAAAGTTATAAGTGAGGCAAATAAGAAATGATGTGTTTCTATCTCTGGGAAGTCTGAGTGTTTAGATACCCTGGCCAGGTGTCTAAATACTTAGATTGACCAGTATCAAGCTACTCTGTTTATTCTTCTCTGGATGCCCTGGCCAGGTATGCAGAGGAAGGATAGGCTAGAGAGAAACTCTAGAAATCTTAGGGTTATGAGATAAGGAATTGATGTAGGAGTAAGAGATTAAATATAGGATGTGATATAACTCTTACTTTATATTGCTTATTTGATTGAAGATCACTAGAAATGCTTTTATATGCATGAATTTAGATTTTCATCTTGCACAATAAATATGATTCTTTTATATTGTTGTGTCATAAAGTGATTTATTTAGTGTTCGTATTCTTTGTATTAAAAGAGATCAAAAGTTATGTTTAAATGAGTTTGCCCTTGGTGGATGTTCTTTCCACATGTTTGAGATTAATAGGAGTTGGTTAATCCTGAGTAGCTCTTGGCTTCAGGACTACAGGTTCGGCCTGGTCCGACTGGCAAGATGTGTTACTAGGATCTAACGACTCTTATTGAGAATATAATGAAAGTAGACTCTGGATAATTTAGACCTACAACATAGTAAGAATGTACATACGTTAAGATGTTGAGATATAAGGGAAAGATTAGAGCAGCTAAGAAGTAGCTGGAATCGATATCGAGGCCCAATGTTGAAGCCTCATATGAGAAATCATTATTTGGAATTTAAAGAACATGATATAAGGTTCAGATTAAAATTAATGATTTGTATTATATGAACTCTAAATATGAGAATATGGTAAAGATATGAGAATAGTATGTAGGGCTAAGATAGTAATAATTCACCCTGGAATGGATCATGTAATAAAATGAAATACTTTATTGTACTTCTTACATAGAAATAAAGAGCCTTTGGAAGAGCAACATGATATACATGAAGAAAACGTGTAAATTAGAAAATGAATCATATATGGTGCATAACTACCATGGTAGAGACGTTTAAGTAAGTAAAATGATGACACACAATATGATGATGAAACCCTAGCAGGGTAAATTGAGAATGTAACTTATTTGGATGTTCAAGTAAGAGGAAGGAAATTCCAGTGATAAGATAAGGAAGACTTGAGTAAACTTATGAGATTCTAACAGTGAGGGTGTCGGTCGAGTTATGAGTAGGACAACTCGACCGAATCTGCTGCAGACTGCAATATAGCAGTGCACTGTTTGATTTTTAATTATTTATTGGTAATTAGAAATGATCTCAAATTTTTACTGGAGGTCTGAAACTTCATTAGGTATAACATATAAAATTTCCAGAATTTTTGGAGCTTCTGTTAGCTATTTAGTAAGCAAATTACAGAAACTATTGTGAAAACTGAATTTTCAGCCAATATAATTAAAGTTGAGTGTTGGGTTAATATGCAATTGACCCAAGCAGCTCAAATTGATCTATATGATCGACGACACACACACACACAATAATGCTATGTTATTGATAAGGACCAAACCCTAGAATGATTAGAGTTGAAATAGTTCAAGGGATGTCGCTAGTGATTTGACCTTGAATACTAGCATCTCTATAAAACAAAATCATGAGATTTGCTCTATGAAAAGTGAACTAGTATTGATAGTAACCCAGGGTTTAAAGGTAGTTAATCTAAAAGGTATATAAACAATATGAAAATGATTCAGAGAAAAGAGTAAGATACAAATTTGAAATGTAACAAGTGTGTTTGAAACAAAAGGAGAATTACTCGTCACATGAACTGGAATTAGTTGTTGTAGTTCATGCTCATAAGACATGACGTTACTATCCTTATGGTGAGGTGTGCCAGGTGTTTATAGATCATAAGAGCTTGAAATATACTTTTACCCATAAGGATCTGAATCTTAGATAGCGGAGATGATTAGAATTGATTAAGGATGATGATATAATGATAGACCATCATCCTGGAAAAGTGAATGTGATAGCAGATGCCCTCAGCGGGAAGTTAGGTTCAACAACTGATGCATTCTCTATGGCATGTTTCAAGAGATACCTGCTAGTAGAAAATGCGGAAGTTGAACTTAGACTTAGGGGTGACAAAACAGAGCGGTTTGATTGCACAAATGCAAGTCAAACCTACTTTTTTTAAGATTAGATCAAGGAACCTTAGCAGAGTGACAGTGGGTTGCGGCAGATCGTGCATGACGTAATAGGGGGAAAGACCAGAGTTCAGACTTTTAAATGATGGTGTGTTGTATTAGCATGATATGTTGTATACCTCGAGACAGTGATTTGAAAGAACAAAATTCTTGAGGAGGCACATGCATCGATGTATACTATGCATCCAGGTAACACTAAGATGTATAGGAATCTCAAGGAATTATACCGGTGGTCACAACTACCTTGTAATCTTTTTCTATGCCTAATTGGAAATGGGAACATATCACAATGAATTTTTGTGGTAGGGTTACCCAGGACACCTAGAGGTTATGACACGATATGAATGATTGTGGATAGACTAATTTAGTCTGCTCGCTTTCTTCATATTAAGTCAACCTTTGATATCTCGAAACTTGACTAAGATATATATGGATGAAATAGTTAGGTTACCTGATAATCCAGTTTCAATCATATCATATTGAGATCTTAAGTTCACATCTAGGTTGTGGAAACAGTTGCATCGTGCTTCGGGCACAAAGTTAAGATTCAGTACAATCTTTTCACCCGCAGACGGATGGTCAGTCTGAGAGAACCATTCAGACTTTTGAGGACAGGCTGAGAGCATGTGTTTTGCTTTTCAGTGGAAGTTGGGAAGAACATTTAAGCCTTATAGAGTTTGCATGAAGCTTGGTTTGGCCTTGTATGAAGCTCTGTATGGTAGAAAATGTAGATTGGACCAGTGAATTTACATAGTTCATCGAAACCCAAATTGTTTAGTGTGAATGTTGAGATTAGAAATACACAACTGATAATGATATGGTTTGGGTATGAACCTAGACAGTATAGATTTGGTAAATCATCAGGTGCATGATTTCAAGAAAATACGATAGCATCAAAATATGCAAATAAACCTAGTTGCATGCTTCTTGTTAGGATAATGTGTGTGACTTAACACTTATATGAATTGGCACATTACTCTGAAATATTACTAGAAATTCTCAAGCACTATTAATTATTTGTGTTATGATACGTAAACAACTCTTAATTGCGTTATGTGATGCACAAACCAGGATTTGGGTTAATGTGCATGTTTTTCAAAAAATTTCAGATAATTGATAAATATTACAGATGATTTCTTATATGTGAAGTAAATTACTCTTATTGGTGTAATAAGATGTTCAATTGTATGAATTCAGTATGTATGTGCCAAAATTTATATGAATTTGGGATATTTATGAATTTTAAATCTGCCTGCATGCATGATATAAGGATTACTCAGTAATTACAATGATTTGAATAAACTGCTCTGCCAGTTCTAGAATGATACCGTATTGTGATTTGAAATGCAATCAAATAGATGAGATAACTGAAACCCTAAGGATAGGGTGTTGCCATGTGACAAGTGAATGAAGTAGCTGAAACCCTAAGGATAGGGTGTACAATGAATCAAGTATTTTGATATCAAAATTCTCAGTATGAGATGTGGTGATGTTTAATAGTTCAATTGCATGACTTTTAGTATAAAGTGCCAAATTGACATGCATTCTGTTTATTTAAGAATTTTTGTTTGTCTGCATGTATAGTATGATAATTTCGCAGTAATTACCATAATTGAGTTACTGTTATAACAGTTTTAGAAAGACAATGTATTATGGTTCGATCTGGAAATAAGATCATATGTGTTCTATGTTGAAGGATCAATACAAATAGTTGATCAGAGGATCAAGAAACTCAGGAATTGTGAGATACCATTAGTGATAGTTTTGTGGAAAAATCTTAACCTAGAGGAAGCTACATGGGAACACAAGTCAGAGATGAGTAACAAGTTTCCTTTCTCTTTTAGGAATTTCGGGACGAAATTCTTTTAAGGGGAAAAGGTTGTTATGACCCACTCCATGATTATCTAGTAAGTACCTCGATTAGTGCTAAGAATCTTGTTAAACATCAAGGATAATCAAAATAAGCTAATATGTGAATCAATAGTTGAGATTGAATCATCTAAGGTAACTAATGACAATTGTAGTGTTAATTGTTGAGTTAAGTTAAATGCCAAGATGCAATTGGTGCTTTGACCAGTTGTGATAAGATACTAATTGTGATTTTGTGCTTTGAGGTTGTAGAGAATCCCATGCTTGAAAGTTTGCAAGAGAAATTACTTGAATCGGACATTCGAGGCAAATGATATGACCGTTTCAAGGATTTTGGACCTGGTTGCAATTTTACCAGTAATTGATTTTGTTTTTCTTTCTTTCTTTAAGAGGGTCGTCTACTCCTCTCTTCTTCCTTATTTCTTCCCCGATAGAACAGTAGGCAAACGCTTTAGAAGCGGCGCACAACAGGGATCCACGGAGGACAATGGGCAGGGTGATTAGGGCTCCTTGAGCCAAGCTTCCACAACGCCTACCTTCCTTTCCCCTTCCCCTTCCTCCTCTACTTTCCCCTCTTCCTCACCTCTACTAGAAGCACCAACGCCTACGGCGGCGCCCCCCCCCCCTTGTAGTTGCGCCAGTAGCAGCATCTGCAGAGCCACGATCAAGTAGCAGGGCGCCAGCCAGAGGTCGTTTTAGTGCAGCCAACTCCTCCAATCATCTACGTTGAGCTCGTCCTTGAGGGCCTAGCAGCAACCAGCAGCCCTGCCACCCTGTTGCTTGGCCTACGGCCAGTTTGCTTTGCAGCAGCAAGCTGCTGCGTATGGCAACAACCAGGGGGCTTTTTGGGTCTGCCCATCAGGTCTATGCTTAATCTGAAGCCCTACCTTAGATTCAGTTTCCAACTAAGTTCAAATTTAGAGCCGTGCATGATGAAACCATGCTACTGTCAAGTTGCAGGAACAGCGTTTTGATCGGCCGAATTGGGTGTGATTCGGCCGAGTTTCTTTTATAGGAAATCGAGCAGTGTTCTGATCGGCCGAGTTGTATGTGATTTGGCCGAGTTTCTTTTACAGGAAATCAAACAGCAAGTTGATCGGTCGAGTTTCAAGTGGATCGGCCGAGTTGTGAAGCAATCGGCCGAGTTTCTGACCAATCGGCCAAGTTTCTGAGCTGTGAGTGGTAGTTCATTCAGAAATCATTATTTAACTCAATTTAAGTGCTTAATTGCTTTAGTATCAGTTGGTATAACTTCTAAACAGTTTAGCACATACAATAGTTTATTATAGATTCAATGGAACTTGAGATACGTAATATGATTGATGAAAAAGATGGAATTTCCTGTTTTACAGTTGCAATGCATATGTTGAATAAAGATGGTTGTTTAGCAATGAATTTGAATAAGTGGCATTGAGTCATGTTAAAAGATGACAGATGATATATATATATATATATATGAGTTTTTAAGAGATGTTCAGAATGTGAAATAAGTATGAAATGTGTTTTTCCTGTTTAATTGTTTATATGTTAATCAGTTAATAGACTTAGGTGCCCTAACACCGTAGAACCCCTTTGAGAGGTCTGTACCTGGGGGTGAAACTCGTGTTGCAACAATAACTGTGCGGAGTCACAGGCACGAGGATAGAGAGAGGCAGTGTTAAACAACAACGTGTGCGATGTCACGGTGGCACTGGAGTAAATGGGGGTTATTCAACATTAATCCGTGCTTGTGTCACGGTGGTAACTCGGTAAGACTCTCCGCCTGTGTGCTCAGGTTTGAGGAGGAGTCTAGAGTTCACTCTTTTGAGAGTGTAGTGAGGCCTTGTCAGCCTGAGGCCTTGTGAGCCTGAGAGTCCTGCAGCAGACCAGGGCTGGCAGTCAGACTTAGCATTTCCCGGGTGTGTCGCTAAGTCTTGTACGGTGGGATCGTAGTTCGCTACAGATCTTTATATGCAGAGTACACTGCATATGTTTAGGGCATAAAAATGATAAATATGTAATCATATAGGATCACAGTAAATTAATATATTCGAATTTTTGTGCCAATTCTCTTTAACTGTTTATTTGTTTAAATTATCTGTTGTTGCATAGAAATGTGATTATTATCTGCAAATCTGCTATGTCATTAGAACCACCCTGCTTGTACTGTACTTATGTTTAGTTCAATTTTATAAACCTGATGAGTTGTTTAGTGATAGCTAAATGAAAGGCTATTCACTGAGCGAGTAGGCTCATACCTCTACTCAAAACATTTTCAGGTCAGCATCAGCAACAGGAAATCGGAAGGATCGTTTCATCCTAACGCTTAGTCTTTAGAAGGTTGTAGTTAGTCTAGTTAGAGGTCTCTTAGTCCTTTCCCCTCGATCCTTGGAACATGGTATGAGTGAGAGAGAATGTGTATGTGGAATGTGTATAAAGATGTAATTTAACTGTTATGCTTTACTTTATGTCGAATAATGTAATATGTTGTAGACTCTGTTTATATTTCTAGACAGTTTAATAGAAATGCTTCTGCAGTTTGTTTAGTTTTAGTTTACAGCATAAATCTGGTTAACTTTTTAATGTCTTTAAAACGTTTTAAAATGTGATGAGTGGTTGGCTTGTGTGTAAATCCCATCTGTTGCGCCCTAATCTCGTGGTTTGTGGTTAGTGTGAGATCGGGGCGTGACATTGTATGTTTTTAACCTATACTACAGGGCGAATTAAGTTATGCAACAAAGGAGTTTCTTCTTGTCAAGCGTGATGGTCTCCAAATAGAATGTATGTGATAATTCAGATTTCCATCTATACAACTGGTAGTACATGGAAAATTATATAGTTTCAGAGATGATACAAAAGTATCTTACTTGAGCCATAAGAGTTTGCTACACAAGACTATAGATAGGACTCTCAAATAACAATTTTAACACATGAAAAAGTCTAAGACAACCACATATGACAGTAGCACCACCAAACGCGAACACAACGAACCAACGGCCACGTAAATGGAAACCCATCTTAAAAATATTATGGACACTGCCTATTAGTAACCACAGCCATATCTTGAAGCACTTTCCTTTTCCCTTTTTCTTCAGACGACATATCTCTTTAATTTCTTTCCACATCCGAGATTCTATCTATTTATTTTACTTCCTCCAACATTACTCCAGCAAGCCACCGGTGGAAACTCCTCAATCGAAGGCTGCAAGAGGCAGGTTCAAAGTTGTAATATCTCGTGACTCTAGCCCAACTCAACCACGGCCATTAATTTTAATAGTGTCGACCTTTGTATAGGTGCGTTTGTCAGTCCAAAAGGGAAAAATTGGAGATGGTAGTTTATTTGGGTGTGATCATCTGATCGGCTGGTTTTTTATTAGAGCGTGGATTAAATAAAAAGATAGGAAACGAAAGTCAGTAGCTTGGAGTTTGAGCCTATTAGTCATCTATACTATTGAAGTGTAATCTATGATAGGCCGCTTAATCACAAAAGTGCGAGCGGCAAGGTACAGATGGAAGGGTTAGAGGAAGTTCAGTGCGACCGGTAGATCACAAAAACCAAATTCAAGTGAAAACACAAAGTGCAATTGTACTAAATCAAAAGAGGAAAAAAATGTGTTCATGGAAAGACAGAAGAAAATACTTGAGATACTGTGGACCTGCTCCTTTAGCATCCTTCTTGGTCGCGTGAGTGCTAAGGGCGACGACAACCTAGGTTCCCCATAGGGAGGCGGCAAAGACGGGGTTGAGGGCGACACGGCTGATGGAGCGGGGTGATGACGACCCCCCCGCACTGGGCGTTATCATCGATGAGTATCTCGGCTCGACCGTGGATGAGGTCGTACTTGTGGGACCAGATGGGGACGCGAGACATGTCAGATAGGACTGCGGAGAGGGCACGCAACACCCCTACCCTCGTGGTCGTAGCAGAGTAAAAGAAGTAAAAGCAATGGGGGGATCTCCTCCGCTGGACACTCCGTAGAGAAGCCGTAGCACCCAACCAAGTCGGTGGTGGCAAAATATTGATTACGCATGGTCTGTGCGTGTCAATTGTAAGGAGTCCTCGAATACCTTTTTCATATGAAAAGAACCACTGCGTAATTTGAAAAAATAAAAGAAAAAATTACAGAACTAATCCAAATCAGCCTTTTATATATAGTATAGATATGAAAAGGACCACTACATAATTTGGAAAAATGAAAGAAAAAATTGTAGAATTAATCCAAATCCGCCTTTTATATATAGTATAGATATCATTTTCCATATTTTTCTATAAGAGGCCCCTCATAGTACCGATGTCTGCTGGCGTTGGTCTGATTTTGAGGGTACGATGCCACAGTATGCACGTTTCTTCACTCTTTGCCTACGGGAGAACCGGGTGAACAGAAATTCCCCACTATTCTTAAAACAGAAGAGCAACATCCTTCTACTAAATATGGTAACGCTAATTTTGGAAGATGTGCAGGATGGCAATATATTAATATTGAAGAGAATATTATCCAAATATTAAGAAAAATATTATCCTTCTACTAAATATGGTAACGCTAATTCAAAAGTACGTCTTAGGACGTCATCCTTTCTACTAAATATTAACCAGGTAAATAAATATCCACGGTAAATAAACATGATCCTTGCCGTCAAGATTAGAAGCGACACGTTATTCAGAGTTTTTCTAGTTAACTAATCCGTGCAACATCTATCTATTTTCTAAACGGCGCAACAAACAAAAGTTAAATTTGTCACCAACAAATTGTCTGTCGTGCCGCTACTTGGCCAACGAAACAAACGATGCCTTAGATTCATATTATTAAGTATATAGATTAATACAAATATTGCACTCTAAATGTTTACCAAACATGATAATTCAAATGTCATGTATTTCTGTACTTCCAAATTTATTTTCATCTAAACAACGTAATTAAAAGGTTCAAATTTTGTTAATTGGGTAGTCTAAATCTATAACCCGTTAACTGCTATACTAGCTTTCTCAAACGGCCCCTGAACCCCATCTGAATCACCACATCCAGATATGCATTTTTTTTTTTTATTCATCCATCCATCCAGCCAGATATGCTTAATTCCGCATTGTGCAGTCTTTTGGATTCAGCAGATGTAATAAATCCGGGCGATTCCCTATAACTGATATAACAGCACCCCAAACGTCAATAGAATATTCCATATAAGGTACAAGACTAGCCCTAAACAAATTTTAATATCCGAAAATGTACACACATTGCATCTCAAAATATAAAGCCAGAAAGCAGACACGAACTTTATTGTATTATTGTTTCATAACACTTGTTATTATGTTAAATAACGTATATATTATAAGAAATTGGATTTAGCAGCTAAAAGTTGCAGCAGCAGCTTTCTGTTATATCGCATCTATAGAAGTAAATGGTAGGACTAGACCGGAATATCTAATAAAATAGGGGTTTTCGAATTTTCGCAAATAGTGGGGGTTTTGGTAAAACACTCATAATATTATTTGAAAAAAAATAGCACATCCGCCCTACATTCAAGCAAAACCAGCCCTACATATCAATACATTGCAAGCCCTCAAAGAGCAACATATACGACTGAACAATAGCTTGAATCGCAAACCATTCAGAAAGTCAAACAACTAATAGACTATTTCATTAGCTTAAGCAGCTTATGAACAGTTTTAGACAGAAACAGAGCCTAAGCAGCTCGCCGCAGCAGTTTTTTACTATTAATAGAAAAGCCATTGGCATATCAACCAATGACATTACAACCAGATTGTACACATCCTCAGACACAAGAGTACAAAATTCCGAGGTAAATTTTGTCAAGACGACCTCTCCTGTGTATACAGTAAATTTTTGTTACCATCCTTCACAACTAATCGGAGAAAATACAATCGCTGCAACAGTTTTTTACTAGTATTAGAAAAGTCATTGGCATATTGACCAATGACATTACAACCAGATTGTACACATCCTCAGATACACCAGTACAAAATTCCGAGGTAAATTTTGTCAAAACGACCTTTCCTGTGTATACAGTAATTTTTTGTTACCAGCCTTCACAACTAATGAAAGAAAATACAAATCTTCTAGCCAGAATCATTTTCCTGTTAAGGATGTTTCCTCCACATATCCCCATACATGAACCATGTATCTTCAACAAGGAATCCAATAGACAATTCTCTAAGAACTCCACAGCGTGCCAACAAGTGCCTCCTTCCAAAGCCCAAAGAATTGATCCAAAAAACGCAACTCTGCCTCCTACCTCGTTTGTTGCATCCTGAATTTACAGTTTTTTTTCTACTCCAATTTCGTGTGTTTGTTGCAATGGCAGCCAACACCACACTTCTGTTTGACAGGCAAGCGTGTTTGAATATGAGAAATGGGCAATCAAATTGTGCCCGAATATGAGAAAGGGCAATCAAATTGTGCCCGAATAGACCAATCAAATTGTGCCCGAATAGACCAATGAACAATCTCAACGTAGGTAGCACCACTGAGTTACCACCCCCAGGTTTGAAATACGACCAGCGTGAACTCAGACTTCTAAGAGCAAAAACATCAGCTCGTCAGACAATAAATACAGAGCGCACTCAAAGTTAGCCGACCAGTCCAGGGCATCCCTTAGGATAGCCGGCCCAGTAAAATGCAGGATGGGCGGGAGGTATAGGAAACCCTGGCACGTTGTAGCAGTCCATAGCATCACAGCGTGCATATGACCGATTTCCTGGAGCAGGATCAAGCTGCATATTCTTCGGCAATTGAGAAGAATCAATGATGGACAGCTCCAACTTGCACTGAGGGTCGCCACCAGGTCCATGAGTGTCATGGTCGATGCATCTCCTGAAATCTTCCATAATTCTGCTAACCACGATGCGACCAAGCCATTGAGACAAGCCCCAGTAATATACCCTATTGGGCTCGGGAACAACATGATCAGTATCTTCGGTTGGGTTTGGATCACAAAATACCTTGACCTCCTCGATCTAAACCAAAAACACGATCAGCCATATACCATAAATACAACTAGATTAGAAAAACATATAGGAAAGAACCGATATACAACACTATTCTGGTGTAGATACCAACAGTACAAGAAATTCATAATAGTAAGCGTATGAACATACCTTACGAAGAAGACTGCAGAATCGAGACTTAACCCAACCTAACCAATCATGCAACTCATCAGATGTAGGAGCAGAAAGAAATATTCTCATGAAATATTTGTGCCTTGCCGCATAAGGGTAAGGATCAAATATATTCAACCAGCCAATGTTTAAGCAATGACCCTGCATCAGATCATAATATTAGATGTGAAAGCTCAATAATCCATTCCAGAACACAATTTCAAATATTAGATGTGAGAACACTACTTTACTGAGAGCATTTTCACGTCATACTAAGCATTCTTTTACATATAGTGGCATCACAGTGCTGCAAAAATTCAGATATATAATTCCTAGAAAACAACCTATTAAAAATGTCTTTAAGATGACAGTGATACCAGATGTGTAGCTGCATCGAATGAAAGGAAGGGTGCACAAGTTGAAAATATGCAAAGCAGCATATCTTATACGCTGCCTTGGTTTCGAAAAGCAGTTTCACTGGCAATGGAGTCACAGTACAGACTTCTCTAGATAGCAAACAGTTTTACCTACTCAACGAGCTAAGACCAACTTTCACGCTTGTCGACAAACCAAACCCTCTGATCAAACAGCAAAATCCACTACGAGTTTGGCCAGGCGAGTACATTCACTACTGTCGTACCCATTCTCAACTTTGAAAGGTTTAAATTCAAAATGCAAGTACTTACTAATTGTCAGAAGTATAAATTTTATAAGAATAAATCATCAGAGTAAATAGAAGTTGTCATTAGGCTATCAAATAAATTGAACCAGAAAAGAACATCTACATTAGAGCATTCTTGTAGATGATTCATGACTTAACATGGGTAAAACAGAAGGCACAGCAAAAAAGAAATTTACCGCAGTTCTCTCATTGCCACGACATAATTCAACCATGATCTTGGTGAAAGTGCTTCTAGATATGTTGGAATTGCACCACTCATAGGGGCTGCATGGCATTTCTATATGCATGAAAGATCTCCCAGGATGCTTACATTGACCCCGTAAGGATACAGGATATTGATTCCATGGCCAATTGGAGAATGTGGCGAAAAATAGTGAAATAATTGCAGTAACACTGGCTTCAGGTGATTGTTGACATACCCAAGCAGTAAGAATAGCCAAATGAATACCTCCAAGAAAACCATGTGTCTGCAAATAAGTTATTTTATATTGTAAGAAGTGAGCAGAAATGAACTTCCCAATTTTGTATTTAACAATATATTTACGACAGCATACATGAGAATAGACTCCGCGGCGTTTAGCCCATAACTTTATACACCTAAGTGCATGTTGAAAAACCTGCACACAAAAGATTAATTAGAAATTGTAAAAGAGATGCACGACAAGAAGTTACAAAACAAGGAAGCTATAGAACAAGATGAGTTATCACAATATACCAAGTTGAGAAGATGCACAGCTAAATTAGATTTGAAGTGCAAGTTCGCATTTTTGCATAGCATGGTCGTAAAATGTGTAATAATTCATTGCTACCAACATAGCATCATTAAATATCACTGAGCAATTATTGTTTTATTTCACAGAAAGTTACCAGTCTCATTCCAGACCTCCCCTAAGCCACATCAATAAAGTTTAATAAAGGTCTTCATAGCATGGTCGTGAATTGTGTAATGATTCATTGCTACTAACATAGCGCCATTGAAATATCACAGGAAAATTACTGTTCTATTTCATAAGATACTAGTTTCATTCCAGACCTCCCTTGAGCCACATCGATAAAGTTTCAATAAAAAGGTGGACAACAGGATACACAATTAACAAAGTGACAAAATCAAGCATATTTACAAGTTACACTATAAGCATCATACCTGCAAATTTGGGACGAGCTGAAGGATGCACCTATTAGCGCGGACTCCTGATAAACTTTTAAGACTGGTCTCATCAATTCCACACAAGAAAGATTCAATATCAAACCCCTCCACCTGTGCAATCAAATTTTATTATGATAGCATATGTAACAGTTTACGGTTATGCAGTTATGCACACAAGAAAGATTCAATATCAAACCCCTCCACCTGTGCAACCAAATTTTATTATGATAGCATATGTAACAGTTTTTGCAACCAAATTTTATTATGATAGCATATGTAACAGTTTGTGCAACCAAATTTTATTATGATAACATATGTAACAGTTTGCAGTTATGCACACATCAAGCATCCCATCTCAAGTTTAGAATCCAATACAGAAAATCAGATTAATGATTCTAACAGAAAGACGATCGTTGCAAAGATGTAAAGGTCAAGAAACCAAGACTTAAGAAGAATGGAAAATGAAAACACATACCAGCACACAAAATGATATCAATACAATTTCTACTACAGAACAAAAAGGGCAGGGGCATTCAAATACGATTTTTAGCCAGCATTACCAGAATCCTCGTTCTTAGACAGATGAGAAGGGTACCCGACTACTTACCTCTTAAGTCTAAACATACGTACTGAGTAGTATATCCACTAAGTAAACCAGGAAGAGCTACGATTTGTGATAACAGGCCAAGTCAGATAGACATGTGTTAGCTGCATAATTATGGTAACACAATGCTTACTAAATGGGATGAAAGGAAGCCCTGCATCTATCTAATCTACCCAGTTACAAGCACTTTTTCCCAGTTTGAGAAGAAAAATGCCTGCTATACAAACAAGGCCAAACTCTCTTGCATTTCACAGGGTTGGTCACTTCGCATGGGTCCACCTATGCAACCCCCTAGGTAACACAAGACAACCTCTTATGAGGATCATATATTGATGCTTATGTGTACAGCAATGGAAGTAATCAACATCAAGCAGGCAAGCAGCAGTGCGGCATAAACAACTGACATGTTCTAAGATAACATTATTTTTAAAATGGGCACGTCATGGAAGAATGTGCCCTTGATATGAAAAGAAAGAAAAAAACTCCTCGCGAGGTTTTTTAATCACAAACCCATTTTCCAATCATAAATCATAACACTGTTGCTATATTATCAGTGGAAGAATCAATGTTTCAATCAGCCATTCAAAAGAAAACAGCTTCAGTTGCAATCTCAATTCTGCTACCTACAATTTCAAAGCAGCCACTTACATCATCCGGCACAGATGTAACACTAAGCCGGGCAAATGGAAAGTCAATCGCAACCCCATTGAACTTGAACCGCATGAGTGGAACTTTGGCGCACTTCACACACTGGACCTGTGACACTTCTGGTCTATTTGAGAGCATTCTGTGAAGAACACCAAAAAAGTCATCCTGCACAGAAACATTTATTATATAAACTCAAAGAACATGTCATACGGTACAGATATACGAAATTTGTATGTTGTAAAGAAGAAAAACATACTTCTAAAGTTGCAAAATAAGGAGCCACGCAGATGGCATCGATATCAGATTCACAGCTGTGGACCTAGAAAAAGAACAAGCACAACAGTTAAGACAACAATAGTAATGGCAATTATAAAAGAGGCTTATTTAATTGACAACCAATTGAAAGAAGACTGGACTACCGGCATTTCAACAATAGATCAAGGAAACGAATAAAGTTAATAGTGTGTAGCACAGTACAGGAGGTTTATATGTGTTTCCATATCATACATGACATGTGAGTCCAGTGTGCATTAACGTCATTTCTATGGTGGCTGCGGTCCTCAAGCCATCAAAACTCAATTGTCTACCATGTTGGGCTTACCTACATGGATCCCCTCTTTTCCATATAAATAAAATCAGATATCTCCATAGCATGTATCTCACCAAACCTTTACTCTAACCAACTTTACATACCACCCTCCGGCCCCATTGTTTGTCTTCGTACTTGCCACTCCCATAGTCATTTCTATTGCGATTTCATTTTCTCACGCATCCATTTTAGCATCCTCATATCTTATACAATCCACCTTGTGGAAACATCGTTCCGATTGTCTTATACTAAGTAATACATAAAGTTTACTTTTGAAATCTGAGTCGAAATTTTTGGTTGCCTGTTCTATTATTCAGGTTGAACTGCCCTATCATTTTCATTTACCCTATTCTGCCTTACGCAGTGATAGAATAATCATCATGCTTCAAGCATGCAAAAAAAAAAAAACTACAGTATAGATGGCAGAACTGAAGATTCAAGACAGAAGATGAACTTCATTCCGCATTTTCATTGCTACTCTAAATTTTGGAGGTTATAATGTAGTTCCTTCATTTATCCAGTATATGAACCGGTGTTGTAGTACTAATACACGAGCAAGAACTATCAGGTTACACTTTGTTGTTGAGGAGTAAACCACAGAGAATAAACGAATAGTTTAAATGCCCTAGTAGAACACTAGAGATCCCCCCTAATGCGTTTTTACAATCACAAGAAGCTGACAAAGACAGAGTTGGTTAGCTCACGTTTAGCTCCAGTTAAGGAGTAGTATACCATGAACTGCTGTTGCGGATAAGTAGTCATACTCCAGCAAGAATTACTATGGTTAAATTTTGTTGTTGATAAGTATTCAAATTCGAACGAGTAAGTATCAGGGACGAATTTTGTTGGCCCCACATAGAAGAAACAAACAGTTTAAATGCTGCAAGGGAAGATATCCGCGGATCTCTAACGATTGTCCGCAGTCAAAATAACCAGGCAAGGGCTTTAAATGCAGGGAATGCTGAGAAGGGAAAAGGAAAGCGGTACTTACTCCAAGACCATACGAGCCGAAAGTCCATACAGCGGCACTGGCGTGGGTGCTCAAATCCTTGAGGCCTTTCTGCAAGGCCACCGTTTTTATCCAAGCCGAGACAATCTGGTGCATCAGAAAACGCGTGAATATCTGAGGATTGAAATAATAGGCGGCGCTCAACTCGTTTTGGAAGCCGCGGAGGGAAGGGAGAAATCAAATGGCGCCCGGTTCCCAAACATAACAGCGGTTGCAGCAGCCCAAATTCAGAGTGGAAGGTCGGAATCGTATGAAAACATGCAAAGGCGTAAGCTTGGACGCTCATCGGCGGAAAGAATTAGTCGATATGAGAGTAGAAGCCCGAATACTCGCGATTTAAAAACCTAAATTTCGAGATTGAATCTATAACGGGAAAACGAGGGCACAGCAGGAACAGCAACAATCCTAAAAACGATAGAATCATGTAACAATTTGACTGAAAAATCAACCCTAGAACAATAAACGAAAGAAGCAATGCAAAACCTTCTTGAGCTGCAAGATGACATCTTTGCGCTTCTGCTCGTCCTCCGGCGTAGGCAGGATCCCTTCGTTTTTCATAAACTGGAAAAAGAAGAAGAGAGAGGAGTGAATTAAGATCAATACTATTCATCAGCCACGCGTCAGCTAGAGGACCGAATTAAAAGAATAGAAAGAAGAAAGAAAAAAACTCCTCTTAATAGAAAGGGGGCAAAAAAACACGACAGCTGGCGCAACGGCCGCATACCTGGAGCAGGGTCTGCATCTTGGCCTCCTCCACTTCGGCGATCGTGGCGGCACGCATGAAAGCGTGCGGCGGTGGTGGTGGGCCAGGGGTACGCGGGGGAGCTCTGCCGATGAAGACGAGCTGGGGCCGGGGAGGCGGCTGCGCGTGGTTGAAAGGCGAAGAGGGGAAAAGGGGTGGCGGCGGGGCGGCAGAGGAGGCGACAACGGGGTGGTAATCCAGGAGCTGGGGTGGAGGAGGCGGGGCTACGAAGAAGATCTTGCAGGGGCTTGGGCGTGCCTGTGCCATAAACAACTTCGGGGAGAGGGATTGAAGGGGGTTTCGAGGATCTGCACTCCGGCGTAGCCGACCAAGGTAGTGATCGGGCGATGAGGGAACAGAGTGTGTTGTTTGAGGAGGTGGGGGGAGCTGGAGGTGTCCGAAGGAAAAATTCAAAAGGACAAATAGAAAAGGCTTCCGAGGAGAAGGGGCTCGGTAAATGCTAGAGAGAGAGAGAGAGAGTCGGGGGACAAGCCAACGGCAGTTTTAACGGGCGATGGTTGTGAGCAGTAGTGAGCCACCACCGTCGGGGGTTTAAAAATTCTCGAACGTTCTTGGTGTGGTGGGCTGGGTACAGCGCAGTGCGGGAATGAGATGTGCTGGCTGGGCTTTTTGGTGGGCCGTTCAATTGCTCATGTCCCGGAAGGGCAAAAGAAAGCTGGGTAGCGTTGGACATGCGCAGGCAACCGAAGTGCCATCCATCGTTTAAATATTCAATTCTACTTGCCACCAGATTCCCAGGCAACTTCTCCTAATCGTTCCAACTTACCTTTCTCGTGAAAATGAAAAGGGATTAATTTAGCATTGCATGTTGCTCATAATTCTCAACCCACATCCAAATGAAAAGGGTAATTTTATTCGTCTAATTCTCATGATGTCTGAATTTCCGGAAAAAATGTGCATTTAGAACACGATAACTTCTCTCATTCACCAAAAAAGAGAATAATCATATGAGTGACTCACACACACCCACTTCCAAGTTTGTTTGATGTCCATGCCACATTATCTTGACAAAATGAGAGCTCGGAAAATATGATGTATTGTTTTGATCAAAATAATTGCATATTGTTCAATAGAAGAAAGTTGTATCGTCTAAAGGGAAAAAAATGAAACATTTTGTGGTAATTTGATAGTAATACATTATAGTGCTAGTTTCTCTTTTCTTTCCCTCCTTGCTCTGCCAACGAAAACCCTAACAAACCCCACCTTACTCATAGGACCATTTCATTTTCCTTTTCCTCCCACTGATATTGACGGCAAGTGGTTACATGCATGGCAACCATGGAGACCTTAACAGAGTTAGAGGGACAAGGAAAACAAAGGAAGAAGAAGAGGGGTAGTTTGAAGGTTTTTGAGTGGGGGAAAGGACTTGGTATAGATCCAAGAAAGTTGTCATTAATTGGTACTAAGGTGTAGGCTACAAAATAGAATACATGTTCATATTGTAGGGACCATGTACAAACATATCAACATAATTTTCCCTTTTATGTTTTATATAGTAAATATGATACCAAGACCCCACCATATCACTTTGACTTATATAGAGCAATTTAAGTCAAGGGGACCGACGTCGCTGAGAAACCCCAAATAGGGAGGGGTTCAACCATTTAGTAGCATAAATGAGGTGTTAGGCCAATCTATTTATGTGTCTTATGCCAAACCAGTAATGATATCTTGCTCATCTACATAATTAAATTAAAATGGAATATTACATTGATGACCTTACTTCTCTTAACTCATTCATAATGAAAGTAATAGCAAAATCCCCATGCCTTAGAGCCTTTAACTTTTATCACATGTACATGATTCCTTTTACACATACATCCACACATACATGAGTTTTCTTATTTTGTAGGATTTATATCGTCTATTTTACTATCCATATAGTGAATCTAAACATGTATTATGTTTCCTAGTTTACCATAGAACTAATTAAGTTTGGAAGTTAAAGTTTTTAACTTTTAGTTGTCATTCACAGGACTATCATATGTGGCCATGCATGACTAGATAGAATGCAAGACACTAGACTCTCTTCTCAAAGACATAATAGAGTTTCTTCTGCTTTAAAAATGTACCCCACGCTCATAGTATTAACTTAAAATTTCACTCTGTGGATATCTTTCATTCTTTGCCATTATGGGGGTCACCTCCTTTTACCAGAATCAACACATGAGAAGTCCCTTATTTCAAAAATAAAAGGGTGTTCATCCTGACTTGTTCATAGTGTGGAGGAGAGGAGCTAGAATAGAATTGTCGCCACATTTTGTAAGGAAAATGAGGAAATTGTAGAAATGTTTAGAAAGTAGGTGGATAAGGCATAAATCGGTATTCAAATATCAAGCTAAGGCACCAAGTCAATCATGGGGAACGTTTTAAGAAACCTCATGCACCCAAATTCGGTATTGCTAAACCAGGCTAGGTAAAAATAGATTTTTGCATTGTAGACATATGTTGAGTATAGAGAATCACATAAAAAATGCATGTGAGTAACTAAAAAAAGGATTTTGATAAGAATATTAGTATACAAGAGATAATTGATTATGGATTATGATACCATCACTCCAAGGTGGGATCCATAAAGTAGGAGGTTGAAAGAGGTTTACGTTGTGGCTAGACCTACATTGCATGGACGTTGTATGAAATGAGGGGTGATTGTTTTCCTTCAATTTTCACCAAAGGAGGTGAGATAGGATCACCAAAAATGATCCTTACCTCCTTTAATCTATTAGGTCCCTAACCTTAGGGGGTTTTCTAGGGTTTAGAGGTTTGAATATGAAGATGAAGATGAGGATGATATAGACTCAAGTATATTGTTGTTCTAGGATGTAGGTTGTAACCCTAAATGAAGGTTGTGAGGTCATCTTTATATAGATTGTCTATATTAGTGTTAATAATGAATTAAACCATGATTCTCTTACACTTGTGGAAACTAGCCCAGACACAGGGTAGTGCGGATTTGTTTCTCCTAAAATAAATAGGAGCATGCTACCCCTTTATTGATCCACGTTCATTTAATGGGGCAGTTACAATCCAATGATCAAGATTAAAATTGGTAGCCACATGTCGTGATATGCTACTACGAGCACCTTACTCCTTATTCAACTAGGAACAGCAAATCCTAGAGTGTCACAGGGTGGGATCCCATTGTTGGCACATAGTGTTTCCAGAGGCTTCCTGAAATATCACTTAACAAACTCATTAACTCTAGAATCATGGATGGGAGGAGTGGGGTGTGTCTAAGGGTTCAATGAATAATGATGCTCATTTTTATGGAGTCTGTCACTCCAAAGTGGGCCACATATTATTGTGTGGTCCACCTAACCTTGGTCTTCCAAACTCTCAATCAGCTTGAGGTGGAAAATGAATTTGAATGTGAAAGGAGATACATGGTGCATGGATGGGATGCATCCACCTAGTTTCAAATGTTGATAGTGTATTTTTTTGGATGGTTTGAGTGAGTTGGGTTGGATCTCTATGGAAGTGTCATTTAGTCCTTAGGTAGGGCCCTAGTGATGATATCCAAGAAAAGTAGCATGAAGGGAACATCAATTGGTTGGATGTTCATTCTGATCAATAGCCTTCCCAATGTGGTCAATTTTGTTCGGTTTTTATGATAGTGACCTATAATCACGAGAAAGACTAGGATTATTCTAAGACCAACTTGTTTCATGACTATCAATTTGTGCAATCATGTTTGATATTTGATCAAGTATCTAATCAAAAATCTCTTGCTATGTTGGGCTTATTAAGCTCTGCATAGAATCATATCCACATGTCCTAACATCCGTAGAGATGTAAGTGGTAGAATTGAGACTTCCATATTACTTTATCTCACTCCAATATGACCTTTAGTGCCTTACATCCATATTTTGGTAATTACGATTACACACATACTTTATTGGTATTTTTTTAATATGTTCGTGTGTCCTTATTTGATCTATTATCACTTGATTGAACACTTCTCACAATACTTGATGCGTTTTGTGACCAAATTTGGGCATACAAAAAATAGTATCTGAAGACAAGGTTCAACTCATGGTTGGTGAATTGGCTCATAGTGGGGAGTGAAGACTTGAGACTGGTTCACAGACATTTGATTCAAATTTATGTCAAAATGAATGACATAGGGCATTGATTTTGATTGTAACTTGATTATATTAGTCACCTTTCATATGTGCTAATCAATAATAAGACTAAGTAGATGACACTTTTTGCAACACATCTTTGTTGCATCAATTATAAATCTTGCCTTAACAAGGCTTAAAATGCATTGCTTATCAAAGTTAGTCTTAAATTAACTTATTATCTCCATAAGGCTTTTTTGCAGATAAATTGTAGCCAATGTCACTTAATGGAGAGATTGGGAGCATGTATAGGTTGTTGGGGGGTCAATGGACATGAAATGCCTTTAAGTATGATTAAATGTTGATGGAAAGTTCTTTGGGCCTTTGAATTGGGCCAACCAAACTAAACGGGTAGCCTTTGATATGTGCTTATCATAATTAGACTAAATGGATGGTACTTTGGTAAGAAGGATTTGTTGCATTGATTATAAATATTTCCTTAACAAGGCTTAAACTACATTGCTTATCAAAATTAGTCCTAAATTGAGTTGCCATCTCCATAAGGTTTTTGCAGATAAAATGTATCCAAAGTCATTTAACGGAGCAATTAGGAGCATGTCTAGGTTGTGGGAGACCAATGGACATGAAATGCATTTAAGTAGGCTTTAAATGTTGATAACTTTATATTTGGGCCTTCAAATTGAGTATAACTAGAACGGACAGGTGCCCTACATCCACTCGACCTATTGACCTTGCCAATTTAGCAGATCCAAGGAGGGCAAAAAACCAATCCATGGTTCAACATGGAAGTGCTAGGGTTTAGATGGGGGACTGGTCTCAAGAAAACATATTTAAGTGGGGTGTCATCTAGGAGCTTGCCCCCACTATAAGTGATTTGGGATAAGGCAGACATCTTCATGCATTATATTTACACCCAAAACCCAATCATTAGTTGTTTATAGTGGAAGAAGTCCACCCCCATTTGACTTGCTTTCTAGGTGTCAATTTTAGTACTAAAAGATCATTGTTCTCTATATGCACACTAGATATGGTGTTTGTTCCCACACATGGTTATTTTATAGATTTTGGAGATGAGATACATTATATCATGGAGGTAGAATGTCTCTACCAATGTATCTTTAGATGAGGGATGTGTGTGAACTAGAAGTGTGATCCTTATGAGTAGAATAGGGTTTTATTGGATGGTTATCATGTACATGATCCAAAGTCAATATATTTAGATTTGACATATGTATCTAATACCCACTTTGAAGGAGATGGTGAATATATTGTTCCTACCATTACATGATCATTGTTTAATGCAATGTGCTCGTGAGTCATTGAAACATTTTCTTTCTAGAAAATTTGGTGTGAAGAAGCTAGTAGCATTGAACTTCCATAGTTGTCACGATATAGTAGTGCAATTGTGGAAAATGTGGGATTTATTTAGATCTCAAGATTGCCTGTCAAGGTTTCTTGACTTTTTGGTCTAACGGGCAACCTTCATGATCGGTATGTTAAGGAATACGCTATTTTATCACCATGGGAATCAAGTTTTGGCTACCACGCTTCATGTGGAATTGGTTGTCTTTCAAGGAGAGTGCATCATCTCATTAGTATTGTTAGAGTTGTACCGATTCCTAATGAATGTCAAGTGCATCGACAAACATGAGGGTGGAGTTATTTATCCTCTAAAGATATCATTCGTCATGCATCTAGTTTTCCAACTATTAGGTGAGATGTGATCTTTGTATGTATATTCACTACCTCATATAAAGTCATTGATGATATGATTTCTTGAGCTCGAGTCCACTTAGCAAAGTGGCTAGCCAGTCTGATAGATAATGATGAATTGTTAGGGTTGGTTGTTTTCTATAGGTGAAATCAAGTCATATTTTTTGTCAATGGAAGGATATGGCAACCTTGTGTTACTTACATGGTTAAGGTATAATGTTTTCTATTGTCTTCTCATGTACCTTTTATATCTTGTACGTTGATAGATTGATTATAGAGTGTTGGATGAGCTACCAACTCAGTGGTTGTAGGATATCCAAAGCAATTTGGCGGAGGTTTTTATGATCTGTAAAGTCAGTGGAGTACTTGATCAATATTGAGAAAGGAGGTGTACCCTCAAGGTGATGCATATGAGGGGTATGATAAGCATTGTTTCAAGTGGAAATGTCTGGAGGTGACATGTAATAATGAAGACAAGTTGCATGAGAAAGTTTGTCCTATAGTTCATTCATATTTTGTGATCATTTTGATTTTGTTATTTCTTTATATTTTTATGCTATAAAATTGCATTCCTACATATTAGTGAAATAGGATTCTACTTTCTCGTGTTTTATGTGATCCCTAGTTGTTAGATTTTGACTTGCAATGTGTAGCATCTGTGCACATATAGGGCTCAAAATCTCAAATCAAGGTATTTGTAGCCTTTTTCAGAAGGGCAACCCACGTGATAAGTTGTCTGATTGTGATGTGGTGGAGGTGTTGAGTATGGGTTGGATGATTCAACTCATTGTCATCACAAGTCTAATAACCAATACCCTGTGGTGGAGGTGTTGGGTATGGGTTGGATGATTTCAATCCATTGTCATCACATGTCTAATAACCAATACCCTCATTTCATGGTGTAAGGACAAATAAATGTTTTGAGTATTTCTCTAGATTTCCCACATGATATGGTCTGTCTCTAAGGGGTAAATTGAGAATTGGTGTCCTATTGACCATGGGCAACGAAATATGTTGTAGATTTGGATCATGTGATGGTCTATTCTGAAAGTGACATTTTCACAAGAGCATGGCATGGTGTTATGTCAGTCTGGTTGAGAAAATGACACTTGTACTAACAACTTTAGGATGGAGGTTGGTTCCCTACTATTTGTAAATGATGTGATGAAAAGAATTCTTTTGTGATATTTGATAGTTGTTGAGGGCAGGTTGTCATGAGACCATGACCAGTGGTGGCAAAACTAGTATTAGGTAGTGATCCTTAGAACCATATAATGGGGGCAAAGTGTTGTACATACAAAATATATGGGGAATTCCTACATTTGAACTTCCTATGATAAGGATCTCTAGGGTAAAGGATATACTGGTCAGACAGTCATCATTCCTTCAAACCCTTTTGAAGTTGATTGAGATGGTAGGATGAGATTTCTTGGATGAAGGCTACATATACCCATAGATGACTTCTATATTGAAGTCTTTAATGTGGAGCAAAATTGTCACTACCTGTATGCATATAGAAATCAATCATATTTGTGTACATGCTTCACATACTTTTGAGAACTACATCTATTAGTGAGATAAGTTGTGTCGTTCTATTAAGTTACATGGCATGAGATTAGATTGATTAAGTAGGAGACTTTTATTTGATCTTAATTTGTGCAATTGTGGGGCTAGAAATGACAGTGGGGGGATGTTTTGTTTCATTTAAATTTCTTGTTGATTAACCCCTACCGACTGAGCAACAACTAAAATTTAGCTTGAAAGGATATCAGAGTGGGTGCATGGTTGGGGTGTATCGACTTGAATTTTAAATAATGTTAGTGTGAGTCAGATGGCTCACTTTATTGATTGGGTTGGGCTTTTATGAAAATGCCAAGGAGTCATTAGGATAGGGACCTAGTTGTGATATCTAAGCAAAGTAGCATGTGAAGGAAGATCAATTGATCAAATGTATGTTTTGGTCAACAACCTTCCAAAAGGTGGGAGTTGTTGTTTCAAATGTATAATTATGACCTCTAGTCTTGAGATAAGTTCATTTCATGACTGTCAGTTTTTTTAATTGTTGAGTTTGATAATGGATCATGAATTTAATTAGAAGTGTTGTGGTATGTTGGTTTATTAAGTAATGCATAGAACCTTCTTTTCATGTATTGTAACTAGACTTAAGAGTTCACATTGTTTTCTCTCATTTTAATGCAACCTTTTGTGCCTTAAATCTACATTTTGACAACTCTAGTCACACTGATAATTTATCACTAATTTATTTTGACTTTTAACATTTTCCCATATCTTGATTTAATTCGTTGTCACTAGACATTTGTCACAATGTTTGATGCATTCAAGGACCAAAACTCGAGGGAACCAAAAATAGAGTATAAAATATAGCTTTAACTCAAAGACAACAATTATCATTGATTGACCATCATGAAGAGTGGCATATGAAAAGAACCCTATGCAACCCTTAATACATTATAATTATGAAAATGAAAATTTTATGTAACTAAAAAAATGGAGTGCATATTATCTACATGGGTATATCAATTGTAACTAATTAAAAAAAATTCAATACATTATTTCAATTTGGAATTCATATCTGAATTGATGATTATGGTGATCTAGATAGATGTTTGATCTAGTTTTCATGTATTTTCATCTAAAAACATACACAATTGTCCAAGTTAATAATTATTACCTAATTTAAATTTACTTGATCAACCTATAAAATTTTTATTTTGGTTCAATAATAATAGTCACCTTTTGTTATTTTACATATTTCCAAGATGTGTATGGATATGATGTATTACAAAGTTGTCTCAATAAATTTAATACAATTTATTGTTGAGTTATCTTAAATATTCCACCAATATAACATTGTGGTTTGGGTAGTCTTTGTCTAGAATTGATTGGACAAACTAAAGCAAACCAAACTAAAAACCAGTTAAGGCAAAAATATTATGGATCAAACTCTAGACCAAATACAAGGATCAGACTAGTAAGATGTTGGATCAAAATAAGATGGAATTCTTAGACCTATACCTTACTTGTTGATGAATTAATATCTTCATTAATAGGGTTGGTTTTGACCTGATGCAGCCAACATTAACTAATCAAATATTATTATGTGTATATAATGAGTAATACTTATTTCCTAAATACTAATTATTTATTCTATGTTTGAAAACCTTCTCAAATAGATCAACAACTGAAAGGATTGTTTGACTATTATTCTATTACATAAAATCAACTAAAAATTCCATTTCCACATTTTAGAGACCAAGGGTTAGATGAACATGCAATAAGTCCAAGACTATGATTGGCCAAATGTTACATCTCATATCATGTATAAAGCATCATTTTTACACCACATGCAGTTAGAAACTACTTAAATCCAAAACTCAATTTTCTCCTTTGGACCCACTTAGTAGTGACCTTTGATATTTTTATATAAATAGACTATTTTCTAGTAGTTTTGTATTTTGTTTGTACACTTGCATGAATTCCCACTTAAAACTTCGATATTTTCCATTCAACTTCTATGAATACACTCTAAATGTTTTCAGAATGACTGTGATTCTCAAGAAATTTAGGGTGTCTTTTTCAAAAAATGAATGGAAAATATTTAACTTTGAGGTGGGAATTCATGCAAGTGTATGAACAAAAATAAAAACTATTTGGAATTAGTCTATTTATATAAAAATACAAAGGTCACTACTAACTAGGTCCCAATATAGAAAAATGGCTTTTCAATTTTACTAGTTTTAGCCACATGCGTTGTAAAACATGTTCTATACATTGACATAAGACGTAGAATTTGGTCAATCCTAGTCTTAGACTGATTGTGTGTTCATATAACCATTGATCTATAATCTTTCAAAATGTAATATATAATTGTTTATATGTAATACAATAATAATTAAATAATCAATTGTGTTGTTAACCTATTTAAGAAGGTGAGTGAATATAGAATACATATTACAATTTAGGAAATAAGTATCACTCCTTACATGTAAATATTACTATTTCATTAGTTAATGTTGACTACGTTAGGTCAAAACCCCTTCCCAACATAAGTTTCTAACCTAGATCTCTCTAATTGTATATATGTTGGTGGTTTATGTGGTGAAATAATTGCTTATCAATAGGGGTTGGGCATGTAAAACGAGGTCCATTACATTATAGACCACATGCAACATTGGTGTTAGGCCATGTGCCATGGGTTTTATGTCCCTCTACCTCTATGCAATAAACTATACTTACCTAGACTTATATTGGTTGTTAGGAAGAAGAACCAAACCAATGTAAACAAAACCCACATACTTAATTTCCAAAAAATGTTCACTTAATTTGTCAAGTGCAACATTTTTATCTTCTTATAAATAAATAAGGTATAACTAGAAAACATCCAGGTTTGTTGTTTCTTCCTTCCACAATTTAGTTTGGATATCCATTCAAAATCCTAATATTTCCTTATAATAAGCATATGTTTGGAAGAACCAAACCAAATAAAAAGGCTTAACAAGGGTTTGGTATGCATAATGATGACAACAAATGTACAATGTCTTGAATTGGAATATAAATATCATAAAAAAATACTTGAGCATGCTATAATTCCACAACTCTAAATATGTAATTTCACATTTTGATGATATGGTCCAATAAATTTAACCCAAGACATTGACTCAATTGTAACCATGGTTGGGGCATGAGTATAACATGTGATTCTTAATATCTTGTCATAGAAATGTATTACATATATCTGTAGCCTTGTAGTGTGAATATGTACCATATATATTTTGATTTCTTTGTCAAACATATAGATCTTACATGTATTGCATTTCCCCACATTGAAGTCTTTCATGTTTCCACTACCTTGTCACATAGGAAGTCCTTACATGTATTTCTTCAACTTTAAGTTTGGTTGAATGGATTATGTACATATAATGTTGATTTCAAACTCATAAGAGTTTTATCCTTTATCTCAAGATTTACACACCCTACACCATGTCATTTTCACAATTGTATAGTATTATGCAAATCTTATCAACACGTTTTTAATTATAGGGTCCATGCTTCATCACCATTAGATCCATACATACACATCTAGAATGGGATCAACATTAGATTAAGGAATTTTATTGCATTTGTACATGACCGTGATGTGACTGTACTCCCAACTTGCATGGTCCTAATAGTCTGTTCAAGTAGTTACATTCATATAAGGCATTATATATGATAGTCCAATACAATCCTAAGGTCAAGTGTAAGCATGGTATATCACAAATACTTATTGGTAGCATACCAAAGTAGACTTACTAATAAGCCCCAAGATCATATGCTATCAATTACTAAATTGTTTGTTTATCCATGTATTTCACAATGAAATGAATTTCACCTTTCCACATAGAATTTCTCAATAAGAAAAGCATTGCCTAATCATTATTTGATAGTATAGGATCACAACATGAAGTATCACCAACAAATTTTCATGTGGGTTCTTATAATTACTTGAATGTATAGATATTAGTACACACATGAGAAGACTTATATCAACAAATGAATACTATATAGTGTGAGTTCAAAAACCTAAACTTTGATGAGCTTACCAAAACTTGTTCATGGATATTATACTATTGAACCATGAGACCATTGTTGGACTATGAAAATGAATATTCACTATAAATTATTTCCAAAAAACTTTAATTACAAGGATTTTAGAACCCTCACTTACATCTGACTTAAACCTAGTATTGTGAAAGAATTAATAAGCAATGTATGGGTTTTTTTAAATTTTGGACAATTTGTTAAGGATAGATCATATCTGAGGATTTCAAGTCTTGAGAATACCATGTGGCCCATGACCTTGTGGCGCCTTATAAATCCATATTTAAGGATATAAATGGTTAAATTCTATATATTTAAGGTTTTCGTTATCAACTCATCCAAAAGTAGTCAAAAAGTTCAAGGACAAGTACAAGAAACTGGGCATACCAAGTGGATGTATGTGTCTGGTATGATCAATAATGACAACTCTACATGTGCTTTATTGCATTTGAATGGGTATGGAGGAAAAGAGGCAATTGGCCTCTTTTCTAGAATCACATGACATGATAATCATGATATAGGTGAGCTCATGTCATATGTATTGCCATATGATGGGGTGTGAGAGGTAGCTCATGTCTAATGTGATTTGTATGGTCATTGGATCAAAAATTATGAAGGAGGAAATGCTCAGGTGACCTATTAGTAATTGACCTAGTTTGTGGTGCTTTAATTATAGATAATTCATTGATACCTGATTACATACCCTCTATATTGGTTGCCGAGTTAGGAGGAGAAGGAAATGACACATCATAGAGGTGTTTAAGATAGGGAAATAGCAATTAAGTGGATTTAGTTGATCAAGAAGACGATAGAAAGAGGAAACAAAAGGCGGCAATAGATAAGGCTCTATTTCCCTCACCGTTGTTTATACAAGAGAGCCAAATTCAATTCATATACAATACAACACATGTTATGTCTCACTTCAACTTTAAAGACATAAGTTTTCTTCCAAAAACCAAGGTTTAATTGAAACTGGTGTTTTAGGAAGATGTGGGGTTCACCAAGTGAACACTTTATGATGTTAGTTTCTTACTACATGATTCATGGTTAAGGTGGGGACTATATGATAATATATCTTAACAATAATCTCACATAGCATCATCATATATACACAAAAAGACTATCCATCCTTCTATTTTTTCATTCCATACCCAAATCAGCTCATGTGGCTCATCCCTGGCCATTTTCCCCTTCCCTAACACCTAGAGTTGTAGCAACTTCATGTGTGGAGTCTGAGCCATCAAAGTAGCATTCTATATGAGAAACTAACACATAGACAATAACTTCTCCAATGCAACATGTTCTCCACAAGTGGCTCACTAGAACAACTTCATGATGGATAAGAGAAGTTGACCCCCTCACCCCAACTTCCTCTATCCTATCCATATTAGCATCCTTCTCACTCTCCCTTGGTTGTTTGTTTTTCTTCCTATACCTCATTTTTTTAGATTAGTGTATTGTTCTTCAAATATTTGTTAGACCTATCAGATGACTTTTACGTTTGATCCTTTGGTGCATAGGAAATTGTGGATATCTTTTGGATACTTTGACCCTATATTATTATCTATTTTTGTATCAAAATATTAAATTCAAAATAGAAATACCCCTTCTAATCAATTTACTATTTTATTTTATAGATTCTTGAATCTAGTTTCTATGTTTTCATCCTAATTAGGTATTTGTTATGGTATAAATCATAATAATACTTATTCCAAAACCCTTCTTTCTTAATGATTGCAAAATTAATGGAAAAATCTCTTTCAATTTTATAATAGACTACAAATGTAGATAAATGTTCACAAAATTTTCTTGCAACCAAATCGCATGCCATACATTCCTACTAAATGAAGTGTTTAATAATGGGATAGGTGGTACACATTATATGATATGAGGTATTCCCATAAATTTTACACAAGAATATTATTATGGATGGATGGTTTAGGCCAAAAGTAGTCTATAAAGACATTGTTTTTTTGGTCAAAAAAAACTGAATTATTTTGTGATAAAGAAATCCAACTATTTCTTTTTTTATTTATTTAGTTAAATAATTCCATATTATTAACAATTTGATACTCAGAGATTCAAAGTAATATAAAATGGAAGGATTAATGGAGGTATTATACAAATCCATCAACACTAAATAAGGGGAATATCAAAATTATACTATGTTAAATACATTATATCTACTAATTAACCAATCTAAAGTCCTATAGAGGATAATACTTGAATATATCAATTGAAATTCAAAGCCAAAGAGTCTAGAATATTTCATCTTTAGATAAAAAAATGCATATGTAGTCCTTTTTGTTGACCCTAAAATGGATATACGAATATACTTTAGATAAATAAGAAGACAAATAAATGTAAGCAAGTGCCAACCTATGCAATAGATTCTATGTAATGATAAGAAAAGGAAGTACTAACAAGAAGCAATTTATGACACAAAGTGTGAAGAAGATACAATTCAATAAGAGTAAATACAAGAAATGAAGAGTTATAGTTCAAGATATGAGTTCATTAGGTTACGAGGCATTTTAAAGAGATATCAATTTATTATGTCATGTATCTTGCCACTAACACAATGAAACTATTCATACATAGTAAACAAGCAATACAATCTGAAACACACAACTAGAAAGCATTAGCTGCGTCAACACATACTATATGGTTTGGTAATAATCCAAGGAGTGTGTGCAACCATGTCCAAATAACCTTGATTTAGCTACCATGCTCAAGGAGTATGTGAAACTTTAACCAAATATCCCTAATGTAGAGACTAAGATTAAGGAGTATGTGAATTAAGGCCTAATACCTCACTCATAATTTACACCATACTAGGAAAGTGTCAATGTTCCTTAGAAAAGAGAATGTGGCAATATAGTAATTAACTCATTATCAATAATTGAATTCAAAGAGATAACATAATGTAGTTATTCTCAAAATACATGTGTTTGATATTCTCAACTTAACCTATATCTATGTGCAATTGTTCAATAAGTCCTTAATCTGAAATGGTATAGTACACATATTAAACATAAATATCAATGTATAATAAAAAGTATAACTAAACCTAGTATTAGTTTCCTAATGTCAAGCTACAGTTTCAACTCTTTGAGATACTTATAGATAGGGTGAGGGATGGTATTATTACCACTAGGTATGAATGACACATATCTTGTATCTCTTATATGACTAGATGCCTATTAAGATGAGTGAGATCTTAATTGGATGTGGATATCCAAGGACACATATACTAGGGATTATAGTCTTTTGGAAGAAGATGTGTAATTAAAAAATCACATACAATTTTAATATGGAGTTTATTCAGCGCACATATAAGATTAAGAGATCTAACCTAAGTGAAAGAGGTCATTTGGGTTAAGAAAATATATTGACTATAAGTGTCAACTTAGGTAAATAAAAGTAGATAAAGAGTTATTATAACACAACCAAGACATCAACAATAAATACCAAATGAATAATACGAATGATGACAATATAGTGCAATGAAATGTGGATATCAATATATGCATTAGTTTGAAAATAAATAAATGAGATAATATACAATTTTGGATAATGGTCTATATTTATTATTAAGTAATGATTATCAACAAATAAGCACCTATCTAGAAGTTATATATTCATGGTATATCTTGTACAAGATCTGATCAGATAGACAATATACTATTTTAAATCAATTTCTTATCATTGAATGATACATATAAGAAATCATGTTTATGAAATATACTAGATTTATTATACTATTCTACTTTATGTATATATATTAACTCAAAACAACATGTGCATGATTATTAGTTTAAAATCATTTACACTACAATTTGATAGAGGGTGTAACAGTACACATATTGTGTTATGACCCCACCTCCCGATAACCCCTAATTAAGGGAGACCAAGAGGTTGAAGCCGCACCCATTAATCCCGGATCAAAGGTTCGACATATAACCATAAAAAATTATTAAATTCTAACAGACTATACTGAAAATGGTAATAAAATTTTTCTTTGCATACCTTTGAAAAGTTTGGAACAAACTAACTTCTAACCTCAGCTGAACTATTCTAACTAGTTCCTCCTTGTTTTTTAATTTTTGAATTCACAAGGTGTCGCTTTACTGTTTGTTCTGTTCATTGTACCTAAAACGCCGACAAACAAAATGTCGGTCAGCCGAAGCTGGTATGTAGAGGAAACAGATAATGTTCAACTATGTTAACAATATAATCAATCAACTAATCATTTAACAATCAACATTACATCTTAAGCCATACAACTCAATCCATACATATTCTCAAACTCTAGATTGTCCCTGCAGTGGACATAGATTTCACCTCTCTTTTAGGTAATAGAGTCGCATGGCACTATCCGGAGATAGCCCAATATCTAACTCATTGTGACTTGATGGTCCTACCTCAATGGTAGCCATGTACTAAGTCAACCATAGACCTGATGGACCTACCCAATAGCTAGCCATGTACTAGGTCATCCATAGACCTGATGGACCTACCCAATAGGTAGCCATGTACTAGGCCTTTCTCTAACCTGATGGACCCACCCAAAGGCAGCCATGTACTAGGTTAGCTATTATGCCACAGAGAGAACCAGGATCTGAGTTTGTAGGCATATATCCATTGTGATAGTCATAACCACATTATAATTTGCAATATGAACATCCAAACAGTTTAGTTGCATTCAATGCGATTAAACATCTGGGAATCCATCGAGAAACTAACGCGGTTATTCATAATTAACCACATACCTAATTTGATGAGTCATGCAGATTATTCAACATATACTTCATGTATATACAATCAAGCCAATCAACAGATTCCAAGCAAGTATCTCAATCATCACATAATTCCTGAAAAGAATATATATACTCTATTTATTACACACTTTATCAAGAACCTACTTTATTAACTTGGATTCACTTTCTATAGTTTTTTGCATCCATTTTAGGGTTTCCTTTTGCAATTAGGGTTTCCCTCCATATTTTATCATATTAAACCCTAATTTTATGCCATTACTCAAAAACCCTAGTTATCTTATCTATTCTTCAGTATTAAGGTTATCTCAACATCATATAACCCTATTTCCACATTTAAAGGCACATTACTCATCAATAAATTTCATTAAACTTCTTTTACATTAAATCTACTATTTTTATCCCTTTTAATTCATGACAAGATCATTATGTGCATCTATCATTAATTCAAAGCTCATTAGGGTCTAATTAACATATGAACTCATTTTGCCATCATTTCTACCTTTTATTCATAAAAAGACCCTAATTACTACTTTTAGGGTATTTATCCAGAATTAAGGACTTTTATATACCAAAAATTTATTACTATCATTTAACAACATATTCTCATGATATCTTCCGCTTTTTCTCTAAGTTAGGGTTTCTAAATGCATTATCATGTAATCTTGGTTTAAAACCTTAAAACATGCAATTTCTCATCTAGATTAGATTCGCATCTGATATTATCCTTCAACAAGGTATCATTATTCAAACTAACCCATTAGGCATCATAGATTCAACCTTTAATTCACAAATAGGGTTTTTATCTTTACTTTAATGCACTTTTCATTAACCTATAGTACTTTTGCAATTAGGAACGAAATCTATATTTAATACCTTTTTTATTGGATTCCTCTCATTCTCTTGATCAAAATTCATATATTACACATGATAATCTGAGCTACCAATTTTTAGTTATGAATTTTGTAAGATAAACACATATGGACCAATAGGGAGGTGCCACGTAGGCAACTCACTCCCACTTTCATACCTTGCGATCAAATTGAGTTTATAACAAATTCCCTCTTTTACCCCCGGGCCGCGGACTGCTCCTGCACGCTTTGGAGGGGCATTATGGTCCAGAAGATCTGCATCGTCTTCTACCTTTCGACGATGCGATGCTGCAGCTGCAACGCCAAACCCTATCACGATCTGGTGGTTAGCGAAGATGGGAGTGGACCACGCGAGGGTCCCCACTCCTCCGTAGCTCCCCGCCGCACCTTTCTATGCTGCGAATCAGGGCCACGACGGCCTGGTCGAGGAGGACCAGGGCCGCACACAGACCCCGCTCTGCAGCAAAAACCTCCTTGGCAGAGGTCGCCGCCTACGAAAGGAGAAGGGGGAAGGATATCTCGTCGTCCCCGAAGCCTCTCTAAGGACCGTAAACTTCCCGCGGATACCTCCCCATGCAAGGGTAGGTAGGTTCTGGTCCACGATGCAGTTTCCTCCTCCTTCCAGCCTTCTAGCAGAGCTGATGTTGGCCTTGCAACTCGATGCGTCTTTGGCATCTCCATGAGATATAGTTAGGGTTGGCAAGGATATGAGAACCATTGCTAGGGATCAGATTACAATATACAACTCGGATTGGCTTAACCCCCATGATTAGGGTTGAAGGGAGAAAACCAAAAAGAAGAGGGAGAGGTATACGTAGGGTTCTCTGGAACTTGAGCCAAAGGCTCCTCCCCTTATATAGGGGAAGAGTATTCACACCCCAAGATGTGTGTCCATGAGGACTCAAGTCCTTATCCCAAAAGGAAACATATTTTGTCTTAATTAAGAAGAAATCATCTCTCTCTCTTCATTATCCTTAGTTAACCCTATTTCATGGATAATTAAAAATATGAAAATTATCCCTTTCATTATCTCCAGCCTTGCCTTATACTCTCTTGGCCATGAAAAACTATTTCCTTAAAGCAAATAACACTTCTTTTTAACAATACCTCATAATTATTCATTATGCATCATATTATCTTCTTATTTGCCTTTATTGGTATTTTTCTCTTTCCTCTTTCTTCATTGGGACTCCTTGGATCCCAAGCATCTCAAAGATTTCGAAATTCCCTTTTCAAGGATACTTATTATCCTTCTAGATGTATCTAAATGCATTATTCTTCATTATCATGTTTATTTCTTATTAAAATATTTCTTTTTTTAAGGATTTCTCTTTATTTCTCTTTTATTTTCCTCATTGGCCTTCCTTTTATCATTAGAAACCTCATGGATACGAAATTTCCCCAAAAATCTCATTTATGCCTCTTTCCACTCATTTTCCATATTTTACCATTATTTTCAATTTCTTTCTTAATAAAGAAATACTTAATTAATCTTTTCTTTTCTTGTTGCACTCTTTATGCAACTTTGGACTCCTTGGAACCCAAGGAATCCAAGAGGCACGAAATCCTCTTTGGATTTGTCTTCTAGAGGTTTCTACCTATTTCTTTTCTCAAATATTCAATTATTCATTCACTAATTGAATTTTCTTTGTTATTTCCTTGTTATTGGGCCCAATAGCCAATAAAGCCCACAAATCAAACAACAAGGCTATTTTAAATGAAATCCAATTATTCACAACCAAATATATGATTATTTGTTCAAACATCTTTAATATGAGAAATTATATTTCTCACCACTTGAACCCAAAAATTGGGGTTATATCATATTGCTTTATGCAAAGGAAAGTATTACAAATGATTGGGAGGAAGGATAAAGGATGTGTATCTGGTAAAAATCAAGAGACATCATGAGGAGTTTTATTTTATTGGGAGGTTAATAACATGGAGGAATACATTTACCTATAGACAATTTTGCATGTATTAAGATAACTAGTGTTAGCCACTATCAGAAACAAGTTGTTCATCGTTAAAACACCATGCCACCATAGGTCACAAGGGCTTACTATGGGCCATTGGGTAAAGGAGCAAAGGGAAGAAGAGGGAGGATGAAGATGGTGGTGATGGAGGAAAACAATGCACGTGTATTAGTTGGCATTGTTTGTAATATAGTAGGTGTCGATGGAGATTGCAAAACTTAATGTTGGTGGCATCATTATATTGGTGGCGACTAGGATTGTGGGGAGGTAGGAGGCATTGTCATGACTTGTAGTTGCAATGTGCTACTACAATAGCATATTTCCTGACCAAACTTGGGAACACATTCAAGGAGGAAGAAGAAGGTGATTGGAAAGAGTCGGATGGCAGAAAAGGATACTTGTAAAAACATAAATCTTTTGAAGATCCGATATTGACATAATATGATTTTTAAATAATATAACCAATATTTACATCCATATAATTCACTCAAAGTACATGGGTTTTTTAGAAAATAAATATATGTGTCAACTAAAAGTAAAGAATAATTTTCCTAGTCTAATTTTCATATCAAATAGAGAGCATTCTCTTGTAGTATTCTAGTTTATCCCCCACTAGATTCCTCCTTAAATCTTCTGATTTGTTCAGGCATTCCTCCAAAGAATATGCCATATATGAACCAATGGAGGCACATGAATAAATCATAATGACCAGTACAAGACACTAGTTCAATTAAAGCACAAAATGCACTTGTTGGACAATGTATATTATCATATTGTTTAGGATAATTACTATTATCTTTCAATATTAGTAAAAGCCAAATGATAGGGTTGGATTCTAAGATATTTTTAAACCTTATCTTATCCTCCTTGTATAATTTCTTTATCTTCTCGTTATCCTTTCCAATAGTTTGGCCTTATGTTCTCATCCTACCTTACGTAGTTTGACCTTATTTTTTGATATAGTCTAGTCTAGCATGATGAATGTACTATAAGTAAGATTAGAATCCATATGATACAATGTGTCAATGTACACCAATATTGTGGGACAAAAGTATATCCAATTATAGAGACAAAGAGTAAGAATATAAGAAGAATGAGAGTAAGAATATCAAAAGAACAAGGGTGAAGATTACTAGAGAAGCAGTTACACTGCAATGGATAAGATTAAATGTGAAAATTTTGAGATAATGTATATTATCCTACTATTTATAATAATTAATATTATTTTAGAATGGTAGGAAAGTCAAAATTGATAGGCTTGGAGTGAAAAATCCTTATCCTATCCTCCTTCCTATTTAATTGAATATAATATTCTCATTATTCTTTACAATAGTTTAGCATTATCCTCTCCTCTTATCATATGATGGTTTGGTCTAATATTTGGGATTAGTCTTATTAGCATATGGAATTACCCTAAATCAAAATAAAAATTGTACAACCCGGTATACCAATGTGCATTAGTCTTTTGGGTCAAAAAAGTAGAAGTCAAAGAGATAGTAAAAGAATAGAGAGAGTGAGAGTGGGTTACATGATTTTATTGTAGGTTTGGGACTGTAAGAGAGCAACAATCGATGTCATCTTTTGAAGTCCCATAATACAATTTGCAATCTTCTTTGCTAAATCTATTCTATTGTTTGGTTATTTTCTTGACCGTTATCGGATCTATCAATGGGTTCATTATTTTTTTCTTGTATATGATTGGGTTGTATCTTGTGTAACATATTTTTTGGGTTCAAAGTTTCTATAAAAATACTTAAACAATGTCTAAAAAGAGTTGCCAAGAGAATATGCAAAGAAATTAAATTCTAGATATGTACTCATAGCATGAGAGAAACTGGATATCAAGATATTCAAGAAGATAAATAAGATGTGGGCACTTAAAGTATTATGCCTATGTCTAGGTGATCATGTGTTCCCATCAGCTTACATGAGAATATGCACATTAAGATGAGTGATAGTTGACTAGGGGGATCGTAATCCCTATATCTACATTGAGTAATGAAATATAAACAATGTTCAAGAGATAAACAATATTTTGGCCACTTAGCATATTCTATTTATGCTTAAGTAACCATGCATTTACATCATCTTAAATGATAATATCCACATTAATCTAAATTGGCAATAAACTTGGTGACCAAGGTCCCTATCTCTATGTAGACTAATAGAAGAAAATTATAATGCCCGTGTCTACTGTCCGACCAAGGCTCTAGTAGAGTTTTAGGCATAACGACTTGCCTCATAGACCATTAATGGCCCCAGCTACAAGGTTTATACTCACTCACACACACCCATGATTAGTTTATCGATTTGTCACTTATCCTAGTACTACTCTAAGATAATTGTGTTAGCCATAGAATACTTATTGATGGACTACCTAAAAAGAAGGTGCACTTGGATGTATAGTTAGTCTAATCATTCCTTTCAAGATCATTTTATTCAAGACCTCAAATCCCGAAGTATATGCATAAGGTATCGCAAGCCATGCTGGAAGTGGGATCATCCACTCCCAACGGCCCATGCTATCTCCCTTTTACTCGGGAGCAAGCTGAGTCAAGCACCACCCTTCAAGGCTCTCGATGCTCATATATGACATTTGCCTTTTTGAGTTTGGAAGAGAACCAGATTTCTGATTTACAGTATCCCCGTTTGAACTCTTGACATCCTTGTCTAGGCTCAACTATATTATCTCATAATTTCTTTTCCATTTTAGTGTGACCCAAAATGACCCATGTAAACCCAACTTATGTTCATAATTGGGCACAGGGGTGGATCCATCTCATCTTAGTGAATGGCCCTTTCTAACATGTCTAGATTGCATGGTTGAAGACTGATTAGGCCCCACCTACTGGGGGATCTAGCTATGATATCTTGTAAGGAATGTGACATGAAAGTTGGATCACCCCTTTCTTCTTATGATAAATAAACATACAAACCTCATTCACATAAAAACCATAGAATATTTTTTTCAAAGTAAAAGGGGTGCATGCTATTTCCTCAACAAGTAATGTGGAGAATAAAATAAGGAGAAGTAGAAAGGTAAACTAAACTATTATAAAATTTGTCATTATTCAACAATGAATCCTTAGAGTGGCAATTAATAAAATAATAAAATCTAGACTAAATAGATCGATTGCAATGGGTAGCCTAGTCGTCTCATAATCCTCACACTAGCTAGATATGAGGAACAATCCCTATCTCTGATCCTTAAGCTACTCAACTTGTGGGTGTGTTGAAGGCAACACCCAAAAGAAGGAAAAATAAAAAGAAGAGACATCAACATAAATCGAGTATGTACATCCACTCAATTTATTTGGGCATCATCAAAATTGAAACTATGATTTCCCAAATGAGGCATCCATCCTCAATATGATCATTTTTTAAATCTTCTAATCGTTTGATACTCCTTTCACTTTGAAATTATTTTCCTAATCTGTTAATAAAATCTTATAAATCATCACTGTGATCCTTTGACCTAGATCTATTATACATCAATGTTCTCATCCCTTTTTATCTGATTGAAATTAAACTGACTGGATTTAAATTGACTAAACATACTTTTTACCACTTTATTTATAAATGTACCATTGACTAAATTATTTAGAGTAGTGATATTTATGTACCAGCATAATATATATCGAGCACACATTTCCACCCATAATGCATCTTTCCACTTCGGGTCTTTCTGCCCAAGGTGTGTCTTTTCACCAGACACTTTAGGATTCAGATTTATAGGTGTGAGTCATATTTAAATAATGCTAGTATAACTATTTTCATATGAACTGCTTGTGTTTCAAATATTATTGATGTCACATCATGGCAATAATCTCTTTTTTAATCATCTTCTGTATTGTTAAATGATTCATCTTCTTGATTTGTTAAATCTTTTAAAAATACTTTCTTTTAGATTAATTTGATAATTGGAACCCTTCTTGTTTGAATCCACTTGATTGTTCATGTTTCCCATAAAAAAATATCCAAATTTATTTAGTATGCACATACTCAGTTTGTGTCCATGTCCCTTCTTTTTGTTTCCTCTTCTTCTAGATTTTGCCTTCAACCCACTCAGAAGTTGAGTATCCTAAGGATTAGGAGATAGGAGAATCGTTGATTTTAAGATTACAAGATGGGTAACTTGTCCATTGCAACTAATCTATTTAATCTAAATTTCCTGTTTTGTCACTTTTTCCTTTGAGGTCTCATTTTTGAATGATGACAAAAAATTTAATAGTTTAGTTTACGTTTTCACTGCTACATTACTTTGTTCTTTACGGTACTTGTTGATAAAATAGCATCCATCCCCTTTTACTTATGAAAATTTATTTTGTGGTTTTCATGTGGATGGAATTTGTATGTTTATTTCTCATAAGGAGTGGATTCCCTTTTGGATCTCACTGCTTTCACGAATTCCACTAAAAATTAAGCCCCAACTCCATAAACTGATGGTACCAACTTTTATGCCACATCAACTAGTACAATTGGGAGTCCTCAATAGAAGGCTAAATGACTGGAAAATATTTCTTATACATGCATGATATTCGGTAGTGGTGCATAACTTTAATAAAACAAAATAGAAGCTTTATGTACCTCAAAATATAGTTCAACAACAATCTTATACCCAATAAATGATTCTTCTAAAATTTTTGATTGAATTCTATAAATGAAAGAGACAAGAGTTACAATTTAATACAGGGGATTGGAAGCCTTTTCTCATTCTTATTAGCATATCATGTTTCTTTACTAGTTATATTTTCATATCTAGACTAGTATGTGTTGTTAGAATTCATCCCATCACCCCAAACTATACCTACTATGATTTGATCATGTATTATATGTACTTCCAACTCACCGCCGCATATTTTATATTATATTTTGAACATGCTAGAGGGTACCTAGGGTATATTTAATAATATCCTCAACTAGAAATAAAGTTTACATTTTCACAACTCGGTTACCAATTTGTATCCTTTTGTTAGCATTTATACAACTAAGTTCTAATATGTTAACTATCCAAACCACCAATCTAAGTCTTAAAATGTGACAATATTGAAAATATGATAGTTTGAGGTGGTTATCAGCTAGAAAAATGGGGGGGGGAGGTTACCATATTCCAAGATTAAACTACCATGTATACCCTTATATTAATAATTAATAAAACATTAAGTTCATGATGTCTATTTGCCAAAAATCTATTGGGTGGGAAATTATGGGAAGTTTTTCCTAGTTAAGATTTATGGATATTTGTATATTGTAAATTTACCACTCACTAGTTTAATTCCTATGTATTCATATTTGTATAATGAAGTACAACTTCAAAGCGTGTGGTTCAACATGTAAATTAGCAAACATTTAAGTCACAAAATTGTCACAATCAAGTATCATATATGCTTTGTCTGAATCAAGTCATGGTTGAATTTTAGGAAAATTTTAAAGTATTATCGAGCCAATTTCACAATATTTAAAAAGTGTTTCTATCTTCTTCATTCAATTTATGTTTACAAATAAAGAAAAATGTAACTTGAAGAATATCAACAATCAAATATTCATATATTACCTTTTCCTATATAACAAGGCTGAAATATTAACGACAACCATTTTTTTGTATTTTATTGGCATCCAAATATGTATAAACAAGGTAACAACTCAAAAATCTTAAACCAGAATCTAAATAAATAACAATCATATGTTTTGGCTAACTATCACAAAAAATTTCACTAGAGCAAGATATAGTTGATAGACATGTGTAGTAATTACATTTTTACACATAATTGTTCATTATTTCCAAAATCCATTTCATTGAATTCGATAAAGCATTTCATAAATTATTGTTTATATTCCATTATACCCCTAATATATATTTCTATGATTTTGACGTTGTCACAAGATAATAGTCAATATTTATTATATTCTAAATTATAGATACTAGAGTTGCTAGTTTCTTGTTCAACTATTAATAATGAATTAATATATATTAATATGATATACATTAAGGTTACCAATGATTAATTTATGTTTAGGTTAGAACTCAAACCACTTCAAATATTATGTCAATATTATTGGTATACGGTTGTTGGATTTATTCTTAGGTTAAAAAACGCTACATGAGTATTTACACACTTATTGTGTAAAATATGCATTCAGTAATACATACACTAATACGATACCAATAGGTATGATAGATTAACTAATATGATTTATCAATATGACTAAGTTTTATATCTACAATCGTGTTGAATATCATGTGATTTTTTTTTTTTGATTTGCATGGGCCGAAGCCCACCCCCTCTCCAAACAGGTGTCAGAGCCCAGATGACCCAAGAGGTTGGTAAATACAGCTGACCCGGGCGGATTCGAACCAGCTTGACCGCCCGGGCTACACAGGCCGGGTTTATATAATGTGATTTCATTCTCATATCGCATGATACTAATTGTCTAATAGACTTGCAGGAAATAAAACTTTCACTTACCAATTATGCGTATTGAGCAAATCTTAGGAGATTCGTTCCACACCCGTTTTCCAGCATCAAGGTGGCTCTCTAGGAGGTGGCAAGAACTCCTGCTGATCGCCGTACAGGTCGCAGGGATTTCTGGAGTTGAAAATCCAGTCCGGCAGGAAGTACATGATTCGATTCTCTACTCCAGGTGATGTCCGGGGGTTTTGGCAGAGTAAAGCCGTGGTTATCGAGTAATAGAAGGTGGCGGCGGGTCTAGTAAACGGCAACATGAAACAACAGGTGGTAGACCCGCGCAAGGGAACGACAGTAATTCTCACAGCCGAAGGGCTACAGTTCCAGTCCAACGTGTTATAATCGGTGAATGCGTGGCCATGCTTTCTCCCTCCTACGTCATCTGGAGTCAAGAAGGACGTTAAGCAGGTTCTGGAGTAGTCTGTAATCAGTAGCAAGATCTGGTAATTGAATCTCCGGCTCAGGATTAGTCTGTAACCTTCAGACCGCGTGTCCATTAGTTTGCTTTGCGGAATATAGAGCAGATAAGGTAGTTGGTTGGCTTCGAGACATGGAACCGAGATTGAGGCATAGAGCTCTCTCAAGGAGGGCTTGGTAATCACTGTTGTGTTGCAGGTGGGTGGCGGTCAAGGTTGAGGGTTACCGGTGCAAGGATAAATGCAGAGGATTGCAAGGGGGTAGGGGACGACGCCAATGTAGATGAGTTAGGCCGGAGGGGTAGGTCGACGCCAATGTGGAAATGTATCGGCGGAACTCAGTCGGTTTAAGGATATGAATGAGGGTAGACCGTCAGTTAATGGGGGGAGCAACACAGAAACCGATTAGAAACGGTCTCGGAATGAATTCAGTATTCTATTTCCTCAATTACTCCAAATGACGATATGTTTCCGAAACGACTGAAACGTAGAATCACATATGTTGTCCTTGCGTATACTTTCATTTACTTAGTATTACTCAGCCCTTTAACTAACAATTGTCACATGATGTTTAACGTTAGGTGAAGGTAACTCTTGTTTCTCTACCTAAATACTAGCAATCTCATCACAAATCCCACTTTGGGCTCGTTTGGTTTTCTAGATTTTACCGGTATTGGATTCTGCTGGTAATTTATGTTTAGTTTGCGGGATTCCGAAAATGGAGTCAATTCTGGGATTTCCGGACATAGAGAGGATCCCGCATTTTGATTTTCATCAAAATTCTCCGGGATGCTAAAATCTAGTTGTAGTTAGTGAGTGGACTAAGAAAAAAATGAACAATTACTACACGAATCCAGAAAACCAAACATAAAATTTATATTTACAAGATTTTGACTATGAGGCATTTTACAAATGTAGGATGACACAAATGTCTAATTTTTGCAAATTCAACAAATCAAACGTGAGCTGCTAATTGTTAATATTTAAACAGACAGAAGAGAAGTATGACAAGAGCGGCAAGCAATCGTTCCCTGGAAGTGTCGGACTGACCCTGATTAAGTTTATAAGGTGTGATATTTGATTACTCCACAACTCATAATGTCTTCATATAGTATTATAATGCGATCTAGATTTTTTGCCATCTGCCACCCAAACATGATACTCCCTTTTTATTGATCATAAAGGTGGCTCCAACACCACAACAAAGTGTGTGTGTGTGTGTGTGTGTGTGTGTGTATTTTATATATATATATATATATATATATATATATATATATATATATATATATATATATATATATATATATATATATATATATATGAAACTATGCAAGACTATGTAATATATAGGGGAGAGGGGAGAGAAAGAAGGAAAATTGAAAAGAGACACCAGGAGCAAGATTCAACACATAGCAAAAGACATCCATGTCATCCTTCTTTAAACGAACATGGGAGATCACTAAAAGACCGAACTAGGGGGTGTAAACTATGCGGATCTACGAATACACATATCCATACCCATTTATTTTAGCGATCTAGTTTTAGACATGTATCATAAAAATTTAGACAGGCACCATACGCGTACCTATAATACTCGCGAGTATGTGGTGTGGTTATGCGGATAAACGATTCTATATAAAATGTCATATTACTTATGTAATAAAAAACTACACGTATGCTCCATATCATTGCCATATATAAATATTAACATGACATAATTATATTAAATAATACAATATTTTGTAGACTGAATATCAGTTGAGTTAATTGTTTACAAATTTGTAATAATCATCGCATTGTTCGAGTTATGTAGCATATCATGTAACTATTTTGGCCTAAGTTTATGTAGATTACTCATGATTGTAATTAATAGTTAGTTCTTAATTAGATGATTAGTCTTAGCTTTATTTTAATTAGAATAGGACATAAATTCAACTATTATATTAGTTAGACTAGTCAAATATGGTATAAAAGTATATTATTTAAGTAGTTATTTATAAATAGTGGGTACACAGATCTAGGGGTTCTAGATCCAAGAAAATCTACTAATGGACCCATTTAGATAGGATCTATGGGTATGGAGGTCCAAAGGTATGTGTGCATAACAATTTAGACCCATGAAATTTTTATAAAAGATTTGGATTTAAGGGTCTGCGGGTCTACTTGGACCCATTTACAGCCTTAGACCCATCAAATAGAGCCATATTCATAACATAGAGTAATGATTAACCATAGCAATATCACACTTCATAGTATATCATATAAGATTGACATTAGCTAACCAATCTTAAAAAATGATCTTGTTCTTGAACCATCAAATATAATAGAAATAGTTGTCACAAAACTATTTTTTACCCAAATCCTCACTCTAATGGATAGAAAGACAAAGAGAGAGGATCTGAGTGTCCATTTGTAAAATGGATCACATAACATATGCATAAACAAAACCACAAAAAAAACTAAGATATGAGATAAAATGTATAAAAGAATGATAAACTAATACATGATAAGATCTTAGGTCCCATATATCAACTGTGTGTATTTCATTTGCATATCATTATATATTATCATAGTAAAAGCAAATTATTATAAGTGCGGAAGCAAACAAGCATTGTTGGAGATTCATAGCGTATTTGTAACATCCCAAATATTTAATAAAACAAGTTTAGGGTCTTAATTGCAAATTTCAATGACTAACTTTTTAAAATTTAGACATTGAAGCAATTTATCCAAAATTTAAATATTTTATATGAACCAAAGGAAGAGAAAACAAAATATGTTACATCTTTTCTTTATGACTAAATGAATTCAATATGCATAAAGAATATATATGATTGTGTTCTCTTTTTCTCTCTCCTATAAAGATAATTTCTCTAAAGGGAGTAAAAAATAACATGATAAACCTTTGAGTGGATCATAAACCGTAATCTCAGAATCTAATCATTAGTAAAGAAAAGATTTATTCACATTATCCTCTTTTATATTATAAGATAAGGGAATCTACATAATTTATGAATAAAAGATGGTCAAAACTTAATTATAACGAGATAAGAAGGTTCTAGGCCCTCTAAATAGTGTGTGGCTAAATTTTGGAGTTAGTTAGACTTAATTTGGGAACCTAAATAATTTAAAGAAAATTTTCTATAGTTTAAATTAATAAAATTGTCAATAAACTAATCTAACTAAGTCTCTTTTTTAGTCACTCTGCCTTAAACCCTATCCGGGTCAGATTCTGGGTCACAGATCCTACCATAGTCTTATATGATGTCTCCCTCACCCACTTCCAATCCCTCAAAGACTCTATAATACTAGCAGTCCTCGCCCCTCTGATCTCTCTCTATAGCTCCTCAACACAAACTAATTTCTTCCTCACAATCTTCACATCTAGCTGATTATCTTTATACTAATTATGATAGGGTTTGTGAGTCGGAGTAGCTAGTCGACAATAACTCTCTCCTCGTGTTTCACCTTCAGCAGGAGTCACTAGCCACCTTAGAATACCACCTATATAAGCGACATATCGATAACCTCTCTTAGAGGATATACATAGTTTCAAGCTCACAAAGTAGCCATCAGTTTGCCCTCCTATTTACCCTACAACCCTATCCACAAACTTCATTGTGCACCACTCGCTAGAAGGTCATGACAAAAGACAAACCAACTATGAAGCTTATCATTGCTCCAGAAAGGTTTCTATGGCCTCCTCGAATTTGTTTTGGTCGTCAATTGGGTGTATTGTGAGGTATATCCCCCCTCACACCTATTTCTGTGAACTTGTGAGAAATCCAGGGCATCTTGCCATATTTTCCTCTAATTTCTTTGCCAATAGCTTCACCAGAAGGTTTAGTATTGATCTTAGATCCTACTGTGACTTCCAGTGTTGTGCGGATGATTTGTTCTAGATTTATGATTTTGATTGCATTAACTAGTCAGGGCGACCGTTGGTTTTTGAGCCTCCGGCCACCTCATGTCTCCTCCCGGGGCTCTTTGAGTCTGGAAAGTTGAGAGGAATCCGATGGCCTCTTGTTAGTGAAGAGGGCAAATTCTAGCTATTTGATCGCAAGATCTCCCACTAGCTTAGCCTGCAGAATCGCTGGTTCATCATCATTTTCACAGACATGATGAACGTCAGATTTACAATAATGACCATGGTTTTATTTTGTTTTGTTAGGCAAGACATGGGTAGTCAGGTAATTTTATGAAGTTTTGGTTTTGTGAGTTGATGCTTGTGTTGTTGAGGGCTCCTGGTTAAAGTGGCATGTTCTTGTTGGGCCACATCAGCCTAGTACCAGGCGACCTATTGGATAATAATTACTGACGTTGCTTTCTTGAGTTTTCTAATTGACCAACATTTTGAAAATTCATAATAAAATGATGGATTATCAGAAAAATATGCAAAAATAGTCATCAGAAATAATTTTTAAGAGGAATACGTCTTTAAGGTTTTCAAACCCTAATTCAATAGTAGCATACCATGTTTTCCTAATGACCTACGATTTGGGTTTTGGATGTTATTTAATGTGATTATTAATATACATTGTATAAATTTCAGGGATCCTAGGATTTGAATCAAGACTAGACGAATTAAGTTAGGATCTAACTTGATCCAGGTATGTAGGTCATGCTACTATGCATGTGTATTCTGAATGTATTGCATGTTATGTATGATTTAGGAATATGCTTTATTTTTCGATTTAATGAATGAAATTAAGATAACGATGATGCCTCAAAATATAATATTTCATGTTGTTTGTTTTATTCATAAATTCATATGCTTATCATTGATGCTCATTAGTTCAATGCTATGACCATGTAATGATTAAGACATTAAAGAAACAATCATGTAATGTTAATTTCTAGATTAAGAGGGAGAAATCCCATGATGATTAAGATAATGCACTTAAGTTGTGAATTCTTCCTCTTGATGTTATTTTGTCTTTATAGCATTTATGAGCACTTTAGTACAACTAAGATGAGCCTTTATCAGCCTAATGAGCACTTCAGTGCAATTATTATATGAGGACAATTTACATTGATGGAAAGATAAGAATAGCAAAGTTAATATGTAAGATAAGAGAATTAAGTAACTTATTATATGCTTCTCACAATTATGTGACCTTTATGGTCATTATGGGCTTCCTAGAAATGATGGGCTTTCCGAGCTTGATGTCCCCCATGTGGGCAGTTATATAGACAATGCATGTAGTAATGTTTCTTAGTTCATTGATGTAATGAAAGATAAAGTGTAATGATAATTCTTAATGTTAAGTCTTGTCAAGTTTATTTTAGTTCAAGTATATATGCTTAGTTTTCAGTTCTTATAAAATGCATAGTGCCACTTACTTTTTTTGTTGCTTTGTTTTTCACGGTTGTGAGACGAGATGTCCCTAAATCAAGGAGCAAGAGAGAACTGAAGCGAGCCCTTCAACGTAGCTGACATCAAGGAGACCTTGGCTTGGTGGGGTGCCATCTACCATTCAATAGATTATTTAGTCTAGTTTTTATTTAATACTTTAGATATGCTTAGCCTACATGTATTAGGTTTCAAATCAAGATGAGATAATTTATGTTTTTCCTTTAATAACAATGTATGAATCTATAGTTCAAAGTAACACATGGTGTTTAATTTATTTTATTTATATCAATATCGTGTTTTTATGATGTTCCTCCAAGCCAAGTGACCCTTGTTATGGACAACATGGGGTTTGCTTCTACTGATATATATGTGCTTGGAGGGGTGTTACAATTATGGTATCACAATGACGAGTAGATGGCCACTAAGGTAACGATTCACATGTTCTAACCCTAGGTGTACTTGTTTTTCTAGATGTTTCTAGATCAAGGAGTAGGAGAGAACTGAAGCAAGCCCTTCAACGTAGCTGACATCAAGAAGACCTTAGCTTGGTGGAGTGTTGTCTACCACTCAATAGATTATTTTGTTTAGTTTTTATTTCATGCTTTAGATTTTCTTAGCCTACATGCATTGGGTTTGTAATCAAGATCAGGCAATTTATGCTTTTTCTTTCAAGAATAATGTATGAATCTACATTTCAAGGTAATGCATGGTGTTTCATTTATTTTGTTGCTATGTATATCATGTTTTTGTGATGTTCCTCCAAGACAAGTGACCCTTGTTATGGACAACATGGGGTTTTCTTCTACTGATATATATGTGCTTGGAGAGGCGTTACAATTATGGTATCTAGATGGGCCCTAAGAAATCTGACAAGGTAAAGGATAAGGATGATGGTGCAAGCTCTTCTAGTGAGGGAAGTGTACAAAGAAGGAACATAAAGGCAACCTTGGAGGAATTAGTCCAAGTGCTCACCCATGCCCTAGGACAAGGACAACATCAACCCAGACACCACAAGCTGACTTTAGTGGGCTTATTGAAGATTGGGATTGACTCCTTTGCTGGAGAAGAAGAAGTTGATGTCATCACCAAGGGAGAAGAATGGATTAGGAGCATGGAGCATTGTTTTCGTGACATGGACTACCCTTAATAGTCTAGGTTCGGTTCACGGCCCATATGCTGAAAAGGAGTTGCTCGTACATTGTGGGAGAATTTCCTCAATTCGAGAGCGGTCGATGCACCTGCACTCACATGGGAAGGATTTGTGGAGGTCTTCCAGGAGCACTATGTGTCTGAAGCCATGATAGAGAAGAAGGAGCTAGAGTTTGCCAATCTAGCTCAGGTTGGTGACATGACTGTGACCTAATATGCAATGAAGTTTGGGATCCTACAAAAGTATGGTTAGATAATGATGAGCGATGTAGAATAAAGAAGTTCATCTGAGAACTCAAGTCCGATCTAAGCTTTGCCATGTTAGGAAGAGGCTACAAACCCTTCAATATGCCCTAGATGTAGCTCTAGAGATAGAAGACCACCCCAGAAGGTCATACGGGAAGGAAGCTCCTTACAACAATAACCAATATCAACATCAACCTCCCAACAATAAGAGTAAGGCTCATGAGGTTGAAGCCCCTATTTCCCAACAAAAATCACAGTTCCCTACTTGTAAGAGGGTCCATGGAGGGTCGTACAAGTATGACACTGGATTATGCTATTATTGTGGAGCGTTTGGACACATGAACCCAGATTGTCCTAAGATACAGAGGAAGGAAGGCAAAAACTAAAACTCAGCTTCTAAGAGACATGCGTGAATCTTTGCAATAGGAGGAAAACGATCAAGGTGTGGTTTAATATTGTCACTTTTATATTATGACTTTATCCTTAGACCCTACGTGTTTATAGGCATGATCTTTTGAATAGTATTTTATGACACTATAGGAATATGGAAAACACTAAGGTGGGTAGTATCCTAAGAAAATTTTGAGGACGAAATTTACTTAAGATGGTTGGAATTGTTACATCCCAAATCTTTAATAAAACATGTTTACGATCTTAGTTGCAAATTTTAGCGATTAATTTTAAATTTAAATATTTAACAAATGTATCTAAAATTTGAATACTTTATATGAAACAAAGGGAGAGAAAGAAAAATATGTTACCTCTTTTCTTTGTGACTAAATGAATTCAATATACATAGAGAATATATAGGATTATGTTCTTTTTTTCTCTCTCCTCTAAAGATAATTTCTCCAATGGGAATAAAAGATAACATGATAAACCTTTGGGTGGATAATAACCCCTAATCTCAGAATTTAATGATTAGGAAAGAAAAGATTTATTCACATTATCCTCTCTTATATTATAAGATAAGGCCATCTACATGATTTATGAATAAAAGATGGTCAAAACTTAATTATAACTAGATAAGAATGTTCTAGGCCCTCGAAGTAGTGCGAGCCTAAATTTTTTAGTCAATTGGACTTAATTTGAGCACCTAAATAATTTAAAGAAATTTCTCCATCCGGATCAGACTCTAGGTCACAAATCCTTCTGCAGACTGAGATGTTGTCTCCTTCACATGTGTCCAATCCCTCAAAGACTCTATAGTGCCAGCAATCATCATCCCTCATGATCTCACTCTCCATAACTCCTCAATACAAACTGATTTCCTCCTCACAATCTTCGCATCTAGCCGATTACCCTCATACCAGATATGATAGGGTTTTGTGACTCAGAGTAGCCATTTGACAAGAACTCTCTCTCTATTTCTCTCTCCCTATTTCACCTTCTGTAGGAGTTGCTACCCACCCCAAACATGTACCTATATAAGTGACACATCGATGGCCCCTCTCAAAGGATATATAGAATCTCAGGAACGTAAAGCAGCCATCAGTTTGCCCCCTTGTTTTCCCCGTAACCCTATCGATGGACTTCATTGTGCACCACTCGCCGAAAGGTCATGATGAAAGAAAAACCAACCCTGAATTCCGTCGTCACTCCAGAAAGGTTTCTAGGGCCTCCTCGAATTCATCTTGATCGTCAATTGGGCATCTTGTGAAGTATATTTGTTCCCCCCTTCGCACCTATTCAAGGCATCTTGCCATGTTTTCCTCTTATTTCTTCACCAACAACTTTTCTCGAAAGATTAGTATTGATCTTACATCCTTCTGTGAGTTCGAATGTTGTGAGGATGGTTTGTTCTAGCTTTGTGCTTTTGATTGCATAACCAGTCATGGCAGCAATTGGTTTTTGAGCCTCTGGCCACCTCGTGTCTCCTCCTAGGGCTCTTTGAGTCCATAAAGGTGAGAGAAATCTAATGGTTCAGTCTCCTATTAGTGAGGAGGACAGATTCTAGTTGTTTAATTACAAGATTTCTCACGGGTTTAGCTTACATAATCTCTAGTTTATTTTTTTTTACAGACATAATGAAAGCCAAATTTACATGACCACGATTTTATTTTGTTTTGTCAGGCAATTTTATGAAGCTCTGGGTTTCAAGTTGACACTCATTTTGTTGAGGCGCCTGGTCAAAGTGGCATGTTCTTGTTCGGCCACATAAGCCTATAACCAGATGACCTATTGGATAATTATTAGTGACGTTGCTTTCTTGAGTTTTCTGATTGGATGATATTTGCAAATTTGTAGTAAAATGATGGATTATCATAAAAATATGCAAAAATAGTCATTAGAAATGATTTTTCAAGAGGAATCTATCTTTAAAGTTTCAAACCCTAATTCGATAGCATCAGGCCATTTTTACCTAATGATCTAAACAATTAGGGTTTAGGATGTTATTTAATGTCATAATTAATATAAATCATATAATTTCAGGAATCCTAGGATTTTAATCAAGACCAGAGGAATTAAGTTAGGATCTACCTTTTTCCATGTAAGCGGGTCATGCCACTATGCATATGTACTTTGAATGAATTGCATGTTATGTATGATTTAGGATTATGCTTTATTTTTCAAGTTAATGAATGAAATTAAGATAAAAACGAACTTTTCAAAAGGAATCCTTCCGCATGGTAGGGTTTGGGAGAGGCGGCGGCCGTGGCGGCCATGGAGGTCGGGGCGGCTTCCAGGAGTCGAGCTCGAGTTTTGATCCTTCTACGGAATCTTCTGTGAACACCGATCCCACTGCGGCGCTTCCTGCCGGAGACAACCATCCACATGATCCCCATCGCATGGACACAGACCCATTAAAGAAGTCTTACGCTGAGACGGCGGCTGGTGTGAAACCCACATCGATCCTCAGGCAGGTGTCCCCAGATACCCTGCAACCCAATGACATCTCTGTCGATCGCAGCGGGCCGATCCCTGCGATATCTATTGACCCCATCAAGATCCAACCCCTCCTCACACCATGGAAATATGCGGTTTGTGGTGAAGGTCTTGGGCATGAACGTTGGATTCAAAGCTCTGGTCTCTAGGCTCCAGGTTCTATGGAACCCGTCGGATACCTTCAGGGCGATTGACTTGGAGCTGGGATACTATATCATACAATTCTCAAACAATAACAATTTCGTCAAGGCCATGATTGGCAGACCTTGGACGGTTTTTGGTAATTATTTTTCGGTGCAGTCCTGGTCTGAAAGCTTCCGGCCGACTGACCCTATTCCAAGAAAGCTCATGGTCTGGATTCGTGTCACCCACCTGCCGGTCTTCCTCTACCAGACGCAACTCTTGTCAAGTATCGGCGATCTGATCGGAAAGACGATCAAGATTGATACTACTACTTCGATTGGTGATCGTGGTAAGTTCACTAGGGTTGCCGTTGAGGTGGATACATCCCAACCTCTCCTTCCTGTAGTTCTCGTCAATGGAGAGCAGTATCAGATTGAATATGAAAACATGCCAACCATATGTATGAAGTGTGGTAGGGTCGGGCATGGAGAGGCTGAATGTAGATTCCTCCTACACTTCGCCACTCCAGACCCAGCCGCAAGTCCCACGGGTCCATTGAAGGTTCCCTCCCCATACTCCATGGCCATGCACGCTAAGAAACTGGTACGTCATCCAAGCCCTAAGAAGGATAAGCAGTCCAAGGAAGCGGAAAACCTCACTCCCCATGAGGCCGTTGTTCTAAGTAAGCACAGCACCCCGGACGCTCCCGTCCCGGATACTGACGAAGGCGAGTGGAAGACTGTCCAAAGTAGATGCAAGAAGAAGGTTGTTCGCAACCAGGATCCCCCCCAAGCACCGCCGTCTACGGTTGGTGACAGCAGTGGCTCCAAGGAGCCTGCCTCTGGTCATGACACAGCAGTAATCTTGGTTGATGACGAGGTGTGCATGGGTGGAACCGTAGAGACTGTCGCACCAACTGTGAAAGAAGGGGTTTTGAAGGACGACATCCCTGTTACTTTCCAATGGGGCACTCAAGGCTCCAAAAATGGCGGAGGTCTCCTCCTCAGGAATAGAAGGGTTGTGTACCAACCAGTCCAAGTTAGCCCAGGGCGAGAGCGGAAGAAGGGCAAGATAGCCCAAGCTCTTAATCTGGCCGATAGCAACTCCGAAGCAAAGCATCTGCTCCAATTCCAGGAAGATAATTCTGAGATAGATGCTATGGAAAATGAGGATGGTGACTAGTCCATAGGACTGTGTGCAGCCATCACTTGAATGAAACCATCTTCTTCCCTTTCCACACAGATCGTTTTTTAATGCTAAACATCCTGTGTTGGAATGTCCAAGGATCTAAATCCAAGGACAAAGTGCGTCTGATCAAAGAGTATAAGGTGAAATACCGTATTCACATCCTTGCCCTTCTGGAAACAAGGTGTAGTGGCGCAATCACGCTTGAGGTGATTCAGCAACTCGGATTCAACTCTTCGCACTGTGTTGAGGCCATCGATTTTTCTAGTGGCATCTGGCTCCTTTGGGACTCAATGCAGTGTGATATTGAAATTCTCCTTAATCATCGGCAACTCATCCATTGCCGTATCAATAATGAATGGTTCCTAACTGTAGCTTATGCCAGCCCGAACCCTACACGAAGGCACCTATTCTGGAACAGATTGAAGGAAATCGATCACTCAATCACGGATGCCTGGGCCGTTTTAGGTGATTTTAACACCATGTTATCTCCTGCTAAGAAACAAGGTAGCAATTACTTTGACAAGCGTGTGTGTTCCCAGTTCAATGAAACCCTCATGTCCACTGGTCTGAAGGACATGGAGGCCGGTGGTCTGTTCTTTACTTTCAAGAAGCAAAATGTCAGATAGAAGCTAGATCGGGTGGTCTCTAATGTGGATTGGCTCTCCATAGAAGGCGGGTTTTCGATCACAGTATTGCCGCGACTATACTCTGATCATAACCCCCTCTTAGTATCTAGCATCAATAAGAATGCAACACAACCACGCCCCTTCCGAACCAAAGCTAGCTGGACACTCATCCCTGAGTTTACGGAGCGCCTCCGTCAGTCATAGAGTTCGTCCTTGGACTTCCAGACGGCCCTTGGGCAGTTCAAGGACTCTATCACTTCTTGGGAGACCCTGCGCCTCTGCCAACGCCACAAGGAGAAGAATAAACTCCTCAAACAACTCGATCGTGCTGAGGTACTTTCTACTAACAGCCCCACCGCTCATTATGATATGCAGGTCATCACGTTGCAAGAAAGGCTACACAAGCTTCTTCTCCAAGAAGAGGCGGGCTGAAGACAAAAGGCCAACATCAATTGGCTGCAACATGGCGATTCAAACACGAAGTTTTTTCAAACTTTTGTGAAGGCCAGAAGGCAGAAAAACCGGATTAAATGCCTGAAGAACGACGAGGGCGAGTGGATCTCCGAGAAGCACCAGCTCCAACTGTTGGTGCGCCAATACTTCGAGAGCTTGATGACCGGTCCTGGGCCGACACCAGCCTCATCCCTGAAGATATCTAGATATGTGGGTCATTTTGTGCCCCCCTCTCCTATCCAGGGGAACTTCATAGCAAGAACTCTAGGTCCGGCTGAGATTAAGGAAGTCATGATGTCCATGGCACCTCACAAAGCGCCAGGATCAGACGGCGTCGTCAATGAGTTCGTCCAATCTCATTGGGATCACATTGGTGGCTCTGTCGTCAAAACTATGCAATGTGCTTTCTCCTCCAGCTCCACAGGCAACAATATGAGTGATTCACTCATGGTCCTAATTCCTAAGATTAACCATCCTCAGAAATGCAGTGACTTCATGCCTATCTCGCTCAACAATACTTGTTTCAAACTCATCTTGAAGATTCTGGTGGAGAGGTTAAAACTGCACATCAGCTCATGGATTTCTGAAACCCAATCGAGCTTCATTCCTGGGAGATCCATTACAGACAATATTCTTTTAGTTCAGGAGGTCATACACTCAATGAAGACGAAGAAGTCCGGGAAGAAATGGGCCTGCATTAAGCTAGACCTCTCCAAGGCGTTCGATAGGATGCATTGGCCTTTCATTGCAGACACCCTACTCAAAACAGGACTTCCACAAATTACCAGGTCCCTTATTATGGACATCATTACCAGCGGCTCCACATCCATTTTGTGGGAAGGTGCCAAGCTTCCCCCATTCAAAGCAACGAGAGGGGTGAGGCAAGGAGATCCAATAAGCCCCTATGTCTTCGTCCTCTGCATGGAAAGGTTGAGTCAGGCCATCACCGCCGCTATTTCTTCAGCCACCTGGGCACCTATCCATCTCGCTCGTGGTGGTACGAGTGTCTCACATGTGTTCTTCTCCGATGATATAATGCTCATGGCGAAAGCAACTCCCAAGCAAGATACAATTATCAAGAAAGTTCTCCGCGACTTTGCAGCTGTCTCAGGACAGTCGCTATCCAAGGAGAAATCCCGACGTTTCTTCTCCGCCAATGCATCCAATGCAGAATGGAGGCATTTTTCCAATCGACTCGGCATCCCCCAGACCAGTGATTTGGGGTTGTACTTGGGCGTACCCATTCTTCATCACCGTATCAACAAGCACTCCCACGCTAGTATCATCAAGACAATGAAGGACAGAATGTCGAGCTGGTCGGCACGAAAGCTTTCCCTAGCAGGAAGAGTTATTCTGGCTAAATCTACAATGCAAGCCATTCCGGCGTACACCATGCAATCAGTCAAGCTCTCACCGTCACTCTGTGACGACATCAACAAGCAGATCAAGAGTTTCATCTGGTCTGGATGCCGAGAGAAGACCCAGTTGTCGCTAGTCTCCTGGAAGAAACTTACCTTCAGTAAGAAGGCTGGTGGATTAGGGATAAAAGAGGCTCGAGCCCAGAATCAAGCTCTCATGCTCAAGAACGTGTGGAGCTACATGACCAAGTCCAACCTCCTGTGGGTTCGCATCCTGAAAGAAAAATATGAAAGGAACGGTTTAATAAGCTCTAAACCCTGCTCGCCTACTTGGGCGTTCATCAAAAAGCACTTACCTGCCATTCAAAGCATCTGCTCCAAGACAATTCAATCTGGTGCCAACACCTATGTTTGGTCCGATAAGTGGATTGTTGGATGTTCTATTACAGATATCTTCCCAAATTTCATTGTGCCCAAAGGCTTACCTGATCTGAAGGTGGCGTCCATGTGCATGGACAATGGTAATTGGGACAAGTCGTTCATTGAAGCTTATATGCCCCATGGTATGTGGGACATAATCAAGTTCATCCCAGTTCCAAGTGAAGACTCCGGGCAGGATACTTGGCACTGGCCTCTCCACCCTTCGGGGGATCTTACGACCTCTTCTGCCTATGAATGGATCCGAAGTGATCTAGCAGCTCCTCTCCAGGGTGACTGGAAAGTGATTTGGAGTCTTAAGGTGCCAGAGCGGGTCAGGGTGTTTGCTTGGCTCCTGCAGCACAAAGCCTTGCTGACTAATGTGGAGAAACACAGACGACACATCGACGTTATCCCGCTGTGCCCCATCTGTGGCAATGATAATGATACTATCCTCCATTGTTTCCATGATTGCTCTTACAACGCCCTGCTATGGCGCAAGCTCCCTACTAATGGCGACTGGTTTTCCTTGTCTGAAGATGAATGGATTTCTACCATTATACGCGGGACCCCCGCTTGTAACCCAAGTTTTCTCCTCCTGATCGCATGCTGGCACACATGGCAGGTAAGAAATGAACATATACATAGCAATCGGGGCCATTCCTTGGATGACAGGCTGGTGTTCATCCAGGAAAGGTCCCGAACTATCAGTTCTCTACCCCAGATTTACTCTGTCGCCAAAACACCACAGGCGGACTTGTTCTACGCACCTCCAAGGAGTGTGTATGTTTTCTCCGATGCAGCCTTCCTCAAAGAATCCAACCGTACTGGGTTTGGGATTTATGTGGTTTCTACCTCTGGTGAATGTATCCTCGGCATGAGGAACCATTTCAATGCTCGCTCACCCCTTGAAGCAGAGATTCAAGCTATTCTTGCTGCAATTGACCTTATAGCTGCTAACAACTGGACAAATAATGTCATCCTCTCGGATGCCCAACAAGCTGTAGCCATTCTACAGGCGGAAAGTGAACCTGTAGCCACACTTCGCCCTCTCTGGAGGAAGTATCGAGTTACACTGAGTTATGCCCATACAACCCAGGTGGCTTATATACCCCGGAGGTTGAACCAGGCCTCGGACCTCATTGCAAAACACCGTCTCCATTCTTCTTCGTTATGTTCCTTTTCTTCTACTAAGCCACCCTGGCTAACAGTTGATGTAAACACTAATATGCGCAACTTATTGCCTGTCCAAGAGCACAGGATGAATAATAACTAAGCTCTTGATGCCAAAAAAAATGAATGAAATTAAGATAACAATTATGCCTCACATTATTATATTTCATGTTGTTTATTATATTCATAAAGTCTTGTGCTTATCATTGATGCTCTTTTGTTTACTTCTATGATCATGTAATGATTAAGACATTAAAGAAATAATCATGTAAATCGTGTAATGTTAATTCCAAGATTTAAAGGGAGAGATCCCATGATGGTTAAGATAATGCACTTAAGTTGTGAATTGTTCCTCTTGATTTTAGTTTGTCTTTATGGCATTGATGAGCACATTGGTTCAACTAAGATGAACCTTGACCAGCTTGATGAGCACTTTGTTGCAATTCTTAGATGATGATAATTACACTAATGGCAAGATAGGAACAATGATGTTAATGTTTTAAAATAAGAGAATTAAGTAACTTATTATATGCTTCTCACAATGATGTGACCTTATGGTCGTTATGGGCTTCCTAGCAATGATGCACTTTTCAAGCATGATATGCCTCATGTGGGAAATTATATAGACAATGCATGTAGTAATGTTTCTTAGTTCATTGATGTAATGAAAGATAAAGTGTAATGATAATCTTAATGTTAATGTTGGCTTTTTGTATATGCCACACTCATATTTCATAATTCGACAAAGCAAATATTTCCCAAATTATATTACTAACATGTGCATTAAGTATTTCAGGTGATAAAAGAACTAAGTCAAAGATCCAACTACAAATATATATTTGGATACATGCAAATCAAGTTGTACCATGTATTTATGGATTCTTGTGATTTTTGTACAACTTGATATGCATGAGATAAGGACAAGTAATGATCTTCTGAAACCTACCCAAAACCTTATCCTACATGACATAAAGACTTTAGGGTTGATAGGTTTCAAATAAGTCTTCTATAGCACCTCACATACTTTTCATATTCTTGAACAGAGTCCTTCTCAGTCGAACTTATTGTCGAACGGATACACTTTCTGTCAAAAATTTCTCGACGGACAAAGAGTCGTTGGGACATCTTTTGATCTTTGACCAATATATAACCATTGGAGATTTTTTGCACTTAGAACATTTCCGGTCAAAATAAATTTTGACTGATACAGTGTCCGGTCGCAACAAATCTTGACCGAGGAGTGTTATGGACTATAATTTAATTAGCGGTCAAACTAATTATTGAACCTTAGTTAACTTCATCCAAATGGCTAGTTTGACCATCTAGAACACTCTAGACACTCCCTAAGATGTCCTGGCCACTTGTAAACCATTCCTATAAATAGTAGTGGTCTTAGGAGACTTAGAAAAAATCCATTGAGAAACAATTGCATATACATTAACATACACTTCAGCATACTCACCATCTTTCTCAAAGTTCTTAGTCCCTACACTTCATATTGCCATCAATAGACTAAGACCTAGCATCATCTTGAAAGTTCTCTCCACCCAATACAACTTTGCCTAAACTTTGTGGAAGAAGATCATCATCACTTGTCCATAGTGCTAAATTGTACATCTTGTGAAAGGGCATTGTAATCTCATTATTCCTCTCTTGTTCTTGTACTATTATGTTGTAAAAGAGTGAAATCACTCCTTTACTAAAAATTTGAAGAATTGACATCCATTCCAAACACACTCAAAGGTATGATGGAATGGGCATAAATTTTTGATGCAAAGATTTTGAGTCGTATCTATAGGCTGATTTCATATTTGTTTTGTGTGATTATTTGTCATTTTTGTGACTATAATAGCATGATTCACTTTCTTTAGCCTACAAACACTTTGTGCATCAAATTGATCTTATTCTATCATATTTTGTATGATTTGTGAAATTTCCCAAATTGACTTTTGTTTTTCTCTATTTTTCATGTACCTTATGTTCCAGAACCTGTCGATACTATCAACACATCGTCAATACTATCAACAATGCATCAGGTGGTCAAGTTAGAGAAGAGCACCTCAGTCGATACCATTGACCCACAGTGTCGATGGTCTTGAGATCCGCCCAGAAAACAAAATAGCATTCCGTTGATATGATCGACACAATGGTCGATAGTATCGAAATGTCAACAAGATGGATTCTATTTTTGAAGCAAGTACGCGTGCCCTAAGGTGTCGATACTATCGACAGCCCATCGATGGTATCGATGCCGTCAGATCAGAATTTTCTACAGAATCATCATGATCGAACGGATGCGATCTTTTGGCGGTCGTAAGTCATACCTATACCTAAAGAAAGATGGCCCAGACCAGGGTATCACATTCTATTATGCCGCACGAGTCCCGAAGGAGAGGAGAGCAAAGAACGGAGCTGAAAGCAACATTCTGGAGGATTCGAGAGCCATAAACGGGTGATTCTACTGCCAGAAGGCTGTAGAATGGGCGTCTCACATGGAGGATCATCCGATTCTTCACCGTTCTAGGGGTTACATGATATTTCTATCCATTTCCCATGCTTTCTTCCTCCTTTCTCATGAACTCTGTTAAGATGAACATGCAGGGCTAATCTCCTTTGATCCTTAAGACTCGAGAGTAGTTCGGGGAATCACCGTTATACATTTTTGCATGGATTAATATAATTCTTCTCATTTTTCCTAGATATTTTATCATGTTCTCTATCATAATTGTTATGCTTGATCACCATAGTTAATTTCTAATACCTTTAATTGCTCTTGATGGAGGATTAGTTGTTGAAAAGGCACAATTAACATGTTAGCCTAGAAATTCCTTAGATGAGGTAATGTACATCTAATGGTGGATACCCAGAGGATTCATTAATGCATCTAGATCTAGGGTATGAGTTACTACTGGCATGGAAATGACCTAGAACTAGGTAGTGGATTGCATCGCGGAAGCGAGCAATTCTGACTACATGCCTCTATCTAGGATAAGGGATGAGTTATGTTAATTATGTGAATTTGTATGCAGCGAGACCTTGTGGTGAAACCGAAATCCTAAGGATTCTCATTCTTCTTTGATTAAACCAACATTTAATCATCACTCTTTTATTTTCTCTTTTTTTTTTACAAAAACTAATCAACTTTTTCATCGATCTAGCTGATCGCAACCAGTTAGTTGTAGTTTCTAAAATTCACGTTTCGCTGAGTTCAACTCGGGCCTCACAATGCCTATATTACATTGGTACGTTCACTTGTGTTCAACGCACAGTTAATTTGTGTCAAGTTTTTGGCGCCGTTGCTGGGGAAACGGCGAATTTTAGCTCTACAAGTGCTGCGAGCGGCCATTCTAGGCCACTTTTTACTGCAATTTTAATTTTTCTTTTTGAAATCAATTGTTTATCATTTAGACTTTCATTTATTCTGGCACTTTACTTAATAGAATTTTCATATTTTAGGTACTAGTGCATGGTGAGGACGCGGAGTACAAACTATGACAAATCAACATCTGATACTCCACAATCAAGTGACGAAGACAGTTGATCAATACGCCACCAAAGAATGTTGAAACAATACCTGAAGATTCTATAATGGGTAATAACAATGGAGACCCAGAGGAGCAGACCATTTGGGAGAATATCAAAGCTTCTTCTTCCGCTGCACAAATGGGGCCAATAAAGAGACAAGTCATCAATATCCCAAATTACCAGGGCTCATTCAATTGGTCAAGTCACATGCATTTAATGGGCTTAAACATGAAGACCCAGTAGCCCATATTAGTATCTTTGTGAAAAAATGTGATATGGTGAAGATAGATAGGTTCTCACAGACAACAATTTATTTGAAGCTATTCCCATCATCATTAGCAGGAAAAGCAAGGGAGTGGCTCTATAATCTACCAAAGGAAGGTGTCGAGACTTGGGATCAGATGATCGAGGTATTCTTTGAAAGGTACTTCCCACCCGAGAAGACAAATGACCTTGTGAGGAAGATCCACAATTTGAAACAGCAAGCAGGTGAGACCTACTCAGAGGCATGGGAGCGATTCCGAATCATGCTGCGGATTGTCCCACATCATGGGATAGATCTGGAAAACCAAGCAAAGATATTCTACTTTGCCCTAAACCAACATGAACGGGGTATTCTAGATTCAGTAGGTACATGTTTCTTCCTGAACAACAAAGGCTCAAAGTGTTGGGAGATTTTGAAGAACATGGCTAAAAATCAAGCTTGGGGTGAAAGAGATAGACCAGAGCAGGCTAAAGCTACAGGTGATGCAAAGGCCATTCAAGCTTTAAATGAGAAGATGGACTTGCTAGCCAAGAAGCTCCTAGAGAAGGAGAGCAATGGGTCTGATGAGGAAGAACATGCAAAGTATATGCATCAACAGGGATATAGAAATAACAATTACGATTGGAGGAAGGAACACAATTCTCAAAAGTTGCAACCTAGCCTAGACGAAAAGAACAATGAATTTCTTAGCCAGGTGGTGAAGCAAAACTAGGCTTTGATGGGCTCATTCGGCAAGACAGTACAGTCACACGGTGAGTACATGAACCAGTTTGGGCAGCAGATACAGAGCCATGGTGCACAACTGAGGATGCTACAGACGTCCATAACCCAAATTGCAACTGAGGTGGCTTCCATGAAGCAAATCATTCAACAAAAACCAACTGGGAATGCAGAACCCGCTCAACCACATCAGCAGGTTAAATATATATCAGTCAAAAAGGGGCCAGAGCTTCATGTTGAGGAGATACATGAGCGGAGTATTATGCATATAGACTTGGAGGATAAACCCAAAGTTCCATACCCTTGCAGTTTGTATGAATTGCCAAGAGGATGTAGGATGCCAGTCAAATCACTCCAAGATTCCACCACTGTTGTTCCCACATCTCAGATTTCTGAAGAGACTCCTATGCCGGAAGAGTAGGTGAAAGCTTTACTTTGTAGTGGAGCAGCCACTATCAATAAGGAGAAGCAACCACAAGTCATGCGATCCACAGATGATGTGCCAAATCCTATCTTAGAAGGTGGCATTGAATCAAGCTTAGTGGAGGATACCCCTAAAGTTCCATATATTCCACCACACAAGCGTATAGAGGAGCCAAGTGTGCCATTATCGGATAGTCTGAAGCCAAGGAAAGAGCAAAGGCACTTCAAGAAATTTCTTGAGATCTCCCGAAAGCTCTACATTAACATTCCATTGGTGGAGGCTATAGAGCAAATTCCTTCATATGGAAGATTCATGAAAGACATCATCAACAAGAAATGGCAGATCAAAGATACAGATGTTGTGTGTGTTGATGAAACAATGAGTTCTATAATCCAACGAAGGCTGCCAAAGAAGAGGAAAAATCCAAGATGTTTCTACATCCCATGTTCCATAGGTGGCCAACATTTTCCACAAGCACAGTGTGACTCAGGGGTAGACATTAATCTCATGCCACTTGCCACTTTTCAAAAGTTGGGATTGAAGAAGCCAACACAAACTTCCATGACAATTGAGTTGGCGGATGGATCCATTGTAAAGCCACAAGGTAAATGCGAGGGCGTGCTAGTCAAAGTCGACAAATTCATCTTCCATGTTGACTTTGTGGTCATGGACATGCATGAGTTGGAAGGATGTGAGATGTTATTGGGAAGGCCGTTCCAAGCTACGGCTGATGTAATCACTGCAATTGGGCGAGGTTACTTGACACTTGGGATTGGTGATGATAGAGTTGATTCAAATTGCCAAATGAATCATTAGAGACATCCCTTGACAACCCAGGTTAAAGGTATCCTTATGTCAAGCCTAGGACATTAAACAATGGCGCTTGTTGGGAGGCAACCCAACTTTAGGTTTATTTTATGTTTGGTTATATTCTTCTATGTTTATGTACTTAGTTTTTGCTTATGTTTTGATACTTTTTGTAAAAATGGTACCCTAACTCGTGTTTTGAAGTGTGCAGAACTTTTACCGTCAATACCATCGACACCCCCGTCGATAGTAACGAGTTTGGATCAGTAAACGTTGACCAAGAGTTGATACTATCAACCCTAGTGTCGACAGTATCGAGTTCTCTAGAGAAACCAGACGTGTTTTTATCAATAAGCGTCGATACTATCGACACCCCTATCGATAATATCGACACTTTTAATTTCCCAGGCTTGTTGATGCGTCGGTACACCAACATTACTAAGCAAGATTGGATACCATCGACCTTGTTTCGATAGTATCGACATCAGTAGGACAACTACACAAAACAGGCCGTAAAAGGTGTCGAAATGAGATTTTTTGCACTATTTTTTGCAGAGCAAAGAAGGATGAAGCAAGTCACGTCTTAGAACCACTAAGACACAAAAGTGAGTCACCAAAAAGAGGGAGATATCAAGAATCACTTGGTCCACTTGAGCATCCAACCATCCATCTTCACCACGCTTTAAAGCGAACGGTACCGTTGTTCCACCTCTTAAGTGGGAATGTTGACTATGAGGCCATAGTCAGATTTAAGCTTAGGGGAGTTGGTGTTGGAACAACCCTCTATATTAGTTTTTATTTACTTATTTATGTTGCTTTTACTTTTTAAATATTAATTGTTTTTATTTCTAGGATTTACTATTTTTCTAGGATCCACTATCTATCTAGTGTAATCAGTGGAGTTGTAATGCAATGCATGTCATATTATGTTTTTACCTCGGGGGCATGTGAGCAAACAAAATATAAATGAAAATTTTAAAAATTTGTAAGCTAGTGTTGTGAGAACTTGAGGACTTAACTTGTGAAACTTATTGGGTAGGTCAACTCTATAACATATGAACATGAATGTTTATCCTTATGGTTCACGGGAAGAGGTTGACATGGATGTTTGAGCCTAAACTGACCAAACATTAATGTGACTTTAATTTGAAGTGAGAGAGAGAAATCCCTTGATTAACTTGTACATAAGTCAGTAAGGAGGGACATATAATTCTTTCTAAAGGTTCTGTCAATTAGTCTTGTGATATGATCCACCGCAATGTCATTCACACTCCACCATAAGAATTGGAAGCACATAACTATTTTTCTCTCTTTGATTGCATTCCATATAGATAGATCATGAATTATAATTCTTTTGCATTTATTCGCATGAAAATGAAAAAAAATATAGAGTAGCTATACATGCACATTATCCTCAGGTGTGTGTCATTTAGTTGCAGAACTGTTATCATCTAGTTGCATTGGCATCTTTTAAGCATGTGTTACATCATGTGTCTATATGTTCTTCTAAAAACATTAAAGGTGGTAAATTTGTTCCATACCCTCAGAAAATTTTAGAAGAGAATGCATCAAGTGTACAAGTTATGTAAAAAGAAGGAAGCCCAAAAAACAATCCATATCATTTATGAAAAGAGGGGTTGGAAAAAAAAGAAAAGAAAAATAAAAAGATGGAGAAGTAACAAAGAATAAGAGGGAGAAAGGAACATAGTTTCACCTGTACATTAAGAAGAATGGGGACATGATGTGCTTTTCTTAGATATTCCATCTCACTCTGAGACGGAATAATAGTGCATGCATCATTTCACCAAAAATGTTAGCATTAGGATCATTATCATCTGCATTTGCATCATCATAGGTTATCATTTTTGTATTGCATAATTGACTGTAATGTTCTTCCATTTCTTCCACAACCGCCTATTCCATCCACCCGTTTCTCTAAGCGGTAGACCACCCATGATTTTCTCCTCATTCATGTGTATCAAGAGATCTGCTTCCATTTAGATGCTAGTTAGAAAAATGAGCAACGTAGATAGGAGATCACAAGATGCACCAAGCCTGAACTGGAGGATTGTCTTATATTAACTGCTTTACTTGATAATGTTCTTTGATCTTGGGGTGGGCATCTTTCATGAATGATTCTTATTGCCAAAAGGGCAGTTATCGTTCCGTGGTTGGTAAGGGTCCGTATGTGGTTTGCAGGCGAAAATCATTTTGAGATATCATTCAATGTGATTATGTTCTTTAGTTGACCCTCTCAATTAGATTTTATAGTTTTGTTGCTCAAGGACGAGCAAGATTCAAGCTTAGGGGAGTTTGATGTAGAGATTTAGAGTCATATCTATAGGCTAATTTCATATTTGTTTTGTGTGATTATTTGTCATTTTTGTGACTATAATAGCATGATTCACTTTCTTTAGCCTATAAACACTTTGTGCATCAAATTGATCTTATTCTATCATATTTTGTATGATTTGTGAAATTTCCCGAATTGACTTGTGTTTTTCTCTATTTTTCAGGTACCTTATGTTCTAGAACCTGTCGATACTATCGACACATCGTCGATACTATTGACAATGCATCATGTGGTCAAGCTGGAGAAGAGCACCCCAGTTGATACCATCGACCCACAATGTCGATGGTCTCGAGATCAGCCTAGAAAACAAAATAGCATTCTGTCGATACTATCGACACAATGGTCGATAGTATTGAAATGTCAATAGGATGGATTCCATTTTTGAAGCAAGTATGTGTGTCCTAAGGTGTCGATACTATCGACAGCCCGTCGATGGTATTGATGCCGTCAGATCACAATTTTCTACAGAATCGTCACGATCAAACGGCTGCGATCTTTTGGCGGTCGTAAGCCGTACCTATACCTAAAGAAAGATGGCCCAGACCAGGGTATCACGTTCTATTTCACCACATGAGTACCGAAGGAGAGGAGAGAAAAGAACGGAGCCAAAAGCAATGTTCCGGAGGATTCGAGAGCTGTAGACGGGCGATTCTACCACCGGAAGGCTGCAGAACGGACGTCTCGCATTGAGGATCATCCAGTTCTTCACCGTTCCAGGGGTTATACGATATTTCTATCAGTTTCCCATGCTTTATTCCTCCTTTCTCATGTACTCTATTAATATGAACATACGGGGCTAATCCCCTTTGATCCTTAGGACCCTGGAGTAGCCCGGGGAATCACTGTAATACATTTTTGCATGGATTAATATAATTCTTCTCATTTTTCCTAGATATGTTATCATTTTCTCTATTGTAATTGCTATGCTTGATCACCATAGTTAATTTTTAATACCTTTAATTGCTCTTGACGGAGGATTAGTGGTTGAAAAGGCACGATTAACACGTTAGCCTATAAATTCCTTAGACGAGGTAATGTATGGCTAATGGTGGATACCCAGAGGATTCATTAATGCATCTAGATCTAGGGTATGCGTTACTACTAGCGTGGAACTGACCTAGAACTAGGTAGTGGATTGCATCGCGGAAGCGAGCAATTCTGACTACAGGCCTCTATCCAGGATAAGGGACGAGTTATGTTAATTATGTGAATTTGTATGCAACGAGACCTTGTGGTGAAACCAAAATCCTAAGGATTCCCATTCTTATTTGATTAAACCAACATTTAATCATCATTCTTTTATTTTCTCTTATTTTATTTTCTTTTACAAAAACCAATCAACTTTTCCATCGGTCTAGCTGATCGCAACCAGTTAGTACTAGTTTCTAAAATTCACATTTCCCTGAGTTCGACTCAGGCCTCACAAGTCCTATATTACATTGGTACGTTCACTTGCATTCAACGCACAATTAATTTGTGTCAATTTTTCAAATTTATTAAACATTGGTATACAAAATACCATTAGAAAGTAACGGAATAAAGAATAACTGACTATATTTAATTTCATATAAAGGTTTACAAAAATACATCAAATTCTCCCATTGGGGTTTACATCAAGATTTACAAACCGGATCTAGATAGCGGGAATTCTAACTACTACAATCTTGTATCCAAGCAACAACTCCATCAGCTAGGTCCAAGCCAAAGCTATGTTCTCCTTGTCTTATCCATCACCTTGATCAACACCTGGGTGGTTGGGAAGGCACCCAGCAAAAAGGGAAAGGGAAGAAAAAGTATGTGTCAAGAAAACTAGTCTAGGATATAAAGATAAGTAAAGCAAGTAAAAAATAGGCTAGGATTCATCATAAGATGAAGATAACAATAGTATGAGGCTATATCAAAAGAAACTTTCCATTAATAGTTATATTAAAAAGGGGTTTGCATGTAAGATAATTATGTCTACCTTACTAAGTAGGGTTGAGGCACCTACCAAACCTCTAACCTTAGGTGAGGAGAAAATAAGACATTCCTAGTCACCTATAATAATATGGAGTGAATAAAACATTCCCCAGGACAAATAAATGCATGCCCTCTGTGGGTGGTTGTACATAAGTACCGCTACTTTAAATTAAATAGAACATAAATCTACATGCTAGAAAAAGTATTTATGACAAGAATAATCATATGAACCAAAAGCAGTGGGGTTTAAAACCCAAACAAGATAATATCTTAACTAATTTGAGGCATAAGTAAATTAGAGTTTCAAGAATAGAAGATTAGGTCAAATTAAGCCTTATTAGGAAAGAATAGGTTAAGGCATAAAATTTCCCAACTAAAGTGTGTTAGATGCACATACCTCTTCCTTAGAGTCCTATAAACAACTTTCCAAAATCCTAAGCAAGATTAGAGTCCACTTGTCCTATTATCATAACCATATTCATGTATTAGCATTATATGCATTCATTTTTTTTTGTCGATCAAAAAGCGTGTTACTATTAATACCAAAAACTTTGGGCACTAAGTACCCCATTACATTGACATGAGCTAAAAAAGCTCATTTAAGGATCAAAATCCCCACGCAGGGGGACACACAAGATATCTAGGCGAAAAACAAAGCTAAGAAAACCAATCTAACTAAACAAGCTAGGTCTAGGCGGTCCAACCAGAAGAAGACTACTACAAGCCACTATTACATGCATTCAGCGTACCCACAAAAAGTAATAGCAACTTGACATAAAACAAACACTAGTATTCCTGCCTGTATCTAGTCATGACGTTTTTGACCTTCTCAGCTATCCAAATCTAGGTTTCTAAATGGGTGAAACACCCAAAACAGGAACCCCTAGCATCAAATCTGTAAGAAGCTGAATAAGCCGCATGAGAACCAAGAACCAGCACATTTTAACAACAAAGTGTGGGAAGGAAAGGTCAGCTCCAATTCACTCCCTCATGCTTTGCACATCACCAACTATCTATTAAAATTACCCACAAATTGTGGTACTATGCCAAGATTAGGGAATTTCTTTGAGCTAACATCCCACCACACAACTAAGTTGCTAACCTACAATGGTCCTTGATGTTCGGAAGAAGTTGTTTACACAGCAACAAACACAAACCCCAAAAGGTGTTTCCTGCACACAGCAACAACATGGACAAAGAAGAAGAGAAGAAGAATCTACCCCCTCTTAAGCCCAACCCCTTGTGATGCACCTGAATGCACCGAGGCATTACATCGAACACCTTGAATGTGTTCCAATCTAGCTGTAGCAGAGACGCCATTGAAAGCATGAGGCACCTGATTGCGATGAGGCAACGTCGATCAGCTTGAGGGTGACCCAAGTCGTGGTAGCAAGGAGGCACGGCAAGGCCACTGAGGACCAGGCCAGCCGGTGAAGACATAAGGGGCAGGCTCACACGGTGTTTCCAGTAGGAGAACCCCCCAAGCACGGTAGGGCCACGAAGGGCCTAACCAGTCAATGAAGTGTATGGGAACAGGCTCGCACGGTGAAGACATCCAGAGTAGGTCCACGCGGTGGAGCGGTGAGCGCAGACAACGACGTCAACGCCGAGACACCAGCAGGTCGACCCGGCCTAAGGGTAGGAGACAAGCCTAGCCAACGGGAGAGGCGGGCATGAGGGAGCCCAACCAAGGGAGTGGGCCACCAAAGAAGGGGGGGCTGCAAGAGCAGACCCCAGGGAGCACCGCTGAAGGACATTAGTCCCACAAAGCAAGGAGAATGCCACCCCAGCATCAGGGACGAGCACACAGAAGCGCGGGCCGGCAGAGCCACCCGACCCCCGATCTGGAGGCACCGCCACGAAGGAGGTGCCACCGGCGGATAGGGTTGAACAACGTCGATTGATGTCACTGGGCCATCTCTACCTGGGTGAGGTCAGGTACCAGCATGGGAGGGCAGGAGCCAAAGAAGAAAGACAGGGGAATGAAACAGTGGTAATTGAAACCAGATCCAACAGGAGACGACTCCCTCCATCCGTCCCTTTTAAACGGGGTGGAGTCAACAAAGTTGATGTTGTCGATGACCTGGGTTCTGGCTTCGGCGCTGCACATCACGCCTCCTTCTCGCTCCAAATCGAGATCCGCCCCAGATGATGGTGACCATAGTTGCTCGAGATCCCTTTCTCCAGAGAAATGTCACTTGGACATGAAGTCACGCCAAGCCGATGAGAGATTGAGGAGGCCATGTGAGGCCGATGAATGCCAGGGGAGAAAGCCGCCAAAGAGGTGCACTCCCTCCCCCCAGCGGTAGCCGCCGGAGAAAGCTAGAGAGAAGCGAGAGCTAACTCTAGAGAGAAGATTTGTTTGTTTCTACATTCATTAAGGACTTAAAACCTTAAAGTTACCAAATTTTCTACAAACCATCAATTTAGGTCCTAAAAATGTCACCACTATCTTTGTTAGGGTTTTCTGATCAAAATAAAATATAATTTTAGGTATTTTAAATATATGGACTTTTAGGGGTATTTTTAGTGATTTTTACTTGATTAATTCATTCCCAAAAACACTTATTTGAAAAACTCAAAACCAGGTGTTGAAATTATTTTTAATAGATAGATCATCTTTTTCTGAGTAAGATTCATATATAATATGTCATGATTAGACAATCCTACTAATTACTATACTTTTAGCAACTTAATTGTTTCTAACCAATCACAGGTTGCCACCTAGGTAGCGTGCCCTAGTCCCGGCCTTGCCAGTGAGGCTGGACCGACCTATGGGCTTGCACCACCCATCGATTCATGCTTGTGTGACCTCATTTAGCCAGGCGAAGGAAAAGAACAAAAGGCTAAATCGCCCTCACCTATACGCAGAGCAGTCGGGGGCAGGGGAGTCTTTTCACCCCCAAGCCATCTTCAACCTCTCGATGGCTTGTACCCACACAAGGCTGAGTCAACTGAGGGTTGACTCTAGGAGATAGGGCACCAAAGCATCAAGCAAGGGTATGGATCCCTTTGTGATGGCCTGACGAACTTGTTGGCAGTCCTCGGTTGCTCGGAGGTGGTCGAGGATGAGAGAACGATGGGGGAAAGTCCTCCGATAGGGTCTTGAGAAGGTGCAGGATGATCATAGGATAGAAAAGGAAATTAAAGATGGAGAAGCAGTTTGGGATTCAAGACAAATCTCTCAGAGGCACAAGGAACTCCACTGGATGCTTCACAAGTCCCGCGGAGGCCTGAGGAAGGGAGACAGACTCGACCAGGGCCAAAGGGCATCTCAGAGTTGGGGAAACATGTTCGGGGGTGGAAGAAGCTGATACAGACCCATCAGATGACTCCTGGAGGCACCATGAAGGTATAGGAGGGAATATATAGTGGTCTGATGACCCATGGGGTGAGTAAATCGGGAAACAGGGGAGTGTCGGCGGAAATAGGGGAAGCAAACACCCCCTTTTGTCGACTGGACAGTTGAGAAACCCAAACCCTACTAAACCAGGGCTTGCCCAGTTCAAACTCATGCAAAGAATGTGGAGAGAAATAAATATGGGAGAGAGAGGAGGAGAGGAGAGGGAGATCAAGAAAAATGACAATTGTTGCTACTGTGCAGAGTCCAGGGAGTCTGGGACTCGAGGTAGAAGAAAAGATGTGGGTTGTTATCTAATTTGACAGTTGAGAAAGAAGCGTGTATCAAAGACCAACATGACACATAAAAATAGAGGAAAAACCTTATCCAAATTGAATTCTAATAAAGTGATATATTGAATTATTTACTTTTTCTCTTTCCTCATTTGGATGCCTAAATGATTTCCAAAATTTAATAAAAATTGACACCCTGACTAATTTTATAGAATCTGAATATGGAATTAGTTTTGCCTTTTGAGGACTTTTAATGGGTTCAATAATTCAAAACTCATTTTCTCTTTCCTCCTACATTTATGACTATATGATTATCCAAATATGATCAAATTTCACCTATGTGTCCCAATTAATGTCTTGGATACGATTTTGCCATTATTTGGTCATGTTTGTGCCATTTATTTAATCAATTCTTGAAATGAAGATTCTACACACTTTCTCTCTCCTAATTTTTCACATTATCCAAATATTATTCAAATTAATTGAAAACTTATATGAATTAGGGGTTAGTCTTCCAATTTGAGAACATTAGATATTTTATTTCTCTTTCTTGGCTTATTTCCTATTTTCCTTTAATAAAGGCTTTTATATATATTTATATTTTCCATATTGGGTGATACGCGGCTCTTAAGTAACTTTTAGTTCAATAAAATGAATTTGTATACCAAATTATCTCGTGGGTTTACTTAATTGAGATTTTTGGAAATATATTCCACATTATCTCCTTTTATCCTATTTCTAGCATTTATCACCTCCTTTATGTATATTTTGGAATTTCTTTTCTTTTCCCTATTCTAAAAAGTCTTAGAAAGTTATAGCACGAATTCCATCATTATTTTTAGTACTTAAGTGGACATTTTACATATTAGACCCATTATTAAGCTTTCACTGAGGTATTTGTGCATAAACCCAAATATTGGCATAAAAGGTGAAAAAATGTTCACTAAACCATCATATTCTCCACAAATTAAACTTAAAGGCCAAAGAGGATAGATATGAAAGGAAAAGATGGGAAAGAGGGTCAAAAGATAAAATGTCCAAGATTCAGTATGTTACATGTGTGATGCTGCTTCTCACTACTTCAATGAAGAAGGTTGTGGTGAAGATCTTTTGATGATACTTCAAGGTTGAAGGATGCAACCAAAGTGGTGGAGGTGGATTGTGATCCTCTTCAAGTGGGTTACCTTCCTTAGTCTGTCAAAGAAGGTGGAGTTCTCCTTGAGCTAAAAAGGAGGGTCAGTCTTGCGCCACAAAAAATAGTGGTAAATTTTGTCTATCGTGTATCTATATAAAAGGAATAAAATATATGTTTTACAAATCCTGGTTGGGAACAACCAGGTAGTAGTCTCATGCCATTTGACGAAACCACTCTATATCGTGTGCCCTTTTATGTTTGCATCTTTTATTTCTGCTGCACTTTAAGTTGAGTAATTTCATTTGATTAAAATTATCATAAATCTCTATCCACCCCCACTAGATCCTTTCATTTAGTATCAGAGTGGATCTTCAATGAGCCCTTACAAGTCTTGAAGCAATGGGGGACAATGTGATTAGCAACCTCAATGATGGAGAGCTACCGACAATCCTTGATGGATCCAACTGTAAGCAATGGAAGATATGCAGTTATATATTCAATGTATTGATGCAAATATTTAGAATATGATCGTCCACCCTTATGAACCTCCTACAACAGAATTCGAGGAATGGGATGAGCAATGGTAAAAAAAGCTATACTCAAAGTCAAAGTTGTAAGTATCTTATACTCACATTTATCTCTTGAAGAATTTGATGGAATATCCTCTTGTGAAACAACATATGAAATATGGAGAATACTTTCATTTACACATGAAGATACATTACTAGTTAAAATTAATAATATATTTGATCAAAAGTTTGAATCATTTCATTTGCAAGAAAATGAAACTATTTCTGAAATTGATGCTAGATTTTCTTCTATAATCAACAATTTTAGTACCTTAGGGAAGAACATAAGTGAAGAAGATGAAGATGCATCAACTTATTGGGAACTTGGAAATAACTAAAGTACAACTTGAATAAGAGGAGAGGTAAGAAAAAGAAGGAAGACGTGTAAAGAAAATAGTTGCATTCAAAGCAAAGTCTTCCTCTTCAAGTGAATCTTCTATTAGTAAAGAAGAAATTTGTGCTAAAGGTAAAAAATATGTATTTTTCTTCTAACAAAAAGGTTAGATCTTTGTCTATATATGTCACCCATATGGAGATAAAGGTCTTCAGAAACTCCAAAGCCCAAAACTTAAGAAGAAGAAGAATGAAGGTAATAATGAAGGAGAAGAAGGACATGCACGTGATGAAGATGGAACTCAAGGTAATTGATGTAGTCCTATTTTAGGGCTTCATCTTGTGTCGTATGAACTTCACTCACATATATACCTATTAGATTACATGTCATATCCCCTAATATGCATATTTGTGTAAAATGCACTTATGGGCATTATTTGCATGTTTTTCAGGTATTACTTGGATGGAAGAGAAAGAAAGAGTGATCCTAGGGTTTCTTTACCCTTAGAGAGACCCAAAGTGAAGTACAATGCTCCCTCAACCTCCCCTAGTGGCCAAAGATCAATTGAAGCAAATATGTCCAAGAATGAACCAAGTACAAGCTCAATGTGTTGCTAAAGAGAGCAGCACAATTATGGTACACCAGAATAGCCGTGCTAGCTCACTCAAAATCAACAGAAGAAGCATTAAAGAACAAAAGTCATCATAACGAATGTGCCACAAAGAATGGTTGTGCCACATTGAAACAGAATGCTCGTGCCACCTTGCACGATTGTGGTGCAACTCTGGCATAATGACAATGTCTTTTAGAACAAACAACACTTCTTCACACCACCGCGGGCGTGCTACACTTACCTCACCACAACCGTGCCACCATCGGTTCAAAATTCCCATTGTTACTATTATTTTTGCCATTTTCTCACCAAGGTCGTTCCACTTCACCATGACCGTTCTTATTCCTACCCACCAAGGCCATGTTGCCTAGCACAACTGTGCTACATACATTTTTTCCACTACATTTCCCACTTTACCCCCACTTGACATAGTGCTTCCCCACCACCTATAGATACATAGGTGGAGGATGGTCATGAGGTTAGCTACCTTCTACCCCCTCTTAGTTCCCCATTTTTTCCACTTAGCCATTCCATCACTATTCCACCTCATTCCACCTCCATTTCACAATTTCCACCACCAAAACCCTAGTTTCGTATTGTTTTGACCCTATTCCACCATCATCCCATGCCCTTTCACCTTGGAGGAAGGAGTAGGATGACCTTGTAGCAGTTGGAGAGGAGGATCACTCTACACCAAGCTCCATGGCTACTTCTCCCTCTTTCTCTTCTCTTTTTGTATTTTCCATCTCTACGAGTAGCTAGGCCGCTTAGGTGGGTTGTTTTGGGCCAAAAATGTTACTTTGATACCATGCTTCATTTGCTAATGATCATGTTCTATTTCTATCTCATTGTTCATGTGACACTCATTGTCACATAAAGCGAGATTACTCAAAAAAAAGTGCAGAATTATCTCTAACAAACATATTACTACAAAATAGGGTAAATTTAAACTGTTTGGAATGCAATTGCACAAGGTGCTACATATCATGAACAAGCTCCAAACGCAGGCCATCTATATTTCATATATGCCAAAAGATATTGCATTTTATGTTCAAGGCTGTCAAGCCACCACTCTTACATATTACAACCCGATTAGATACATACATGGAATTTCTATATACTCATGGCATAAAGACAAAATCTATGTGTTGATATACAAAACAACAAAAATTCTCCTCAAAGACCTGAGAGTACAAGGACAACACATAAGACTCTACTATAGAAATACTAGTAGCTTGTCCAACCTTCTGACAACTATTGTTCTCCTTATTGCTCATCACCTTCCGCATGACCTCTACCTCCTCGTGCACGACCGATGCACTATTTATTTGTCATTTTCACTTGCTATTTTGTACTAATTTTTGTGCACTTTGTGGTCACATCTTATATTAATTGTGCATGATTTATTAATATTATCTTGTGTTACTCATTGCATCAAATTTGCATAATTTTAATGTTTTCAAGGGAATGAATAATTTTCTAGAGCTTATGTTTGAATTTCGTCCATTTTAGGAATGTTTAAGAAACTACACAGCTCGGTACTACTGACGTCAATGTCGGTTGTACCAACACTTACTCAATATTTAAGAGGAACTAAATCGAGAAGACTTGATAGTACCGACGGGACTGTCGATACTACCGACGAGGTTATAACATTTTTGTCAAAGAAATTTGAAACAATTCGGTATTATCGACACACAGTCGATAATACCGAAAACTTGATAGGTGGCCACAAAGTTAAAGAAGTCTGTAGTACCAACACACTATCGGTAGTACCGATGGTTCATGATCAGGCAGATCTGAAAGATGCATCTAATCCAATGACTAAGGTTCTAACTCACCCTAAGTCATGCCTATGACTAAGGGGAGTTACGACCATACCTAGTTATCCAGTCATTTTCCATTACATGACAAGGGAGAGAAAGGGGAGGAGATAACAAAGAAGAAGGAGGCAAACTGAATGATCTGGGCACTTCTAGAGGACGGAGTTGTAGCCGAAAGGTAGCAAATTGGCACGTGCGTGAGAAGGGAGCATTTGAGCCATCTACTTCAGGGGTTCTTCATGTTCTCCACATTTTTATTTTCTCATTTGATTGGTTATGGAACTTATGAGGGGCTAATCCCCAAATTCCTTAGGACTCGGGAGTAGCATGGTTAAGCATGTATTTGACTCTTATGCATTAATCAATCAATTTCTCCAAATTTTTGGATTTCTTTCTATGTGAATGAATGAACTGTTTATGCTCAATCACCATATATAGTATTTGGACTGTTAATTGCTTTGAGAAAGGAAATTAATAGTTGGAACTCATAGAGACATTTCATAAAATCCTTTGGGAAAGGTGGTTTAACAAAGTGAGGAGATATCCAGAGAATTTGACAAGACACCTATCTAATAACACAACTGATACGAGAGTGGGGTTGGTATTAGGTTAGGTAGTGAATTACACCATGAAAGTGGGTAATTTTTGCTGCATGCTCTTAATCCAGAGTTGGGAGAAATATTTATTAATGTACTAGCATTAAAATGCAATGTTAACTGTGGTGAAACCAATATCCTAATGAATTATTAAGACTGAGAACAACGACCATAATTTAGATTTCTTTTCTATTCAAACAGCCAAAACAATCAATCAAATTTTCTTCAGCAGAAGCTGATTGCACTACAGTTAGTACTAGTATCTGAAGTAATGTTTCCATGGGTTCAAAATTTGGGCCTCATAGGCCTATATTACTATGATATCCTACACTTGCATTTTGAGTGTATAGAAAAAAATTATCAAGATTTTGGCACCATTTCTGGGGAGACGATAACTTCATCACTATGAGTGTTGTAGTTGACCATTCTAGACCAACCATTTTATTTTTTTATTTCATTCAAAGCTGAATTTTTATACATTTATTATTTCTACTATTATTAATGTGTTCTGACATCTAATTTTACTACTTTCAGGTACTAGTGCATGGTGCATACCTGAGCCCACAACTATGAAGAGTCACCCTCTCTAGGCTTAGGTCAAGAAAAAATCCATCATAGAGAACGAGAGTACGGAAAATCCATGGACAGATTCAATCAAACTCCACCACCTACACCTCCCCTTGAAGGACCTGAGCCACCCGAGAAACCTGAGCCTGTACAAATGGGTGACCATGCAGAAGAGCAGATGATATGAGAAAGGATCAAGGCTTCCTCTTCTACTGCTAAAAAAGGGCCAATAAAAGGACAAGCAATCAATGTCGATAGCTACAAGATTGATCTAGGATTGGTGTCATTAGTCAAATCACAGGATTTTCACGGCGATAGTTCTGAGGACCCTATGACACACATCAGTAATTTCATCGAAAGTTGTGATATGATCAAGATCGACAGGATACCGGCGACTGTCATATACTTGAAGCTATTCCCATCATCTTTGGCATACAATGTTAAGTCTTGGTTTCACAACCTTGACGACAAGTGCATTGAGATGTGGGAGCAAATGATAGATGTGTTCTTTGAGAAATACTTTCTGCCACAAAAGACAAATGACCTGGTAAAGAAGATCCATAACTTTAGACAACAAGCTGACGAGTCATATTCTGAGGCATGGGAGAGATTCCATAATATGTTGCAGAAGAACCCCCACCATGGCATTGATTTGTTAGGTCAGGCAAAGATCTTTTACTACAGTCTACACAAGGGAGAGAGGACTACACTTGATAGAACAAGAGTAGGTTGCTTCCTCAACAATAAACCTGCCTGCCGTCATGAAATCTTAAAGAACATGTTCAAGAACTAGACATGGGGAGATGAGAAAGAGCACTCGACAACCCTTAAAAGTGTCAGTGAGTCCAAGGTCATTTCCATGCTAAATGAAAAGTTGGATATAATTATTAAAAAGTTGTGTGCTATGGATGGACATTATTCAGAAGGAGAGGATGAGTAGTGCAAATTTGCATGCCAACTACAATAGTACAGGAACAATGACTATTCTTAGAGGAAGGATCCTCAGTTCTCCTGGAAGGACCCCAACAATTTTCAACAAGACCCATCCCAGGCTAAATAGTCTAAGCCACCAGTAGGTTGGTGGCCAATCACAATATCAACAAGAAAGGAGTCCCAATAAGATAGATTGTATATAAGAAATGCTCAGAAAGCTAGTACGACAAAATGAAGTGCTGATCGGACAAACTCAAATAGAACTTCAGAACCAAGGGGCATAAATCTCTAGTATTGAAACACAAATTTCTCAAATAGTAACAGAAGTGGCTAACTTGAAGAAGCTGAGTCAACAGAGGTTCCCAGTCAACACCAATGTTCCTTCTAGAAATCAACATGTCAAGATAGTTTTACTCCGTAGTGGTAGGAAATTGTTAAATGAAAAATCTAATTTGGATGTAGGTAAAACTACAGGAGCTACAAACAAGGCAGTGATAGTGGATGCAGCTGAACCAGATGTTGTAGCAGAGGAAAAGATAGTTGAGGATGAGGTTGATGATATAGAGGAAATAAGTAAAAAGCCATATATCCCACCTCATCAAAGGAAAGTGGTGAAGTCTGTTCTGTTTACAAATAGTCTGAAGGAAATAAAGGCTGATCAACGATTTTAGAAATTTTTAGACAACTTCAGAAAATTGCTTGCCAATATCCCTTAAATTGGCATAATTGAGAACATCCCTTATTATGGCAGGTTTCTAAAAGATCTGATCAATAAGAAAAGGAGGATAGATGATTCTAAGGTGGGAGTTCTAAAAGTGCAAGTCAGTGCATTCATTTTGGGTACATTGCCACTAAAAAAAGAGGATCCATGATGTTTTAATATCTTGTTTTATTGGGAAGACAAAGTTTAGAGCGGCCTTATGTGATTCACGGGGTAGTATCAACCTTATGCCCTTGACCATTTTTAGGAAGTTATGTCTACATGAGTCCAGAAAGAGCAATATGACTATTCAATTGGAAGACAATTCTATGGTGAGGCCCTATGGGATTTGTGAGGATGTTCTTATCAAGGTAGACACGTTTGTGTTTCCAGTAGACTTTGTTGTCATGGAGATGCAGGGTTGATAAGGCAACGAGCTTATATTGGGGAGACCATTCCAAGCCACGGCTGACATGATTTTGGAGATGGGTAGAGGAAGACTAACTTTGGGCAATTGGGAGGAGCGGTTTGAAATCCTAATGCCCGAGCCTACACAAACTGCAAAAGCTAAATCACAATGTCATATGATGTAGCAGGTCCATCAAAAGGTGTCACTATTTCTAGGGAAGCCATTTCTTGAGATGGCACATGTGATGACATAGGTGCACAAGGGCACACTAGTGGTGGACATCTTGGACAACACAAAGGAGTTATCTCTAAAAAATGCGGCGCAACATCCAGATGATGAAGAGGAGGAATTTTGCCCAACAAAAATTAAAGAGGAAACCTCAACTGCTCTTATCCAGGCATACCTACAGCTGCCTTTAGAGGCATGTCTCATGAATTTGATAAATGATTGTACCAGACAATGTTCTTTGAAAGAGTATGTTTTGCTTCTCATGATCTTGCCATGTTACTATACAAGGCACTCTAAGGATTTGGGACCACCCCCACCACCAGTGGTTCCATCTTTGCTGAATTCCCCAGTAGAGTTAGATCTGAAGCCATTGCCACCTCCTTTGAAATACATTTTCTTGGCAGTAGAGGAGAAACTTCCTGTCATAATTTTGGCTTCACTAAGTGTGCGGGAAGAGGATCAACTGCTTGGGGTGCTAAAGAACCATCGAGTTGCATTCGGATGTACAGTGGTAGACATAAAGAACATCTCCCCTAGTTTCTGTCAACACAAGATCACATTGGAGGAAGGACAAAAAGCTATAGTGCAACCTCAACAGAGACTCAACCCCATCATGACATAGGTAGTGCAAAAAGAGGTAGTACAATTTTTATCTGTATGTATTAGATATGCTATCTCTGATTCAAACAGGGTTAGTCTAACCCAGGTGGTTCCTAAAAAGGGAGGAACAATGGTCACTTCGAATTATAATGATGAGTTGATCTCTACTACAGTGACTGGGCGGTCTATTTGCATTGACTACAAGCATCTGAACGCCACGACACTTAAAGACCATTTTCTGCTTCTTTTTATCGACTAGATTTTAGAGCAGCTCATTGGACACTCTCATTTTTGTTTCCTTGATGGTTACTCAGGATACAGTCAGATTTCTATTGAGCCACAAGATCAAGAGAAGTCGACCTTCACTTGCTCCTATGCACATTTGCAATGTACCAACCATTTTCTAGTGATGCATGCTTGCTATTTTTCTAATATGGTAGAGTGATGTTTGCAAGTATTTATGGATGATTTTTTAATGTATGGGGAGTCATTTGATGATTTCCTTGATAATCTTGATAAAGTTTTGCAAAGATGCGAGGACACTGACCTTGTGTTGAATCAGGAGAAGTGTCACATGATGATGAGTGAAGGAATTTTTCTAGGACACAAAGTGTCCAATAGAGGCATGGAGATAGACCCGGTAAATATAGAGGTGATCTCCAAACTACCACCACCGTCATTGGTGAAAGGAGTAAGGAGTTTTCTAGGATACATTGGATTTTATCGCCACTTTATTAAGGATTTTTCAAAAATTGCTAAATCTCTCTCTAAATTATTAGAAATGGATGTCGACTTTAAATTTGATGAGCGATGCTTGAAATTTTTTGAGGTGTTGAAGGAGAAGCTGGTCTTCGCACCCGTTGTCTAGGCTCCAAATTGGAGCCAACCTTTTGATTTGATGTGTGACACATCAGATTGCGCAGTAGGGGTTGTTCTAGGCCTACACTGAGACAGAGTCCTTGTCATCATCTATTATGCGTCTAAAACTTTAAACGATGCCCAATTGAATTATACAAAAATTGAAAAATAATTGTTGGTGGTTGTTTTTGCTTTTGAAAAATTTCATCAGTATCTGATTGGAGCTAAGGTTGTGGTATGGAGAGATCACACATCTATCAAATACTTGTTGCAGAAAAAAAGATGCCAATCCTAGGTTGATTAGGTGGATCTTGTTATTGTAGGAATTTGACATAGAGATCAAGGTTAAAGTCGACACTGAGAATGTGGTGGCAGATCATCTCTCTAGGATGGAAAGGGTGGATGAAAAGGATATAAGGATACCCATTTTGGAAGAGTTCCCCGATGAGAAACTCTTTGCTATGAAAAGCAAAAACCCATGGTTCACAAACATAGTGAACTACTTGGCATGTGGAGAGCTTCCAGGAGATTGGGCGTACCAGGAGAGGAAAAGATTCTTCAACTCCTTGAGGTACTATATATGGGATGACCCCATTCTGATTAGGCAATGTAGAGATAATATTTAGAGGAGGTGTGTGTCGGATTGTGAATTTCAGAGTATTTTGGCACATTGTCATTCTTTACCTAGAGGATTTCATCATGCTAGTTCTAGGATAGTGTATAAGGTCTTAGAATGTGGTTTTTATTGGCTGCCGATTTTTAAAGATGTGTACATTTTTGTTGGTCAGTGTGATACGTGTCAATGTGCAGGTAATATCTCAAAACGACACGAAATGACTCTGATTTGTTTTCAAGAAATAGAGATGTTTGATTTATGGGGCATAGACTTTATGGGCCCTTTCGTGTCTTTAAATTCTAATCTCTATATATTACTTGCTATAGATTATGTATCCAAGTGGGTGGAAGCAATTCCAACCCTCGCCAATGACACACAGGTGGTATGTGGATTTGTAAAAGACCACATTTTCCACAGGTTTGGGGTGCCCAGGTTGATAACCAGTGATGGTGGTTCTCACTTCACTAATAGGAAATTTGGGGCACTTTTGCCTAAGTATGGGGTAGAACATATAGTAGGTACTCCATATCATTCCAAAATTCAAGGCCAAATTGAAGTGTCCACTAGGGAGATAAAGCAGATTTTAGAAAAGACAGTTTCAACCAATAGGACCAACTAGAGTATGTTGCACAATGATGCTCTATGGGCATATAGGATTGCTTATAAAGCACCTATAGGTACTACTCCTTTTAGGTTGGCTTATGGGAGGGCTTGTCATCTACATGTGGAGTTAGAGCACTAGGCTAAGTAGGCTCTGTTGGATCAATGGGCTCTAGAGGGGGGTGAATAGAGTTACACACACTTCACAAAATCAATTAAACCACCAATTTAATCGTAGTGCAAAAGCTAAAGAAAGCAACAATTTGATGTCCTAAACTAGCATACAAAGAAAGGATAAGAGACAATGAATAGCAAGCACTTGGACAGGTGGTTTAGAGTGGTTCCACGTCCTAAACTTAGGAGCGATGTCAGTCCACTACCTAGAGTTGGTTAGACTCTAAGATTTGCAACTTGGTTCTCTTATATATCACAATAAGATTACAAGATACATAAACCACACAACCAAGGACTTAATTTCTCAAGCTAAGATCTTCTACCTATCCAAGGACTTACCCACAAAGCAAGATTCTTCAGCCTTCTTCAAAGGACTTACCCAATCTTACCTTTGTCTTCAGCCTTACAGGATTTACCTATCTCACTTGAGCTTTGCCTTGCGCCTCTCCTTCACTTGGAGAGCTTCTCCATGTTTTCCCTTCACCAAGGGACCTAGAGCAACGAGCTATCTTCACTCTTGAAGATCAACAACACATCTTCCCCTTCACTCGGAGAAGAACAACAACAACTCCTCTTTCACTTGGAGAAGTAGCTTCAATCAATCTTCAAAGGGATTTGGAGGTAGGAAGAGAGAAAGGAGAGCTGTACATAATACAAGGGATAACTCTCATACACAGGGACCTAACTCACTCTTAACTCATGAATTTATCTTGAAGGTAGAGAGAGAAAGGGGCTCAAGGGCTTGGAACACTCTCAACTAAGCTAGAACCAAGTTTGCAATGGAAGAGAAGCTTGGAATGAACTCCAAGGGGTTCTATTTATAGTTGAGGGTTGCCCTATAAGTTGTGGGACACTTGGATGCAAAAGTAGTCATTTTTTGTTTAAGAAAACGACTCTATTTTTGCCCAAAACAATTCACCAACGGTCATATTACTTTTTCTGCAAACTCCGTACAGTGCAATTGGTCGAGTTTCAATGGGGGTAACTCGACCGATCAAGTAAGAGGCAAACTGATATTCAAATGATCGGTCGAGTTTGTCCTAAGGAAACTCGACCGACCATTTCAACTGGAAATGTCCTGCTACCCGATCAGTCGAGTTATGTGAGTGCACAACTCGACCGATGCAATCTTCAGAAAATCAACCAAGGATGATCGGTCGAGTTTCAGGCTAGGGAAACTCGACCGACCAAGTGCTTGTAATTGATTTTCTAATTTGCAATAAAAGTAATTAGCACTTGGTGAATTTTGTCCCAAACAATTTTCTCTTCTAAGTTACAAGACAATTCATCATTACAAGTGATTACATTGATGTTCTAAGGTAGTTTACATAGAAATCCTAAAATGCACACTTGTAGCCATTTTGGCTTGCACTTGGCCCATTCTAGGGCTTTGTATATATGATTCGTTTCATGTACCTAATGCCTGCAAACAATCTTAAACGCACATATTAGATACATTTGAATGGAATGGTTAAGTCATTATCAAAATATAGGTAATGTATAACCTCTCGGTCAACATTCTCCCCCTTTTTGACAATGACAAACCATTCCTCAAACATATTGAAAAGGATAAGAAAGTTATACCTTTGCCTTGTGAATTAGGGGGATTCATGATAAGAACAATTTGAATTGCTCCCCCTCAAACTATGCTTCCTCTCACCTACATGTTAGGTTTTCTATACATGGCAAAACAAAAAAAAACGTGTAATATGTAATCCTTTGCATGTCACATGATCAACATCAAATTAATAAGAAAAGGATCACCTAGGCAAGAAAGCAATAGTATAACAACAAGAAACAATATGATTGAGTCTCAAACCATGAGATATTTCTCCCCCTTTTGACATTATCAAAAAGGAAGGGGGGTAGAAGAGCAAAAACTAGGTCTTCTCCAAGACTCAATCACACATATATGCAAGGTAATAAAGAACATTGTAAAAGCATATATCATACAACCACGGAGAACATACAATCCAAGTCAGAATCAAAATATAGCTCAAAAAGCACCAAACATAAGATAACACAAATTAAGTAGCCAAAGTGCATAGCAAAGATATTCCAACTCATAAAGATGTCCGCATAAGCAACTACAACCATAAAGAGAGAAAATAGTGAATAAGAAAATAGTACAACTCAGAATAATGTGCCAGGATGTTGCTTATACAAAGGAGTCTAGAAAGATATATATAGTAGACATGCTAGATTAGAATCTAAGACAACCTCCTAGACATCTAAGCTATCTATGTCAACTGCTTCCTCGTCGTCGCCTGGGTTGTAGTCCTCATCTCCATCTGAAGGCGGAGCAGCTGTGCCAGCAGCAGAACCAACACCATCATCACCATCCTCGTCAGAAGCATCCTCAGTGTCACCATCATCAGCATTAGCATCCTCGTCGTCAGGACCAAAAGAGCGACCGAGCCAACGGGCATTCTGCTCGGCCCACGACATACCAAGAGCAAGGAGCTCCTTGGCCTGCGGGAAGGACGGAGCAGAGTCCCCCAAGGAGGCGAGCAGAGAGGCCAGGGGGCCAGTAGGTAACGACAGGTATGCAGGAGCGGAACTACCAGAAACATACTGAGGTGGAGCAGCATCGGAAGGCTCGGCAGCATATGGTGGTGGAGCAGGGAAGTAATGCTCATATGTATAAGAAGCATAGGTACTACCTGGGTATGGCTGGTAGATAGGGTAGGGTGAAGCACAGGACAGGTTCATGGTAGACATGATCGAACACAAATCCTGGTGGAGGTGGTCCTGAACCTGATGGTTGTACGCCTGTTCATACATCATATATCCCAGAAGGGTTTCATTGGATGCACAGAAGGACGCACGGCTAGGGCGGGGATGGTGCTGCATAGGTGGAGCACTGGTGGAGGAGGGAGGGACAGCAGGTATAGAGGCGAAGGCAGAGGTAGAAGCACCAGGGGTAGGGGAAAAGACAGGTACAACCTTCTGAAGGGTGGTTTCACTAATACACACTCCTTTTCTAGTGACCGGGTAGTGGAAGTCAGAAAAGAGAGATTTATCAGTGGCGAACTGGAAAAGTCCACAAATCAGGGCTAGGTAGGGGGGTGCCCTTGGTGTTCTTGCCGGTGTCAAAACAGGTCATGTTATGTAAGATGTAACGAGCCCATTTGACACCTATATTGTTTAGCAAACAATACATGATGACCGCGGTGTTTTCTGCAATGTTCGTTTGATTTCGCTTAGGATGGACATTACAGTTAATCACCAGGGCCAAGATGCGCCTCTGAAGGTCAAGAGATGATGAGGGCAGGGTTGACCGCTTCTTGTAGGCCACGTCGGGTTTCTTTAAAAACCGATGAATGTCCGATAGCATCAATTCATGATGTTTATAGAAACCTTCCGGGTTAAGAAGATTGAAATACTCACCATAGTCCTTACGCCAAGTGTTGTTTTCTTCGTCTCCGGCAAGATAGTAGTTGAAAGTTTCCTCAGAGAGTTGAAAACGACGACTGGCGATCATTGATGTAAGAACTATTTCGGTATTCGGAGGGGAAATGAGCGAATCGTAGTTCCAACGCAGGTTTGCGTAGAACTCGTGAACTGCCTTTGTGCTAGACAACTGATTGTTAAAGCAATCACGTTCGATCGCAAGGGCGGACAAGTGGTGGCTGGCGAGAAGCCTCAAAACAGAGGTAATGACCGCTTGAAAACAATTTGCATCAACCAAGGGGCGAAATGGAAAAGGAGATCGGGGAAGAAGATCCTTATACTGATTTACCACCTCAATAGACAAAAAGCAGGTATTATCAAACGGAATCAAGTGATTATTCGAGGAGGAAGCTTGAGCATTTCCAGGAGCAGGACGTTTTCGTCTATGGGAGGCCATGGAAACAAAAACAAAGAGAAAAACGTGCACACAAGCAAGATCAAACCTCAAACGCCGAAGAAAACCCACCACGAGCCCCCAGGAAGGTCAAGAACAGGTTGCTAGGTCACCCTAGGGTTAGGAACGGGGGGGTTTAGGGCTTGGGGTGAGAGCACGGGGCTTAGAGATGAGGAATCGGTCAGCTACTTTCTAGTTGCAAGGGAAAATTGTCGGCCGATCCTAATTTTTAAGTTGGCACAGCCCGTCAATCAGTCGAGTTCTGAGGGTGACAAACTCGACCGATCGGTCCACTGAAGACCTGCTCTCGGTTCCTAATCGGTCGAGTTTTCCAGGGTGGAAACTCAACCGAAGGTCAACCTGACCTAACGGTATCATTCTTAGATTCTAGCCATATACATGTCTATTAAATTCATTTTTCCATTCTATTATGCATAATTAACATACTTAGGCACATTCAACTCATCATTGGGTACTATTTAGCGATGAAACGTGAAATTCGATAAAATACAAAAGAAAAGACTAAGCATGTTGATAGGCAGTTTAAGAACAAACAAGCATGTATATGAGCAACATAAGGTGAAGATTGACATGAGCAAGCAGATAGGGAAGAGACAACTAGCTAGATCACATAGCAATATCATTCAAATCAACAATGAGCAGTTTATATCGAATAAAATTAAATTGATCTCTATCTAGAGGTTTTGTAAAAATGTCTGCCAACTGATTTTCCGTGTCCACATGTGTTATATATATATATCTTTCTTGGCAATGTGGTCACGAAGAAAATGATGGCGAACCTCTATATGCTTGGCTCTACTATGCAATATAGGATTGTACGATAGGTTAATTGCACTAGTATTGTCACAATAGATAGGAGAAGCATAAAAAAATATGTTAAAGTCTTGGAGCATTTGCTTCATCCATAGGACCTGTGCACAACAACTCCCGGCTGCAATGTATTCAGCTTCGGTAGTTGATAATGCCACTGTACTTTGTTTCTTGGAGAACCAAGACACTAAGCATGGTCCTAGAAGGAAGCAAGTGCCACTTGTGCACTTTCTATCAACCAAACACCCTTCATAATCCGCATCACTATATGCTCTAAGAGTAAAATCCCTTGATTTAGGATACCATAGACCAAAATTTTGGGTTTTGGCTAAGTACCTCAAAATTCTCTTAACAGCAGTGAGATGCGACTTCTTAGGGTAAGATTGAAAGCAAGCGCACAAGCCAACACTAAACACAATATCAGGTCTAGAGGCAGTTAAATAAAGTAAACTTCCAATCATACCTCTATAGAGCTTCTCATCTACCTTTTCACCTTCTTCATCTTTGTCAAGTTTGGCGGTGTTTGACATGGGTGTATCCATCGGCTTCATATTCTCCATCCCAAAGCGCTTGAGTAGTTCAGTTGTGTATTTGCCTTGGTTGATGAAGTTTTCTTCCTTTGTTTGTTTGATTTGAAAGCCGAGGAAGAAGGTCAATTCACCCATCATGCTCATTTCAAATTCACTATGTATAAGAGAACTAAACTCCTTGCAAATATCAAGATCAGTCCCGCCGAAAATGATATCATCAACATATATTTGAATTATAAGAAAATGGTTAGAAGTGTGTTTTAGAAACAAGGTAGAATCAACTTTGCCCATGACATACCCATTATCTAACAAAAAGTTCTTTAATTTCTCATACCAAGCTCGAGGTGCTTGTTTGAGTCCATAGAGAGCTTTTTGTAACAAATAAACATGATTGGGTAATTTGTCATTTTCAAAGCCCGGAGGTTGAGCAACAAATACTTTCTCCTCGATTGTACCATTCAAAAACACACTTTTAACATCCATTTGATATAGCAAGAAATTTTTATAACTAGCAAAGGCAAGTAGCATACGAATAGATTCTAATCTAGTAATAGGAGCATAGGTTTCATCAAAATCAATACCTTCCTATTGGTTGTAACCTTGTGCCACTAACCTTGCTTTGTTTCTTACCACTTTTCCATGCTCATCTAGCTTGTTGCGGTAGACCCATTTGGTACCAATGATTTTTCTATCACTTGGTCTTGGCACTAAGGTCCACACACGATTCTTCTCGAATTGCTCGAGCTCTTCTTGCATGGCAAGGATCCACTCATCATCACCAAGGGATTCTTTGATGTTCTTTGGCTCTAGTTGGGAGATGAAGGCACTATCTGCTTGTTCTTTGTTGTGAGCAGCTCGTGTCCTCACTCTCTCAAACGGGTTGCCAATGATCAACTCCTTGGGGTGATTCTTTGCAAAGCGGGGAGTGGGATCCTTCTTTTCTTCTTCTTTTTCTTCTTCAATCACCTGCTTGCCTTTGTCTTTGATGTTGAGGTCTTTTAAGATAGGAATTATTTCATCTGCAACATCATCATCACCAATATGCTTGCCAACAACAGGGTTAGTTTCAATAAACTTAACATTGATAGATTCTTCAATTTTAGACAATTCAATGCTAAATACTCTATATGCCCTGCTAGTAGTGCTATAGCCTAGGAAGAAAGCCTTATAGGATTTCGGATCAAACTTGTCAAGAGAATCCTTCATGTTTAAAACAAAACAAGGACATCCGAAAACATGAAAGAAATCAATAGACGGCTTCCTACCACGCCATAGTTCATAGGGGTTTTCTTGAAAGAAGGATGTGTGAAAACTCGATTTTGCACAAAACATGACGTGCTAACAGCTTCAGCCCAAAACTTCTTAGGAGTGTCATACTCAAGAAGCATGGTCCTAGTCATCTCTTGTAGTGACCTATTCTTCCTCTCAACAATCCCATTTTGTTGAGGTGTGTGAGGAGAAGAGAAATTGTGCGAATAACCCGATTTTTCACAAAAATGCTCAAAAAGATCATTTTCAAATTCTCCCCCATGATCACTACGGATAGAAACAATATGGCAAGAAGCTTCATTTTCAACCCGTTTACAAAAGCTCGAGAAAACATCAAGAGTATCACTTTTAGAAACGAGAAAGAAATTCCAAGTATATCTAGAGAAATCATCAACAATAACAAGACAATACTTGGAGCCATGAAGCGTTTGAGTTCTCATTGGTCCGAATAGATCAATATGAAGAAGTTCAAGAACTCTCTTGGTACTCATGACTCCTTTGGATTTGAAGGAGGATTTGGTTTGTTTCCCTTGTGTACAAGGTTGGCATTCCTCATCCTTATCAAAATCCAATTTAGGAAGTCCTCGAACCAAGTCCTTTTTGTTCAACTTCCTCATTTGATGCAAATTCACATGACCCAAATGACGATGCCAAAGAGAAAGATCGTTTTTATCCACAAATAAGCATCTATTTAGTATGCTCTTAAGAGCATCGAGAACAATAACATAAAGATTACCATTTCTAGTCCCCTTATATATAACATTGTAGGAGAGGGAATCTAGAAGAAAGCATTCTAAGGAAGTAAATAGCACGAGATAACCATTGTCACATAATTGGCTAACACTAATTAAATTGTGATGTAGGCCATCAATAAGCAATACATTTTTAATACATAATTCATTGCCTACATCACCCTCACCTATAACCTTACCCTTCTTATTGTCCCCGAAGGTAACCGATCCTCCTTTCTTTTTCACAAATTTGTTGAAATGGATGATTTCTCCAGTCATATGCTTAGAGCAGCCACTATCAACAATCCATTTCTTTTTAACATGCAAGAAAAGAGGATGTCATAACCCAACTCAAACTTTGGGGTCCGGGGTTAGCTTGGGGACTCATTTCATCTTTGGGTTGGTCCCCTTGGGCTTGTAAGGACAATAGGTAGAATAATGGTCATCACATTTGCAACGAATACAAATCATAGGGTTTTTAGAGCCGGAAGTTTCTCCATTGAAAATTGGAGGTTCCACATTCTTTTTCTTACCCTTCTTCTTCTTACCTTTGGGAGTAGTCCCATTATATCCTAAACCACTAGTACCAACTTGTTTGGTAGAGTGCTCTAGAACATCATTTAGGGATTTCTTTCCCGAAAGAAACCTTTGTAAAGTAGATCTTAACTTAGCATTATCATCAATAAGATTTAAAACAGTAGTGGAAAGACTAGCAAGATCTTCTCTAGTATGAAAAAGGTCAGCCTCAAGACAGAGGGCTTTAGTAAGAAGATAATCTTTTTCTAGAGTTAAGCTAGCAACTTCATTTCTAGGCAAAACAGGTCTAGAAGATAGATCATTAATTTGAGCAAGCAATTTTGCATTTTCAGATTTAAGAACAACTATTTCTTTTTGATAAGCATAGATTTCTTCTCTCCTAGCATCATCAATAAGCTTGAGTTCTACATTTTTAGTTTTAAGAGTATCAAGCTCATTTAGGCATTTTTGGTTTTCTATCTTAAGATTTTCAATATTTTAAAGATATGTACCATTCTCAACCTCTACGCCATTGTATTGAAGTTCAAGGTCAAGAAATTGCCCTTGCAAGGATTCTATGCTATCAAGATGTAATTTTTCATTTTCATCAAGAATGTCAATTTTTGCATAAAGATCATCAACTATTTTGCCTAATCTTTTCCTCTTAGATTTACATTTAGCAAAATATGATCGGCATTCATTAAGCATATCAATGAGAGTTTCTTTAGATAGCTCAAGTAAATTAACATCACTAACCTTGCTTACCTCACTTACCTCAATTACATCTTTACTAGTTGAGGCCATGAGAGCAAGATGGCATTCTCCATCTTCGGAGCTTGAGGATCTTGAAGATGACTCCTCCCATGCCGCATGAGCTGCATCTTTGGATCTTCTCTCCTTCTTGTCTTTCCTCTTGTACTTTGCTTCTCTTTTGTACTTGTCATCCTTCTTGTGGCTGCTCTTATGATGGCTCTTCTTGGCCTTTGGGCAGCCACTCTTGTAGTGGCCTTTTTGACCACACTCGTAGCACCTAGGAGTTGAGGAGGAGGGCTTGCTCTTGAAGTGTTTCCCTTTTGAGTAGTTAGCTTCATGATCATTGACACCTTCATCTTCACTTGAGGAAGGACAGGGAGACTTCATGGCAAGTTGTTGTTGCCGGACCATTTCTTCAATTTGAGCTTTGAAGGTTGTATCCTTTATCTTCTTTGATACCTTCTCTTCTCTTTTCTCCTCTTCTTCTTGCTTGTCGAGCCTAGGTTCATGGGCTTGGAGGTTACCAACCAACTCCTCAGTTGACAACTCGCTTAGCTTGTAAATTTCTTCCATTGAAGTGACCTTTGGCTCCCATCTCTTTGGAAGAGACCTCAAGATTTTGGCATTGATTGTACCTCTATCCATGCCACTCCCAAGAGTTGCAAGGCTATTCAAGATGACATTTAACCTTGTGTACATGTCCGCTACTCTTTCATTCTTCCCCATCTTGAAGTTCTCAAGAAGAACACCAAGCATGTAGACTTTGGCCTCCTTGACTTGCTCGGTCCCTTCATAGGTGACACACAACTTGTGCCATATCTCATGCGTCGTGTCCCAAGAAGAGATTCAGTTGAACTCGGATGGAGTAAGGGTGGCGTAGATGATGCTCACGGCTTTGGCGTTGAGTTGAGCACGCTTCATCTAAGCTTCCATCCATGTGGTGATGCCCCCTTTTGGATCTTCATACTTGAGATGGACAATCTTCCACATTTCGTAGCTCACCCCTTGGAGGTAGAATTGCATTCTCCTCTTCCAATATAGGAAGTTTGTGCCGTTGAAGACTGGGGGTCTCATTGAGAAACTTCCTTCAAGGTTGAGTGACCCAAGAGCCAAATCGCCCATCTTCTCCTACTTGTTGAAGTAGCTTGGATAAGACCTGCTCTGATACCACTTGTTGGATCAATGGGCTCTAGAGGGGGGGGGTGAATAGAGCTACACACACTTCACAAAATCAATTAGACCACCAATTTAATCGTAGTGCAAAAGCTAAATCAAGCAACAAATTGATGTCCTAAACTAGCATACAAAGCAAGGATAAGAGATAATGAATAGCAAGCACTTGGACAGGTGGTTTAGAGTGGTTCCACGTCCTAAAATTAGGAGCGATGTCAGTCCACTACCTAGAGTTGGTTAGACTCTAGGATTTGCAACTTGGTTCTCTTATATATCACAATAAGATTACAAGATACATAAACCACACAACCAAGGACTTAATTTCTCAAGCTAAGATCTTCTACCTATCCAAGGACTTACCCACAAAGCAAGATTCTTCAGCCTTCTTCAAAGGACTTACCCAATCTTACCTTTGTCTTCAGCCTTGCAGGATTTACCTATCTCACTTGAGCTTTGCCTTGCGCCTCTCCTTCACTTGGAGAGCTTCTCCACGTTTTCCCTTCACCAAGGGACCTGGAGCAATGAGCTATCTTCACTCTTGAAGATCAGCAACACATCTTCCCCTTCACTCGGAGAAGAACAACAACAACTCCTCTTTCACTTGGAGAAGTAGCTTCAATCAATCTTCAAAGGGATTTGGAGGTAGGAAGAGAGAAAGGAGAGTTGTACATAATACAAGGGATAGCTCTCATACACAGGGACCTAACTCACTCTTAACTCACGAATTTATCTTGAAGGTAGAGAGAGAAAGGGGCTCAAGGGCTTAGAACACTCTCAACTAAGCTAGAACCAAGTTTGCAATGGAAGAGCAGCTTGGAATGAACTCCAAGGGGTTCTATTTATAGTTGAGGGTTTCCCTTTAAGTTGTGGGACACTTGGATGCAAAAGTAGTCATTTTTTGTTCAAGAGAACGACTCTATTTTTGCCCAAAACAATTCACCAATGGTCATATTACTTTTTCTACAAACTCCGTACAATGCAATCGGTCGCGTTTCAATGGGGGTAACTCGACCGATCAAGTAAGAGGCAAACCGATATTCAAATGATCGGTCGAGTTTGTCCTGAGGAAACTCGACCGACCATTTCAACTGGAAATGGCCTGCTACCCGATCGGTCGAGTTCTATGGGTGCACAACTCGACCGATGCAATCTTCAGAAAATCAACCAAGGATGATCGATCGAGTTTCAGGCTAGGGAAACTCGACCGACCAAGTGCCTGTAATTGATTTTCTAATTTGCAATAAAAGTGATCAGCACTTGGTGAATTTTGTCCCAAACATTTTTCTCTTCTAAGTTACAAGCCAATTCATCATTACAAGTGATTACATTGATGTTCTAAGGTAGTTTACATAGAAATCCTAAAATGCACACTTGTAGCCATTTTGGCTTGCACTTTGCCCATTCTAGGGCTTTATATATATGATCCTTTTCATGTACCTAATGCCTGCAAACAATCTTAAACGCACATATTAGATACATATGAATGGAATGGTTAAGTCATTATCAAAATATAGGTAATGTATAACCTCTAGGTCAACAGGCTCTAAGGAAACTCAATTACAATTTGGACAATGTAGGGAAAAAGTGAATTGTTAGAATTGAATGAATTGGATGATCTTAGATTTGATGCTTATGAGAGTTCCAGAATCTATAAGGAAAGAATTAAGCAATTTCATGATTGCCATATTTTTCATAAGACGTTCACTCTAGGACAAAAAGTCCTTTTTTTTTATTCTAGGTTGAAGCTATATCCTGGTAAGTTGAGGTCTAGATGGGGTGGACCCTTTGAGGTGATTAGGGAATTTCCCCATGGGGCTGTGGAGATTAGTAATGGGACAGAGCCATTCCTTGTTAATGGCTAGCGTCTCAAACATTACTTTGGGGGAGATGTGATGAGAAAAGAGGATGAGTTGAAGCTCATTGAGCTTCACTATTCTAATGAGTTCAGTTTGATGAGCCTATAATATAAAACAAGGGCGCTTATGGGGAGGCAACCCAACCATTGGTTATTTCCTTCGCATTCTAAATCTTTAGATTTGTAGTTGCATTTTCCATTTTTACTTAGTTTGATGTAAACAAGGTACCTTGATGCATTTTTTGGAGTGTGCAGGCTGAAAAAGTCGGTACTACCAAGCCCAAACTTGGTACTACCGACAGTTTTACAAGGACATAGATGTAATTGACTGCAAATGTCGGTATTACCGAGTCCAAGCTCGGTACTATCGACGAGGCCACAAGGAATTTTTATAAATTGATCGCTACATCTTGGTACTATCAACATATGTCAGTAGCACATAATTTCTATAGAGACGAATGTTGAGTACCTTATAATGACTCGATACTACTGACCCCACGTCAGTAGTACCGACGATGTTCAGGGCCCCAGGTTTGATACATTGAGCCCCAAGTTGGAAGCACTGACACATTTGAACGTGTCGTTACTATCAATATCTTTTCGGTACTACTGACGACTGATGTCAACAATATGTGGGAGCATCAATGAGCGATCATGATCAACCACATCTAATGGTCGATAGAACCGATCACGGGACATGTTAGTACTACTAACTTCTGGTCGATACTACCGACCCATGGGGATCCACACAGCTGAAATCAGACCATTGCAACTGTCAGTAGCACTGAGCACGCAGATTCTCATCCAATCTTCAGTACTACTGACACTGTGTCAGTACTACCGATGCTGTCGTAGGTTGGCCGCCGCAGCTATAAAAGGGAGGGGTGTGAATCCTTTTTCTTCACACCTTCTCTTCTCCTCTCTTGAGAAAGAAGATTTAGGCATCTCTGAGCATCCAGACACTACACCAAGCTCTAATCTCTCTAATCCCCTCCATCCAAGGAAGATGTCTGCAAGGCAAGATGCTTCTTCATTGGAGGGGGTTCCTCACCTGGTTCCCAACCAAGCCAGATAGCCCATCCAAATGCTAACATCAAGAAGATATATGAGGAGTTGCACAAGCGGGAGATTGTTGCTACACGATATGGAGACCGTGCCTTCCTCGACTACATCGACTTCACTGGCGTCATGCAAAAGGTATACGAGCATCAGGGGTTAGTAGGTGACCACCCCTTCTTCAGCGACTAGCCTACTTATCCTAACCTCATCTGTGAGCATGGGGATGTCTAGGGAACGGGCAAGATCCATTTCTAGCTCTACAACACTGAGTTTATAATGACACTCTGGTAGTTCAACACCATCTATGGATAGCCAAGTGAAGGTGACCGCTACTACCCCGACAACTTCAACTTTGAGATGGCGTGGGAGTTGTTTACTAGTTTTCTAGAAGGCCAGCACATCAGTTGGCACAACATCTCCTTGACAGACATCAAACATTCTTTTGCTCGTGTGCTTCACCACCTCATCACCAACACTCTTCTAGCAAAGTCAGCTCAAGGAAAAGGGAAATGTCATAGGGTTGATCTTTACTTCCTATTCAAGATACTGGAGATGAGATCCCAAAGTCTGAACTTTGGAGCCTTCTTCCCTGTGCATGTGATGGGAGTGAGGTGATAGCTTCAGAGGAAACCTCCATTTCACTTTGGAGGGTTGATCACACCTATTGCTCTCCATCTACACCTTGACCTCTCTATAGCCAAGTCATTGTAACCAACAACAAAATTAGATCTCAAGCATTTCAAGAGATCTGGCTTCGTCAACACTTGCATGAAGGATTTATATGAGTGTTGTACAGTGGGGACCCACTATAAGGAAAGGAAGCTGCTAGACACCATCTTCGACCTACAGGGGGTCAATCTCCTATGGTGGCTCGTGGATAGCTTAGGTGAGGAGGAGGAAGAAGATGATGATGTTGAGGAGGAGGAGGAGCAAGCTAAAGAGAATGAGGAAGCAAAGTCTGCCATCCCTGTAACAAGGAGGTAGGTTCCACACAAGTGTCCATGACATTTTGTAGCCTCCATCTCTGCTCCACCACCCTCTCAAGAGGATGACCCGTATTTGATGGTGAGAATGTACATGATGCTTTAGTAGATCCAGTAGGGACATCAACAATAGTCGACGACATTGGCGGGCATCCATGATGTCCAAGGATGATTGTATGAAAACCAATAACAATTTTTCACAATGAGCAGCTTCTCTTAGCCAACCATAAGAACATAAATATGCGCCTATAGAGGATGGAGGGGTACCAACCACCATTCTTTGATCATTATTGGAATTAAGGATATGTTGGTTGCTATGCACAACCTCCACCCATGCCGCCACAATAGCCGAATTTTCAGGGGATGTTTACACCATTTGATCCCACGATGCCTCATCCACCACCACATCCCATGTGATGTGGTACCACTGTTCCACCTCTATAGTTAGAATTTTGACTATGTGGACATAGTCAAGTTCAAGCTTAGGGGGGGTATATGGAACAATTTCTATCTTTAGCTTTATTTTCTTTAGTTTTCTTTGTTTTTCCTTTTTCGTTTCATATTTTCAAGTGTAGGATCCACATCTATCTAGTGCAATGGTGGAGCTTAATTCATAGTCATGGCATATGCTCTCATTTATGTGTAATGAAAATTAATTAAGTGAAAAGTGTGGCTTATTTGCAATTTTTCTTGAGTTGCACCACTTAGAGGAAGTGTTTGGGTTAGTCAGCTTAAGGACATTTAATATGAAAGGGCATCTTAATTATTCATGAAAAATGGATGAAGATGGGGTTTGTGCTTAAGTTGATCAAATAGTTAACATGACTTTAAATTGAAATCTAAGAAAGAAATCCTAAGGTTACCCTTTCACAGGTCATTAGAGAAGGACATATCATAATTTAGGAAAGGCTTTGTCTTTTAATTACGTGATTCCTCCCATCATTCACTCATTTTTAATCACCACCTTAAGATGAACAAGTACTCAATTTTTTTTTCTCTTGTTGCATTGCATGGTATAATAGGTGACATCATAGTTAGCTTACTTTTATTGCATTCAAGAAAAAAAACACATGTATGCATTAACAATTTTTGTACATACCATTTCAGTTGCATAAACAATTTCATCTAGATTACATACATATTCCATAGCATTCATTTTTGTTTGTCATGTGGATATTAGTCTCATTTTATAAAAGTTTAGTGCAGGGATATACCTCCACATCTTAGAAAAAAAGAGAGAATGAAATGTAATGAAAGACCAAGAATAATGTCAATCATTCTAAAATCATGGGCTAATGAAAAAAAAAGTTGTTAATGTTTCAAGATTATGAGGGAGAAAGTATGCCCTTCACTCTTCTTGAAGAGATGAAGAAATCCACATGACACACTCTTTTGCTTTCTTCTTTCATTCTCATTTGGTTGATGAAATTGTTTGCTTCATGCATCATTGAATGAAATAGGCATTAGGATTCATGCATGCTCTTATTTTCACTCATATAGGTTCATCATAATTTTGCAAAAATAAGTCAGATGTACCTGTGATTCTTCTATTGCCACACATTTCATACCATCAATTGATCTTATTGGTAGGCCACTTATATGATTTTTATCCTCATTAATGTTCATACGGAGAACTGCTTCAAAGTAGCTTGGTAGTTAGGAAGTGAAATGTAGATTAGGAAATAACATAATGCACCAAGAAAATGCCTGACTGAGTATGATGTTAACTGCTCTTTTGATAATGTTCATTGATCTAAGGGTGGATATCTTTTGTGGATTTTTTTGGTCTATTAAGAGCAGTTAATTGTTTAGTGATTAATGAGAGACAATTTGGGACCATCAAGTAGGGATAGTTTAGAATTGATGTTCATATTATTTTGTCCTTTTGCTGACTTGTCACAAATAGATCTGAGAGTGTATTGCTCGAGGATGAGCAACATTTAAGCTTAGGGGAGTTTGATGCACCATTTATTTGTCATTTCCACAACATATTTTGTACTAATTTTTGTTCACTTTGTGGTCAATTTTCATATTAATTATGCATGATTTATTAATATTAGTCTGTGTTACTCAATTGTATCAAATTTGCATGATTTTAATGTTTTCAAGGAATTTAATAATTTTCTAGAGCTTATGTTCAAATTTTGTGCATTTTAGGAGTGTTCAAGAAACTAAACAGCTCAGTACTATCGATGTCACTATTGGTGGTACTGACACTTTCTCAGTATTGAAAAGGAACTAAATTGAGAAGACTCAATAGTACCGATGGGACTGTCAATACTACTCATGAGGTTAAATCATTTTTGTCGAAGAAATTTGAAGCAACTCGGTACTATTAACACACAGTTAGTAGTACCGACAACTTGACAAGTGACCACAAAGTTAAAGAAGTCAATAGTAATAACACACTGTAGGTAGTTGTGATGGATCGGGATCAGGAAGATCTGAAAGATGCATCTAATCCAACGGCTGAGGTTCTAACTCTCCCTAAGTCATGCCTATGACTAAGGGGAGTCACGTCCAGACCTAATTATCCACTCTTTTTCCATTACACGAAAGGGGGAGCAAGGGGAGGAGATAGCAAAGAAGGAGGCAAACCGAACGATATGGGCACTTGTAGTGGATGGAATTGTAGTCAGAAGGCAGCAAATCGCCACATGTGCAAGAAGGGAGCGCTTGAACCGTCTACTTCAGGGGTTCTTCATGTTCTCTACATTTTTTCTTTTCTCCTTTAATGTCTTTGGTTATGGAAACTATGAGGGGCTAATCCTCACATTCCTTAGGACCCAGGAGTAGATCGGTTATGCATCACATTTGACTCTTATGTATTAATCAATCAATTTCTCCTAATTTCTAGATTTCTGTCTATGTGAATGAATGAACTATTTGTGCTTGATCACCATTGATTATATTTGGACTGTTAATTGTTTTGAGAAAGGAAATGAATAGTTGAAACTCATAGAAATACACATTTCATAAAATCCTTTGGGAAAGGTGGTTTAACAATGCGAGGAGATACTCAGAGAATTCGATAAGTCACCTATCTAATAACACAACCGATATGAGAGTGGGGTCGGTATTAGGTTAGATAGTGAATTACACCATGAGAGTGGGTAATTATTGCTACATGATCTTAATCCAGAGTTGGGAGAAAACTTTATTAATGTACTAGAATTAAATTGTAATGTTAACTATGGTCAAACAATTACCCTAAGAAATTCATTAAGACTGAGAACAACAACCATAATTTAGATTTCTTTTCTATTCAAACAACCAAGCCAATCAATCAAATTTTCTCTGGCCTAACCTAATCACACTATAGTTAGTACTAGTATCTGAAGTAACGTTTCCATGTGTTCGACATCTGAGCCTCATAGGCCTATATCACTACGGTAGCATACACTTGCGTTTTGAGTGTATAGAAAAAAGCTATCAATGACCACCTAAAAAGATGTGGAACTGATGGGGTGAGACCAAATACACCGGTGAGAGATATAAGTATTCTCCGTAAACTATTATAAGCACAACATAATATATAACATATAAGTGAGTAATTACCACTTATTGAGGTATTTAAACATTTACAACTGAGCAGTAAAGCATGTTATACTTTTAAAAAGGAATATGAAGAACATGCATAATTGTTATAAGCTAAATAGTACAAGAAACAAGGCATGGGGTCATCTAATTGTGATTTGTATTTGACCTTAAGCAATATGCTACATAACTATTTAACCCTTTTAATTTATGTGGCCTGAGAATTTGAGGCATACCACTCAAATCCAACTGACCACTGCTAAGTCAAAATCAGTACCACACAAGATCTATGGAAGAGACAGACTCCAAGATCATCACATGTACTACTCACCCAGTTCGAGTCTGCAACACACTGACATATCAGTCAAACTATAGAACAACAAATTATGGTCAAAACTATAGTCTTGTAGACATCAAATCATAGTCAAAGCTATGGTCATGCAAAATATCTAGCCTGCCTTAGTACATAGCACAAAGCTAGAGAATAGGCTCACACATGCCGTTCAAAATAAAGCATCATACCATTATAACAACAATTTAAGGATACAAGGAGATATCTCACTTGAACCCCGCATATTTAATTATATGCACTCTGAGTTTCCCATAGGAGTTACTCATTTCACCATCTAGTAAGATATTGATGCCGAAGATGGATCTACGGTACATGGTAACTACATGATTTAGGGTTTCACTTGATTAGATATTCCAATTGGGTATCCTTTGAATGCATCAATCAAGTTACAATGTATAAACCCTAAACAGACCCAAAAATCTCCTATTTTTCAAGGGTAAGAAACCATACACAAAGTAGCATAGTCCCATAGTTAAAGATACAAAGAAGCATGTCAACCTTTTCAATCACCACCAATCAGGTACAAGGATTTTAGGGTTTACAAGACAGGATAACCTTCTTGAGAATAATACAAAATTAAACCATAAAACATTACCTCTTCTTCTATCATAACTGAAACACATTTTTAAGATTTAAAACAACAACATATAATCAAGTTTAAGATGCAAATAATTGATGAGAGAAAGGTTATATAATCCACTTTTAATTGATGATCAAGATTCTAAGATCTCTAACACTAAGAGAGAGAAAGAAGCCTCAACTTGGATCACCACTCGGCCACAAGATCGCCTCCAAAAGGAAAAAGAACACCATGGTCAAAAGAGAGCTCAACAGATAGAATAACTCAAACCCTAGGTCAATTTTTAAGAAAGAAAGAAGAGGTCTTCTTCTTACTCGGGTACCACCATGTCAAAACATGGTCTCCAACCATTGTGAAGAAGAATCCTCCAATAAAAACCACCATGGATGATCCATAGCCTACTGGACAAGAGGAAGAAGAAGATGATAGGGTTTTTAGAAAAGGAAAGCATGATCAAGAGAAAGATATCACTTAGCAAGAGAAGAATCACCACCAAAATGTTGATTTAGCACAAGGTCTTCAACATGCAAGGTTGATCGGCTACCCAAGCTTCAAGATCAAACATCCTTTCCTCCCAAAGATCCAAGAGCAGTTGCAAGAGAGAAGGAAGAGGGTAGGTCTGAAAAAGATTCTTGCAAGTGAAGAGAAGGGATTATATTCACAAGGTGGGATAGAAGTAAGGGTTTATGAGGTGTCAATATATGAGGGCATCAAAAGGACACATGCCTCCAAAGAAATAACCTTACCTCCACTCACATACATTCGTAAAAAAGTAATGCTTATTCAAAAAGTGTAGTGACCATCTAGGTCGGTTACCACCTTGTTTCGGTTGAAACACTTCCTTGCACCAATAATGATCAAAACCCTAGGTCACCATATGCACATGGTCGAGACACTTCACTAGAGGACAACCCATCTCGACCAAACCATATCTAGGTCATCTTGGTCGAAACAATAACACTTATGATATGTGTTGCGGTCACTACACTGAACCAAGAGTGATGTAGTGTTCACAACACTCAAACCCTAATAAGGTTATCATATCAACAAGGTAAACCCTAATATCACCACATGATGTCACATCATCTATCATGATTCAAACTAGGCACCCCACATAACCATCTTTACTATCATGATGCTAAGGTATAGGAAAAACTCTCAACATGTGGCATTTTGTAAGATAGCCCTCACTCATGGGTAAATTGCATTCTGGCCCAAAACAAGCTCATATATAAAGAAGATAGCTCAAAAGTTAATCAAATTGGACCAAACTGAAAATACAAGCATGTCACATCTTATTAGGGCATCTTAAGAGATTAGATTAAGTTTTAAGCATCTCATTATACAAAATGAACACAATCAATCATAAAGCTAGGTTATGGGTCTTACAACCATAAACCCCTTATACGGATTTCCCCCCAAAATCCTACTAAAAAAAGAGACAGATACTTCTCCCGCATCTTGTCTTCAAGCTCCTACATGGTTTCCTCTATGCCATGATAATGCCACAAAACCTTGACTAACACAATGTACTTATTCTTTAACTTCTTGATCCTTCTATCCATGATCAAAAGAGGACCTTCAAAGTGACGACCCCAATTTCCTGTATACTTTCCATAATGACATTCCCTAGATATGTGTGCACCCACATCTAAAGATGTCAAAAGGGAAAATATAAAAGATTGTGATAGTCAACTAAATTAAAAGGAGCCAAATCGTTGTTCATAAACATCATTAATTAGCCACACAAAACAACATTCATGGGGATAAAAGTCATACATATTATTTAGGAAAAAGAAGAAATAGTTCTATGGAATGAAAAGTACATAGGATATAGAGAATGTGATACATCATCTAGTAGAATGAACAACTATCTAACTGAAAAAGAGATAAGAAACTACCATCTATCTACCTATCCTCCAATAACTTTATTTAGCATCTTCAGGTACTTTGCAATGCTTTACTTCTTCCTTGAACCTAGAAAATATGAGAAACAAATGATCAACATATTGTTGGTACGTCGTTGAAAAATACTATACTAAGCTGGCATAATGAAAATACTTGAAAAAGAAGAAGAAAAATAAAACATTATTAAGGAGGAAAACTACGTAAACCCAAATTGTTATTCACATTTCAATGGACATGTATTACTATGGTGGACTTAGCACAAACATATATTATTGGGCCCTATCCCCACATACTGTGTACCATTAGGGAGGTGCTAGTCATCATTAATACTTTCCCTATCTAATAAGGAGATTAATGAACCATCAATAACTACATTCCATTATCTTTCCTTAGTGTTCTTAATGTTCAAGGCAGAAAAGGGACACTATTTATAGATATACATCCAATCAAGATAATACAACTACATGAAAGCATTTACTCATAATTAGATCATCCAGAAAAACTAGTATTATACTTATATCCATGTACCTTGGATCTCAGATCTTGATTGCAATAAGCCTAGATTAAGTGAGTAGATCACCCTAAAAGAGAAATAAAGACCTAGCGTCATAATGTGTTTTTAACACCTCATATTAGGGTTTCGAGTCAAGGGAATCATGGCCAAATATGACACTTCAAGATCTTACAAAATATATTGACATTAATTTTCGTATTTATTTTCCACAAGTTAAAGTTAAAAAAGACATAAAACAAAGTCATAAAAAAGTATACATAGATCTAGGGGTTGATTTAGGTACATGTGATAATTTATATAGATTCTCCTCATTTTTATAAGAACATGGATATTTTATGGGAATTTATTGGATATTGGGGCTATTTATTATTTTTTTTATAATGAGGAACCCCTCCCGAGATCGACCACTATTGGACCCCACCCAGCCAAGGGTAAACCCCGAAATCAGCTGCGTACATGGGGGCACCGCGACGCGCTCAGTCGCTTGGGGCTTTGTTGCACCCTGAGGGTTTTAAAGCCAGAGTTGAACTCGGGTCCCTTCAACGGGGATTTTCGAGCCGCACTGTTGGGCTACTCCCTCGCCCCTAGAGCTATTTATTATTAATTTCACAATAATAGCCAAACAAAAAGGGCTAGAGGTTTTAAAGGAAAAATAAAAAAGAAAAGGTGGTCGGGCCTCGTGGATCGCATCACATCAAGTGGGTATAAAATCCATTTTTGTAGAATGGCCATAGGAGGGATCTGGCTCCACGGATCTTCCCCTTAACCCATGAGCTAGCCTCGGTCAATAGGGTGAAGCCCGTGGGTGCGAAGGACACAAATGCCCCTGAGGATCAAATGCAAGCCGTGACAGGGGTATGGGAAAAAAGGGTAACCCATCCATTTGATTGTTGCTCGCGCCATGGCAGCATAGCACGATGGAAGAAGAGAAAAGGTGGTGATGGCTCGGGGTAGCTACATACTTTTTGAGTGTGTAAAGAGGAGTGGGTTGTGTTCGTGGAAGCACACTGAGTTCAACAAGCCCAAGAGGTTCGTCAGAGATGAACCATAGCCCAGGTTTCGATCAAATAGGTGGTGATGAACTGAATGGAGTATTTGGGTTTTACATGCCATCATGTTGGATTAAGGGATCAACAAGCTTCACATGAGGTTCAATGATGCTTCTCGAGCTTTATTGATGCTAGGGGTGTGTTCTATCACCTCCTCTGGTGTGACACTACAACTTGGTCTCAGGTGCTAGTCGACCAAACTCCCTGGGGATATGCGAGTCCAGGTGAGGGTAGGGACCTCTTTGTCGATGTCTTGTATTGGGGCGGGCACCGGGAATTGAGTGGCACTGACCCCCAAGGCGAGAAAAGCTCCAGATCAGGTGCAGGTGGGGGTAGCTTGAGGGTGGAGATGTTAGGGTAGGTTCGTGTGCAATTGGGGGTTGAGGATGATTAAAGGGGGGTAGGTGGTGCTAATGGGACCCTTAAATAGGCTAGAGAGTGGTTGTATGAGGAAGCCCTAAAAATGGCTATGTCGTTAGGTGAAAGCAGCGAGAAAGGAGGGGGTCGTTCTCGCTAACCAGGGGGTTATAGGTGACATGGTGGGGGTTGTTCGGCTTGTCTTGGCAAGAGGATATTATACTCCAATTATCTCACATATATAATGTAGGATTCGGGTGAGCGAGATCGCGATTGCTTTGGTCGATCTATTGGAGTCAAGGACGAGTCTTGTGGGAGGTTAGGGACGATGTCTCTACTGTTGGATCTCCATCCAATATGTAGTGATTAGATTGGGTGGCCGAGATACCTTATCTAATTAAGCCTTCCACACCTAAGATAAAGAGGGTGGGTGTGACACAAAATGTCACATATTAATCCACAACTTAGGTCTTGGGTTCAAAAGAAGGATATAATGTGCATCAATTTCAAAAGCTTATAACTCCTAAATGGTTTATTCAAATGAAATGAAATTTAAAAAAAGGTCAAGGATAATATCATCTAGCCATGGTAGAAAATTGAGGGTTAAACTTGAATGTTTGTTATATGAATTGATTATGTACTCTAAAACATGTAATTCATCCACTATGAAATTAGGGTTTGTATTTTTATGAAGTTGATAATCACTTCTAGTCAACTAAGCAAGGGATATGGTTGAGGGTATTATTGGAAATAAAAAAAATGGTAAGAGAGAGAAATATTATGTAAAAATGCACTTTGTCACATTCCACATAAGACATATCATTATCCAAATATACTTCAATGGGTTGAAGAGTCAACTCTGTATTAGGGTGACACTTATTCAACATAGAGACATGAAACACTAGATGTAACTTATGCAAATCAGGTGGTAACTCCAACTTATATGCCACCTTCCCTAGACGTGAGACCACAAGATCAGGTCTCATATAATAGGAAGCTAACTTACCCTTCTTTCTAAATCTCAAATCACTTTTACAAGGAGAGACCTTGAGGTACACCATGTCTCTTAGTTAGAACTCTAAAGGTCTATAATGGTTATCATCGTAAGATTTTTGCCTATCCTAAGCTGCCTTTAGCTATTGTTGAATCACTTTGATCTTTTCTATCGTCTACTGCACTAGCTCAGGACCTAAAATTTGATATTCCCTTATGTCATACCAACACAAAGGAGATCTAGAATGTCTCCCATATAACACCTCATATGGTGTCATGTTAATGCTCCTTTGATAGCTATTATTGTAGGCAAACTCTATCAAACTCAGTTGGATATCCCAACTACCCAAAAATTATAACACACATGCTCTTAACACATCCTATAAAGTCTCTATGGTACTCTCCGACTATCCATCTATCTGTGGATGGAACAAGATACTAAAACTCAACTAAGTACCCATAGCCAACATGCATACATGCTCCCAAAAGTGATTAGTGAACTGATGACCTCTATCTGACTCAATGGTAACTGGGATACCATGTAAACATACTATCTCATTGGCATACACCTGTGCAAGCTTTTGAGTTGTATATGTTGTCTTTACAGGAAGAAACTGCACTGACTTAGTCAATTTGTCCACTATTACCCAGATGGTATCATGACATTTGGTTGTCTTTGGAAGTCCAACCACAAAGTCCATCATAATATATCCCATTTCCACTATGGTATAGGTAATGGTCATAAGTCCTTGTAGGTTTTTAATGTCTGGCTTTAACCTTCTGACACACTGTGCACTTACCCACAAACTTGGCTACATCATGCTTTAACCCTGGACACCAATATATATCTTTCAAGTTCTAGTACATCTTGGTGTTTCCTGGATGCATGGCGTACATAGATGAGTGAGCTTCTTCCAGAACTAATGTCCTGAGATTATCAACATCTAACAACTGTCCTACCATGATAACACACCATCCCTTTCTCGGTCTCATGGAAGCCATCACACTTCTCACTGCTGAACTCTGTTCAGATCTGTTGTATCATGGTATCTATCAGTTGTTGTCTCTGATCTATTAATTCAACGTCTTCCTCACTTGTAACTGTGCCAATAGACCTATTAACATGGACACCTCTAATTGTACATTCATCTTCTACAAGGAGACCAACATGTCTCTCTTATGACACACCAAAGCACTCATTTGTGTCGGCTCAGTAGATGACGATGATGAAGACTTTCTACTTAAAGCATATGTCACCACATTCACCTTCCCTGGATGATAATCTATAGTACAATCATAGTCCTTGATTAATCCCATCCAACATCACTGTCGCATGTTCAACTCCTACTTTGAGAAGATATATTGTAGGTTATTATGGTTGGTGAAGATCTGACACTTTTCTCCATACAAGTGGTGTCTCCATATCTTCAAAGCATGGACCACAATGGCCAACTCCATATCATGTGTTAGATAGTTCTCCTTGTATTTATCAAGCTGTCATCAAGAAAAAGAAATCATGTTCTTATCTTGCATCAGCACACAACCCATGCCATTCTTGGATGCATCACATAAAACAATATAACCATTTCCTTATTCTGGTATCACTAATACTGGTGCACTGGTCAACCCCTCCTTCAGAATCATAAAAGAATACAGACATCTGTTGTCCCATATCAATGATACATCCTTCCTTGTTAACTTCATTAGGAGTAACGCTACTGCTCTGAAGTTCTTAATGAACCTCCTATAATAACCTACTAAACCTAGAAAGTTGCAAACCTCCATAGGTGTATTTGGTTGATCCCATTCCAACATTGACTCTACCTTCTTTGGGTTTACACAGACTCCTTTGGAAGATATTACATGCCCTAGGAAAGCCACTTCCTTTAACCAAAACTCTCACTTACTAAACTTTGCATACAACTGATTCTGTCTTAGCAAAGACAAAGCCTAATGTAGGTATTGCTCATGTTGCTGACCGTCTTTGGAGTAGATTAAGATATCATCTATAAACACCCACTACAAACTGATCTAGGTAGGGTCTGACCACCCTGTTCATCAGAAAAATGTTGTTGGTGTGTTAGTTATCCCAAATGGCATAACCACAAACTCATAATGATCATACCTCATCCTAAAAGGTGACTTTGGCATGTCATCTGTCTTAATCTACAACTGGTGATAACTTGATCTCATGTCTATTTTGGAAAATATTGTGGTAGCTCGTAACTGATCAAACAAATCATCTATGTGTGGTAATGGATACTTGTTCTTAATTGTCATCTTATTCAACTATCGATAATCAATGCATAACCTCATTGATCCATCCTTCTTCTTTACAAATAGAATGGGATCACCCCAAGGATATGTGCTCTGTCTGATAAAACCTTTCTTAAGCAATTCCTATAACACTTTTTCAGCTCTTTCATCTCAGTTGGTGCCATCCTATACGGTGTTTTTACTATAGGCTGGGTATCGAGAACCAAATTGATCTCAAAATCAATCTCTCTGAGAGGGGGTACACCTAAAAACTCATTAGGAAACACACCCTCAAATTCATGACAATTGGATCTTCCTGGATTCTGGGACTCTCTGCTTGGTATCCACCACATGTTCCAAAAACACATCACAACCCTGTCTCATCCATGTCTCTACTATCATAGCTGAAACTAGACATGTTAGAAGAATCTTCTTGTCACCTTGGAAGACCCATGAAACATCACCATCAAAGTATGTTACTACATTGGAACTACAATGCAAGACCACCCAATACTTTTCCAAAGTATCCATTCCAAGGATCACGTCAAATCTGTGCATGTCAAGTGGTATGAGATCCACTTGAGTGTTGCATCCTGAAAAAGAAAGAATGCAGGATGGACACACTTTCCGCAGCTTGGAGGAACCAACTAGAGGAGTTTCTAGATGAAGACTATCACATATACAACTAATAGGCAATGAACAATTAGCTATGACTTCTCTAGTAATAAAAGAGTGTGTAGCACCCAGGTCAACCAAAATATATATATAGCATGAAGAAGACAAATCAGAATGAAATAATATCTGACCTATCACAACCCTAGGTTAACAACTCCTTCTGGCTGACTCATTACATAGAATGACAACATTTTATATTTTCGCCTCTTCCTCTGCAAGCTTGTCCTGAAGATCCAGCCTGTGATGCATGTTCGCGTCCTTTGCCACTGTACTGTTGTCACTACTGTGACCCTTGCTGACTCTGCCTTGACTATTGAGTCACATCTTCATCTTTCATAGGGAAGAACCACTGGGTGTCCCCAACCTGTCCACACTTGAAATAGGTTTTGCTCTCGTACCATGGCCTGGAGGGTCCCATCACTGACACTGACGTTACTATGTGAGCTCCCATAGGTGGGAAGCTATGACCTCTGACTCTACTCTATGTCCACTGTAAGTGAATCACTGACCTCTACTGAGACTGAGGTGTTGAGGACCTAGGCTTCTTAAAGCCTCTAGAAGACTGTCCTTGGTACTGTGCATGACTCTTCTTGGCCTTTGACTCACACTTCTCCATAACTAATTGTTCCACCATCCTAACTGACTCCACAAACTTGGCAAACCTCTCTCTATTCTGACGACACCAATGCTGTTAGCTTGGTACTTAAATCCTTCTCAAAGCACCCAGTCCTTTCCTTGTCTATTGTTGCCATGTGTGGACAAAACCTCAGAAGCTCCATAAACCTAGCTTCATACTCACTGATTGACATAGATCCCTGCTAGATCTTCTCAAACTGTACATTTTCTTCATCCAAATAGTTTTTGGAAAGTATTGACTCAGAAACTCCCATTAAAATTCTTCCCAAGTAAACATAACACCCGACCTTTTCTCCTCTTCAATGTCCCACTAGTGGCCATCACTCCCCTTTAATAGATACATAACATGTATCACCTTATCTCCTTTTGGAATGTTGAGGATCTTGAAGGTCTTTTCAAAATCAGTCAACCACATATCAACGTCGAGTGGATCAGATGTACCAACATACTCCAATGCCCCTATACGTCAAAGTCTTTTAAAAGTCTTCCCAGAACCTTGAGTTTCAACACTGGAAACAATTGCCCTAGGTTGGGATGCAGACATCCTATCCACCAGGTGTGTCATTATAGACATAAACTATCCAAACATGGACTGGAAAGTAGGGTTGGCTACATTGGCTGGGTTAACTTGAGGCACTTCTGGTACAACATCAACCCTCTCTTGCCTCCTAGAACCACCTCATGGTGCAGTAACACTGCTCTCTACAACAAGTTCTTTGTGTTCTCCACACATCTTTTCTTCTCTTCTTCTTCTTCTTCTACATAAGAAGAAGTGATCATAAGATATACTGGAGGACTCTAGAACAAACACAAACCCTAGTCCTATGTCCCTATAGACTCAATGAACCTATAGCGCTGATACCACAATTTGTGACACTCACTGTCACAGAAAGTGATGTTACTCAAAACAAAGCACATAATTGTCTCTAAGAAACATATTACCACAAAATAGGGTAAACTAAAACCATTTGAATGCATGCTCAAGATGTTACGTATCATGAACAAGCTCCAAACTTAGGCCATTTGTATTTCATATATGCCAAAATATATTACATATCATATACAAGGCTCTCAAGCCACCATTGTTACATATTACAACCTGATTAGATACATACATGCCATTTCTATACACTCATTGCATAAAGACAAAATCTATGTGTCAATATACAAAACAAAAAATCTCCCCCAAAGAATTGAGAGTACAGGGACAACACATAGGACTCTACTACAGAAACACTAGTAGCTTTTCCAAGCTTCTGACAACTATTGTTCTCTTTGTTGCTTAGAACCTTCCGCACAAACTCTACCTCCTCATACTCGACCACCTAAAAATATGTGGAACCAACAAGGTGAGATCAAACGTCCCAAAGAGAGATATAACTCTTCACCATCAACTATTATAAGAAAAACATAATAATATAACATATAAGTGAGCAATTAACACATATTGAGCAGTTTAAACATTTACAACTGAGCAGTAGAACATCTTATACTTTTAAAAAGGAATATGAAGAACATATAAACAACTGTAAGCTAAAAAAATATAAGAAACAAGGCATGGGGTCATCCAATTGTGATTCATATTTGACCTTAGGCAATATACTACACATATGTTTAACTCTTTAATTAATGTGCCATGAGGATTTAAGGTATACCACCCAAATCCAACTTACCAGTACTAAGTTGAAATTAGTACCATACATGATCTATGAAAGAGGTGGACTCCAAGATCATCACTTGTACTACTCATTCAGTTTGATTATGCAAAACACTGACACATCAATCAAACTATAGAATAACAACTTATACTAAAACTATAGTCCTGTAGACAACAACTCATAGTCAAATCTATGGTCTTGTAACATATCTAGCCTACCTTGGTACATGCTTAAGCATCATACCATTATAACAAAAATCTAAGGATACAAGGAGATATCTCACTTGCACCCCACATATTCAATAATATGCGCTCTGAGTTTTCTATAGGAGTTACTCATTTCACCATCCAGCAAGATATTGATGTTGAAGATGGATCTATAGTACATGGAAACTACATGGTTTAGGGTTTCAATATTCCAATTGGGTATCCTTTGAATGCATCAATCAAGTTACATCGTATAAACCCAAAGAAAACTCTACAAAAACCAAGGGTAGGATACAAATCCAGAAGATATAAAACGTAGACTGTGAGAAGTTGTCTCATCATCATATGGATCTTGTATCACTGTCATTCACAAGGTCATTATTAACATCTCATCACTATGGTATATCAATCCTTCAATCACATCTCTAGAGTATTTTTCCTCAAACTGTGCTCAAGGTACTTGTCAGGTCATTAGACCAAATCACACAATTCCTGCACATTCGATATCACAACATGCCTCAACATTACTTATGATTAGCACACTGTATTACATTGGGATCAACATAGCATTATCATATCTATGTCATTCATCTCACCTACAAGTTAGGGTTATACAAGTAGGAGAGAAAAAATATTATCATACAGTATTAATAATCTTGAAATAGATTAAACACATACATTACAATATCACAAGATTAAGGTTAGGGTTCCATATGTAGTCAGTTAGGATTTCATAATATCCCTCCACCTATAAATCCTAATTTCATCACCTCCCACATACAAAGAGAGTATTAATATTAAACACCATTTCTAATAATGAGTTATACACCATCACATCATCATGCATAAACCATATGCCATGTGTTGCAGTCAAAAGGATAATATGTGTAGTGACCTGCCCTATGTAGCGACCACGTGCATGCAATGTGTGTGTCAAACTTGATCATGCAACATGGTGTTATGACTGTAACACCAATAGGTGTCTCAATTACCCTTAACACTTGAGTCTCAACTACTCATAACACATGGGTCTCGACTCCTCACAATACATAGGTCTCGACCTCTCACAACACATGGGCCTCGACCTTAAACCTCAACAAAGTTTCATGACCGTGATACTAGGTGACATTGTGTTGTGGCCACTAATACATTAAGGTGTGTCTACCATCCATTCATGATGTGTTGCGATCGAAACCAACTCAACTGTAATGACCAAGGTACATGATCAACCATGTCACAATGAGAGACCCTTGACCTTACTTAAAGTATTGAACATACTAAACTATCATAATTGAATGTTAGAACCTTAATATAACCTTATGATATGTTTTGTAATCATAAGACAAGCTTAAGTTTCAAGTTTGGTCCAATTTGGACACTGTTTGTGCAAGTTATGCAATTTTATGCACATTTTGAATTTTTCTATAATTTACCCAATTGAGAGGTTTTCTTTGCAATTTATCACTTGCATTATGTTCCTTGGATATTCTATCATCATTCTTGATCTTGTTGAGCCATGGGGCGCCTATTTGAACCTTGGTTTGGAAGTGTTTTTCTTAAGGGTATTTTAGGGTTTACCCCTTTATGTATGAGCTACCTTTAGGAGCTCTCAAGCAAATGGTTTATTTTCTTTGCTTGCAAAATCAAGAAACGACAGATAAGTAGGTATCCATGGATGGTGGGTTAGCTTCTTGTGTGGCTGCTTGTATATCCTTAATAGTTTAAGGCCATGGATGCATGGGGAAGCTACTTTTACACCTCATGCTTGCTTCCATCACTAGTACAGAAATGGTCTATAGCGTCGGTTTTTTAAAGGCTATAGCATCACTTTTCAGCTGACGCCTAAATGGCCGTCACTACAGTAATTGCTCTATAGCGTCGCTTTTTTTAACCCAAAAAAACGACCTTGTATAGTAAACAACCGACCCTATAGGCTCTCAAAAACTAAACCCAAATGAGAAATGAAACTATACTTGAACCCTATAACTTCAGTTTTTTAATAAATAAGCGACTCTACAAATTATATCTAAGGACCTATAGCGTGTGTTTTCTTAAAAAACTGACGCTATAGGTGTTTGTCCGTTCAGCGTAGAACGGTCGTGCTGCATAAAACGACCGTGTTGTGAAGAGGTAGAACGGCTGTGCACCCTAGCACGACCGTGTTTACTATAATAACACGGTCGTGCTATATGACACGGTCATTCTACCATATCTCAACACAGCCGTTCTACGCGGAACGACCGTTCTACCTCCTCCCAACATGGTCGTTTTATGTAGCACGACCGTTCTACGCTGAACGGACAAGCACCTATAGCGTCAGTTTTTAAGAAAACTGACGCTATAGGGTCGGATTTTTTTTAATTTCTGCAGAAACTGAACAGAACAAAACAGAAGAACAAGAATATATAAGATATGGGAGAGGGGAGCATTGATTCTCAACCGTCACCATTCCAAACCACACATTCATAACAAAAATGATTCATATATATTGAGTTGAGTACACATAGTCACATCATAATTTACAAAATGATAGATTGCAAGTCTGAGATGATATATATTAAAAATGTCAGATATAAAAGTAAATATGAAAGAGTACTGAAACCACATACATAAATGGAATGTAACTAACATGTTTATTCCAATGCTATATTGACTTCCTTAGAAAAGCATCTGACCACTCTTCTCGGAATTCATTTAAGTCCTCATGTGTGTAAGGCTGAGTTGTAAAGATCTGTAAACAGAAAATGCACATGCTAATATTTTATAAAATTTATGATGTTATTCTTTATTACCTGATCTATAGTCTGAATGTCATTTGATGCTTGTTTGACAATAGCTTGCATATATTTCATTACATAGTAGCCACAAGCCCAACCATTATTTTATATATGACACTACACATAATGAATTATACTTAATGTTAGTAACTACTATAAATAGAAGACTATAAGAGTTGACATATAAGAGTTGAAAATTAATACATATAAGACTAATCAGTTGTCAAAGTAGCTACCTTGACATTTTTCAAAGTCAATGTCTTTAATTTTGTGGGTATTTGTCCTCCGCCTTCAAGAAAAGCTTTTATACCCCTATCAAATTAAACAATAGTTGGTAAAATAGAAATTCTAAACAAAAATATCATGTTGAAGCATTGACTATATTTATGCTTATGCCATAGCTGGAAATTTCAGTTTGTGACCCCGTGTTGTTTTTCCCATTGGGTCAAGATAATAAAGAGTCATCAATTTTGGGACAATCACCACTAATTCCCAATGTCTAGATCTGAGTAAGAATAAAACAAACATTAAAATAAAATACATTTATTCATTATTAAAATTATATTGAATAATAATACTTACTCGACGTTAAAAGGAATTAGGATAATTTCCTTTCCCACAGTAGCGAAATATTTGAATGCATAAGAGAAGTAATAACTCACTTCGTCAATATGTGTCTCCACTTGACTAGTGACCGAAGGAACTAAGAATCCAACATTCTTTATATCAAAGTTTGTGGCCTCAGTATATAAATGACTGTTAAACATTTGTAATCATTTTCATATGTAGAAATAAGCTAAAAATGTGTATTGGAATTTTCTATATTGATAGATCCTTACCTTATCCATACTTCTAATATCGAAGTATTCAGCCAATCATAACAGAACAACTCTATAATATCATCAAGAAAAATATAATTATCAAAGTCCCTCCCAGTTGCATCTTCTGTTAAATTGATCAACATTTGTAGTCCAGAGCTTTGGTTGGCTAAGTATCGACACAAACATTTACATTTACTTCCCAACTTGTCGAATGTGGATTCTGGAATAATAGATGGCTTGGGCATAGGAGGACAACTAGTAGATTTTTTTACTTTTTGGTTTGCAAACCTGTTAATTAAATTACATACTTCTATTAGACGAGTTCATATATGCAGTCAAATATGAAAAACATGGTAGAATTCAAGTATACCTTGTCATTGATAACCAAGTGTCTAGACCAACCCACCATAGCACCCTCTGCTTCTTCAACTGTACTATATTCAGGATAAGGTATGGGTAGTGGTTTGTCCCCCATTCCGTCATACACAAGATGGATTGACACACGACAAATGTCATCAGTAATTTGTTGGCAATGCAATGTTCCACCAAAGTTGTACACCTTGCCCGCTGCCACAACATTATATTCTGGAACCTCAACTGCAAGTTTATAGTTCATACCAACCTAGATTGAAATAATATAGGTTATATAAGAAGAAGTTGAACAGATACCTATTACAACTATATATATTATCATATATCATACTAATAACACAACATATAGAACAAAAACTTACTGCAGATTGTTGTGGTGGGTCATCGGGAGTGCTCCCATGACCTTCTGCAACTGGAGCATGGGCTTGTACTTCATCACTTGAGAGATGCACAGTATGATAAGGTTGAGAAGGTTGAGAAGGTTGAGTAGGATGATATGAAGACATTATTTCTTTTACTTTCTGTGCTACTAATACTTCAACCTCCTCTTGTGGAAGACCTCCTGCATGACCTCTTTTAGATTGCGAAGGACCAAAATAAGACTTGAATCCTATGCCAGCTCCTAATCCCCTAACACGGCCAGGATGCTCCTTTGTACCAAGCGCAACTGATAGTTCATCCATGTGGCCAGTTGGGATGAACTTTCTATCCTTCCTTTGCTCGTGGAGATCAATCTATTCATAGTTAATAAAAATATTAAAACACAATATCAATTAGATATAAATAAATCTAAGTTTGTGGGAGTTACTCTTTACTTAGTTGGGATAAACCTACCAGCTTTTGTACCACCTCCTTAGTTGCAGGGTTGACAATTTTACCTGCTCAATTCTTTCTAGCATCAATCCATGTCAAGTGTCGGGGTGGACGCTCAACTTTAGTTGTACTAGATTCTTCTCCAGAAGAGGATTGCTTCTCTTGTAGTTGGCGACAGAAGGCATAACCACCGGGTCCCAAGCGATGGTCATGCACATTTTTGGCCCGTCTTTCCTTTTGAGCCTGGTCTTGACGGTTATAATATTCATCAGTGTTATCTTCAACATTTACACTTGGCAAACCAACTGAGAATGGACTGGAATCATCATACTTTTCATAGTATTCTTCTTCATTTATAGGATCTACGGTAAACTGTCTTTTTCCATGAAGAACGACAAACCAATTTTTATTTGCCGGGTCATCAATATAGAATACTTGTTTTTCTTGGTTTGCCATGATGAATGGATCAGCTTTCTCACCAATCTTTTCAAAATTCACCAATTTGAAACCCAACTCATCCACTAAAACTCCTTTGTTGTTGTCAACCCAATTACACCTAAATATAGGAACTCGAAAATTTGTATAGTCCATTTCCCATATGTCCTCAATGACGCCGTAATATGACATCTCAGCTTCGTGTGGTCTTTTATCTTTGGCACTAGCAAAATACAACGAACAAGCTTTTACAGTGACCCCACTATTTTGAACTACACTACTTTCATCTTGACACTTTGTGTAGTATGAAAATCCATTTATGTCATAACCTTCATATGACATGACATCCATTTTTGGCTTAAAGGTGAGCCATTTTATGTTCTCAGCATCATTATTCAGTGATTCAGGTAGTTGATTAAATACTTTCTCTTCAAACCACCTAATAAATGTTTGATTATGCTCTCTTGCAAGCCACATTGAACTGGATCGCAGATGATTTCTCTTGATAAGATCATTGTGTTCTGTGATGTAGCTACTGACTTCATCGATGTTGTGTAAAATAAACAAATGCGCTTGTTCCCACAACTCATGACTGATTCCTTTCACTCGTCCTCCCAGAGTTCCTTTGCCACAATGAGATCCAGTGTGATGGGAATTTTTTTGATCGCTACAAGTTTCATTGCAATTCAAAAAATCATTACAAAAGACCATCACCTCCCTAGCCACGTAACCCTCAACAATACTCCCTTTAGGATGATAACGATTCCGAACATCACCTTTAAAAACACTCATGTAGCGTTCAAATGGATACATCCAGTGTAAGAAAATTGGACCCAACATCTTCACCTCCCTTGTAATATGTACAACAAGATGAACCATGATATCAAAAAAAGGAGGAAATTACATTTCAAGCTGACACATGGTAACAATTACATCTTTCTGTAATTTATCGAGAGTATCAGGATGTATCACTTTCTTACATATTTCATTGAAGAAGAAATAGAGTCTTGTGATTGCAAACCTTACATGCTTCGGAAATATAGATCAAATAGCCACAAGTAAAATTTGTTGCATTAAGGTGTGACAATCGTTAGATTTGAGACCTATCAATTTCATATCCTTCATTGATACCAATCTACGACTATTAGAAGAGTATCCTTGTGGAACCTTAATATTATACAAGCACTCACAGAAAGTCTTTTTCTCCTTCTTTGACAAAGTGTAACAAGCCGGTGGCAAATATGTGCGGCGACCCCTGATCTCCACTAATAATTCTTTTCTTATACCCATTAATTCTAAATCTTTTCTAGATTTGATGCCATCTTTAGTCTTTCCTGGTATGTTCAATAGCGTACCGATGATGTTATCACAAATATTTTTTTCAACATGCATGACGTCAATGCATTGTCTAATTGCCAAAGATCTCCAATAAGGAAGATCCCAGAATATTGACCTCTTCTTGTATATAGATTTGTCACATGTGAGTGTATGACTACTTGAACTCTTTCCAAATTCATTAACAATATGTTTCACCCTAACATATACAACATTTCCTGGTATAGGTTTAGGAGTACTTTGTTCCTCCGTTGACCCATTAAAGGTTTTTCATTGCCTTCGATAAGGATGAACTGGTGGGAGAAATCTCTGATGACCAAGATATATGATTTTACCACCATGTTTCAGTCTGATTGAATTAGTATTTTCCTCACAAATAGTCCATGCTTTGTAACCTTTTATGCTATATCCAGACAAATTTCCATAAGATGGAAAGTCATTAATCGTGCAAAACAACATAGCATGCAAACTGAAGGTCTCTTTACATGAAGCATCATATGTCATAATACCTTCTTCCCATAGTTTCGTTAGGTCATCTATTAGAGGTTGAAGGTAAACATCGATATCATTTCCAGGTTGCTTGGGCCCTGATATCAATATTGACAACATGACATACTTATTTTTCATACACAACCAAGGAGGAAGATTGTATATAATAATCATAACAGGCCACATGCTATGTTGGCTGCTTAATGTACCATAGGGATTCATTCCATCTGTATAGAGTCCAAGTCTTAAGTTTCTTGGTTCTTTACTAAATTGAGGGTATAATAAATCAATTTTCTTCCATTGTGGTGAATCAGATGCATGTCGTAGGATGCCATCATCATTGGCCTTTAACTCCCCATGCCAAGAAAAATTTTGTGCATCTTCTGTATTAGCAAATAAGCATTGAAATCGTGGTATTATTGGTAGATACCACATCACCTTGTCAGGAGAGCCATTTTTAGCCTTAGCTGAATTTGTGGTCTTATACCTTGACACACCACATTTTGGACAATTTATTAAATTACTATAGTCCTTCTGAAATAACACACAATCATTTGGACATGCATGAATCTTCTTAGCCTCCATTCCCATTGGGCACATTATTTTCTTTGCTTGATATGTTGAAATTGGAAGCTCGTTGCCTTCAGGAAGAATTTCCTTTAACAAAGACAACAGTGAAGTGAAACTCTTATCGCTCCACCGGTTTTGAGCTTTAAGAGTATATAATCGCATAACAACACTCAACCTTGTGAACTTAGTACAACCCTTATATAAAGGTTTTTCGGCATCATGGACTATGTTTACAAATAAAGAAGGTGGATCAATGACATTGTCCCGACAACTGCGTAGCATCTCATCAACCATATCATCCTGAATTAGGTCATCCTGAATCAGGTCATCATTGAAATTATCAGCATTATCTATATCTTCTATGCCACAACTATTAGTATCAACATTTTTTGATCCATTATTAATTTTCTCTCCATGCCAATACCATTCATTATAACCTTGTATGATCCCATTGCATATGACATGATCCTTAATTTCCTCAGCAGTATCAACTTTCAAATTGTTACCACAATTTCTACATGGATAATAGAACCTATCTGTAGGTAGTTTCCTATGTTCCTCAGAAAATCTGATAAATTCATCAAGACCTTTGGCAAACTCTGGACTACAACGGTTCTTGATAGACATCCAACTTCGATCCATTTTCTATATCACATTAAAATTAATTATAAAACTAAGCATTTAATATTAATACTATAAGATGTAAGTTTTTATTGATAGGAAGTTAATTACTTATATACTAAAGTGTACCACCTATCCCATTTTTGAATATTTAATCTCATTAGTAACTGTATAATGTATGTTTAGTTTTGAAAAAAATTTCAACAACATTTCCCCTAAGTTCTCCAAGTACATCGATGTAAATGATAAATAACCACTCACATATGTACCCAGAGAACAAATGAGGAAATATTACTAAAATTTTGTTCAAAACTAAACATACATTATACAATTACATCCTAAGTGAGATTAAATATCCAAAAACAGTCCCAAACTGGGGACTATCCAATATTTACTCCTATGAGTAAATTTTGAACGGGTTTCTAAGTTGATACATGCATAAATGTATTATTGTCTTATTTATATATTAAGTTAAACATCATGCATTCGATGATCTCATATATAAACCCTAAAGTGTCAATCTAAGACTACACAATGTCTACCCTCATATTTATGGAATGTCTACCAAGCACTACCGTACATGTATTAAATATTTGAATCAAAATGAAGCATAATGGCACATTGGGAGAGTGAGAATATTATACCTCACTTGAAGGTTGAAAAATAAATATATGCAAGTCAACAACACCTGCAACAACACAAATGCATGATTCAATTCTCTTATAATGCAAGGCATTAGGGTCAATATACATCAATATTAGAGGAGCAGAAAGATTTTAACAAATGCAGTTCAGCAACTCAACCAACACGGCCGTACTACCTAACAAATACATTTACTCATCCACAGCCACCACGGCCGTGCTACCCAGCATGGCCGTGCTACCAACCAACACGACCATGCTACCCAGCACGGCCGTGCTACCTAACAAATACATACACTCAGCCACAACCACCACGACTGTGCTACCTAACAAATACATTCACTCCGAACCTTTCCTCAATATCGGCACTACAATAAGAAGAAAAATGGTCGTAGTTATGGCACGATCGTGCTACTACCACCAACACCCATCGCTACCCACCGCCAACCCCAGCCCCGATGTAAGACGTAAATGGAGGAGTGAGGTGGCAGAGACAATACCTTGAGAAGAACCGGTCGGTGAGGGAGCTTGTGCGGGAAAAGAACCGGAGAGATGCGCACGACCCTTACAACACCTAAGGAGTCGTCGTCGTCAACTTTAAAGGAACACGACACGACAGAGGAGTGCACGACCCTTGTACGGCCCTTGCACGACGGCAACACACGGCATGACGGCGGCACACGGCACGACGGCGACACATGGCTAGACTCCTTGGACAGGGCGGCGGTGCCCGAAGCGGAGATGAGCTCCTTGGACACGGAGATGGACGCCGGCGTCAGAAGGAGGGGTCTCTAGCGCCGTGCTTTCAAGCAAAATGAAATGAAACAAAAGTCAATAGGTCCTAGGTCGCGCGTGTATTTGCTAGTAGCCTGACCTGTAGCGTCGGTTAATTGAGAAAACCGTCGCTACAGCCGTGCTCTATAGAGTCGGATACACCAAAAAACCGTCGCTACAGCCTAAGTGGTGCTCGAATTTTCGTAAACCATCTATAAGGTCGGTTATTTTAAAAAACTAACCCTACATGTCAGTGTCTATAAGGCCGGTTATCCTGAAAAACCGACACTAGAGGTCCAAAGTGGTGCCCGTGTTTTTGTTTGACGCTATAACATCGGTTATTTGGCAAAACTGACGCTATAGATCGACGCGCGAAGCCAAAATCGCGTGAATTTTTTCCGCGGGAAACCTGTAAGGTTGGTTTTTATGATAAAACGGATGCAATAGTCTATTAGTTCGGTTATTCTAATAAAAATGATGCTATGGGCAGTGACGTTACTAGCCAAAAATGTAGTAGTGCATCCTTATCCATGGGCTATATTTACCTCTTCCTTGCCCAAGTATGAAACTTTGCTTATTTTATCTTTCCTCTAACCTGGAGCAACGACTCCACTCCATTTTTCTGTGGAACTAACTTCTTTAAGGTAGAAGACAACCTCTTTTTGGATAATAATGTCTCCTAGAGCTCCATCTAGCCCTACCTAGGGTTTCCAAGGTCATCTTCTAGGGATTTTGACCAAGGCAAGTTATTTTTTTCCTTCTCCATTTTTATTGATTTTCTCATTCCTTATACCTTCCTCCAGGTTGGAACTCTACTTTTCATTGGTAGAAGTTTCTCTAAAGCTCTAAAACCCTACCTTTCTTGCTCATTATGCTTAGGGTTTGCTTCTTTGATGGAGAAAGGTATTAGATGGATGAGTTCAAGGCTTATGCCTGGACTTTACATGCTCGATTTTTCTTCTGTTTGGGATTTCATATTCTCATTAGAGGTAAGTTTTATGACTTGCTCCATGTTTATTACTTACCATAAGCTTTCTAGCTCATGTTCTTGCTTAAAAATGATGATCCATGCACTAAAAAGCTATGCTTGACTTGGATTTCAATTTTTATGATGTTCCTTGTTTTGATTTTAGTTTTAGATGAACCTATAATAATGTTTACATTCTTCCTAATGTAGTATATTACTTGTATGAGGTTGGTTTGACAACCCATGGTGCTAAGCACCTATCAACCAATGGCCAATTTTAGGGTTTAAAGTTGGTTTCTTGTATAAACACATGACCCGATGGTGTTATCATTGCAACAACTGATGGTGTTGTCTTCATGACAACTGATGGTGGTGACAAAGGGTGTCAACTGACTTTCACCCCTTAGGTCAGGTGTTGGCCTAATTAGAAGCTTAGTAATTAACAACTAGGTACCCTAATGATGCTATCAATCAATGGTGATATTAATTTGATATTAGATGGTGATAAATGAATATAGAGATGATCTAACAACCTATGGTGACTTAATGGTCACTAATGATGGTAGATTAGGTATCCACAACCTATGGTGAGTTAAGAATGTAGTTGTAGCATCAATTAATCCTTAAACCAATGGTTTATTGGGTCATTTGATGCAATGGTTGGACCTCTACTCCAATTGATGGTTTTAATATATGAACTTGACCTAATGGTTAAGATCTAATGTTTCTTCATCCAATAAATTGGAATGATTCCTAAATGTAATATGTTGGTTCTAATAAAGTGATTTAAATGGTTTCCTTTATGATATCAACTTAAGAATCTCATTTACTAACGACTTGTTTTAAATAAACAATCACTTGTGGGATTTACCCTACTCTAAATGGAACTTTTTATGTTATTAATCAAGGGATGTCTAGGGTTAGATGGTGACTCTTTCTAGAGCACAACTCAATGACTTTGTAGGTGGTTTTTTCAAGGTGTTTTCTTATGTAAACAACCAATGGATTTACCCTTTCAACATTTAATGGTTAGAAGTTGATTTCTCAATATTCCCATGGTTTTGAGTGAATCCTATAGTGTAATGTTATGATTATAATGATGAGAATTTGATGGTTCAATGACTTAAACTTGTAGTGTTACCCTTGGCCTCGTATGATTATGATTGATATTCACCATAATGAATTAATGGGTAACCCGAATGAGGTATATCTTGTTATACCTAGCTTTCATATAACTAAATGATGATAATTGGGTATGAATAGTCCTTAAATGATTAATACAATTATGGAGTGATCTCTTATTGTTGTTGAAACCCTAGTATGCTATAACTGATGGTTACACCTTGATTTATGTGTGGGTCCATACTTGAGAATAGTATGGAATGTGATGGTGATGCTTCACCTTATGCATCCATGATCCAATGAGGATGATGTGAGTTAGGGTTTGGGCATGAGTGTTGATTAGTAATATTAATATAATTTATCTTGTTGAACATAACTCTAATGCGAATAGATAAATATGTGTATTCATGTTTAACCTTCTTATATGATGGCATGATGGTGGAATAATCTCTTTATATGATCATAACCTTAATGTATTAATTGATGGTTATCATAGACACATGGTTGATACTTTCTTATGCTAAACCTGTGCATTATGAATATGACAAGGTTAATCATATCTAGTTTCCTTACAAGTTGAGGTAATAAAGGAATGTACTTAATGTTAATATAACACTGCTATGATTGTTTGTGAATATCTCCCAGCTCATTAATGTAATATTGTGTTGATCCGGTGTATCATATGTAAGTGATGTTGTTGAGCCTTGTTATAAGGCATGAAAAGATAATGAAAATCTTACCAAGAATAGTATGATGGTCTTAACGACCTTTGGGTATGGTTGTGCCCTGAATGAAGTGTAATCCTCTTATGTTAACAAGTCTTGATACCCTATGATATTTTGAAAAGAATTTATATCTTATGATAGTATCATGACTAGTGTGGTCTCATGAATGGCAAGTGAATAGTACCATGTGATGATGAGATGAGAAATTATGTTTCACATGTTTTATATTTTTTAAAGTTGTGATACTTATATGCTCGCTAAAAGTGAATTAGGGTTTGTATGTCCACTTGTTTGATGCAACCTTAATTCACCCAATTGGAGATAACTAATTAAGTGAAACTCTAATCATGTAGTGCCCTGTGCCATAGAACCATCTTCAGTGTCAGAACTTGCTGGATGTTGAAATGAGTATTCCTAAGGGAAACTTAGAGGGCATACTATTGAGTATGTGGGGTTCTTGTCATCCTGACACCATGTGTTTCAGCAAGATGGATGCGGTCATACTTAGCCCACTTTTTGAGAACGATTGTGGTCGGGTCTCAGTGATTATAACATGATGTGATTAGAGGACAACTGTGGTAGTACCTCAGTGATTGGGTTTGAATACCCTAGATGCTAGCGCCGTGACCTGTACCAAGGTGGACTAGTTACATGACTATATGTCACTGTTTTGCAGTTTGATTATATGTCACTACAGTGCAAACTCATACTGACCCAGTATGGAGAAGATCTTGGAGTTTGACTTTTCCTAGATCCTATATGGAACTGATTGTGACCAAGCGGTGGTCAGTTGGACTTTGAGTGGTACGATGCAAAATCCCCATGGCATAATAAAATATGTAAGACAACCGTGTAGCATATCTATTTAGGGTTGGATGATAATCCTTGTTTGCTTTCTTTTCACTGAGATCATGTATAGTACAATAAGAGATAATAAATATGCTTATGTTGTAGTTATGCTCATGTTGTAAATACTTATGTTGTCAAATATATTGACACTGAAGGTTAAGATGATGATGCTATCTATGTTTATTATTGCTAGCCAGGCCTATGTAATTATAAATGCTTAAACTTCTAATCATACCTATGTAGTTAAATTTTTCTATGATGTTAGTTCTACTTATGATATATATATGTTCCCTTTATTTGAGATGCCAATATTGATAGACATGTTATCCTACTAGACATATTCATGATGTCAGGGATGCTTATGCTACTCGATTTCTAGTGTTGTTAGCATGGAATATGATGATAGTCAGATTAATGATGATGATTGTTATTAGATGCAATTTGATGAAATTTGAGTAGATATCTATATAGAGAAATGGATTTATTTGTTACCTATATTTACATTGATAATCATACTTGTTGCTAAGATTATTTGCTTAATTTGGTTAGCATACTTGAACTGTTCAATCTGTTCAAATGATTATTAAATACTCCAACTACTCAGTTACCTACTATTTAAAATGTTGTAATCAATAAGCGTTGTTGGAGGTTATATCTCTTTCTGGGACATGGGTCCCACCCTTGTGGTTCGCCACATCTTTTTAGGTAATCAGAAGTGATGAAAACAAACATTTGGCAGCAAAGAGGAGCTATAGTAATGAATCTTTGAGAAAGTTGATTAGATTTCTAGTGTGTCCTAGAGTCATCTCTGTACTCTTAGGTTCAGGTAAGAAAAGTTTGTATATGATGTTTCAAACGAATCAGACTTTTGTAAGCATGTTAATGCTTGTTTGTGTGGCATATACAAATATTTTTCTCCTATGTATATATGTTGTGGCTAAGGCAATAAAACAATTGGTATCAAATTCTTGGCATAGTATGGATACAAGAAAGATGTTGGGCTCTTATTTAAACATTTCTGAATGGGTGTTGATGTTGAAATCAATTTTAATTTACCCATATTTTTGGGCATGTGATTAATTAATGATTGATTGCGTTTTATGTTTTGAGTAATCTTGTTTAGTGTATCAGGTTCTCACACACGACCTCTACATGATCCTAGCCAAATGTTACAACCATCACACTTCACCATTTCAAACATATGTTAACCAATAGAGTGAGCATCCAAACAACGACGATGTGTTGCAACCAGGATGGTATGTAGAAACCACCCCTCATAGGGCTAGGGTTGTTGCGATCGCAACAACCACCCACTAGGGTGTTGACCCAAGAAGAAGTCCAAAGGTTGTAGTGACCATAGGTCTGCCATGTGCCCAACTATAGATTAGATTCTAACCTGGTCAAAATAGATTATCAATAACATGGAATACTAAACATCACCTAAGAAAAACTCTCGATTCCAAGGTGTTCATAAAACCCTAGATTATGGGTCATAGAAGATTACCAAAAGAAATATGTTCAAAGAGTGAAACCAGATATCTTACATGTGTAAACAAACCCAAAAATCTCATGTTATTCAAGGGTAACGAACCACACACAAAGTATCATATCCCATAGTTAAAGATCCAAAGAAGTATGTCAATCTTTTCAATCACCACCAAATCGGGTACAAGGATTTAGGGTTTATAATAAAGAATAACCTTCTTGATAATAATACAAAATTTAACCCTAAAACATTACCTATTCTTCTATCATAATTGAAACACATTTTTAAGATTTAGAACAACAACATATAATCGGGTTTAAGATGCAAATAATAGATGACATAAAAGTTATATAAACCGCCTTTACTCAATGATCAAAGCGTCCAAGATCTCAAGCTCTAAGAGAGAGAAAGAAGACTCAATTTGGATCCCCACTCGGCCATGAGATCATCTACAAATGGAAAAAGAATGCCACGGTCAAAAGAGATCTCAGGAATGGAAAAACTCAAACCCTAGGTCGAGTTTTAAGAGAGAAAGAAGAGGACTTCTTCTTACTCAAGTACCACCATGTCAAAACATGGTCTCTGACCATTGAAAAGAAGAGATCTCCAATAAAAACTACCATGGATGATCCATATCTTACTAGACAGGAGGAAGAAGAAGAGGATAGGGTTTTAAAAAAAGAAGGCATGATCAAGAGAAAGATATCACTTACCAAGAGAAGAATCACCACCAAAACGTTCATTTAGCACAAGATCTTCAACATACAAGGTTGATCGGCTACCCAAGCTTCAAGATCAGAACTCCTTTGCTCCCAAAGCTACAAGAGAGGTTGCAAGATAGAAAGAAGAGAGTAGGGCCAAAAAATATGCTTACAAGTGAAGAGAAGGTATTATATTCACAAGGTGGGAGAGAAGAAAGGGTTTATGAGGCATCAACATTTGAGGGTATCAAAAGGACACATGCCCTCCAAAGAAACAACCTTACCTCCACTGACATGCATGCTTCAAAAAGTAATGCTTATCTAAAAAGTGTAGCGACCATCTAGGTCAGCTACCACATTGTTTTAGTCGAAACACTTCCTTGCACATATGATGATCAAAACCCTAGTCATCATATACACATGGATAACCCATCTCAACCAAACCATCTATAGGTCATCTTGGACAAAAAAATAACACTTAAGGTATGTTTTGTAGTCACTACACTCACCCAAGAGTGATGTAGTGGTCGCAACACTCAAATCCTAGAAAGGTTATCATATCAACAAGGCAAACCCTAATATCACCATATGATGTCACATCATCTATCATGATTCAAACAAGGCACCCCATAGAACCATCTTTGCTCTCATGATGCTAAGGTATATGAAGTACTCTCAACATGTGGCATTTTTCAAGATAACCCTCACTCATGGGTAAATTGCATTCTGGCCCAAAATAAGCTCATGTATAAAGAAGACAGCTCAAACGTCAATCAAATTGGACCAAATTGAAAATGCAAGCATGTCACATGTTACTACAAAATCTCAAGAAATTAAATCAAGTTTTAAGCATATCACGATACAAAGTAAACACAATCAAATATAAAACTAGGTCAGGGGTCTTACACTTCATGAATTGCTTTGTGGTTTGTGCTTGAAATCACCTACGAATTTAGGAAAATTGGTTATATGTGTGAATTTTGGGATTTGGTCCTAGGTCCAATTCATGGATCCCTAGATAGCTAAACATCTTCCTACATGCTAACCAATTCTCCTAACCCTAAGAGAGAGATCTAATTAGCTAGTTTAGATGAATTTAGTTTGATTAGCTTAGAGCTTTCTCAAGGCTAGAATGTGGGTGATGGGAGGCCTAAAACCTCACTTTCACTCCCATTTAACCTCAGTCCCTAATCACCCTAAAATCCTCTAACCTATAAACCTAGTCTTCTTTTGACTCTAATGGAATTACATCTAAACACTAATCCAATTGAGCCTCGTAAAGGTAGTAGGAGGTGTTAGGGACTAGTTCCCTATACACAACCTATCCTATCAATGGCCGATTAGTAGTCTAGGGTAATTAATTAGCCTCTAACTTTTTGTTTGGTTTGGTAATCTAAATCAAAGCATAATGTTCACATGTCATCACCCTCAGCCTAATCGATAAGTGCATCCCCAAACAACTCACATTTCCCTTTATTGCATTAAAACCTTAATTTCCTTCTTGCTTAGCTAGTATTAGCATAGTTAGCTCTTTACTTGCTTAGTTAGCTTCTGGATTTGTTCTTTCTTTGTTCTTGATAGTTTAGGCCTTTAACAGATCTTTTGCATAGTTAGCTAGCTTAGTGTAGTGTAGATATCTTCTTTCTTGCCTTAGCATATCTTGTTCTTTTCCTTACTTGGCTTGTTTTTCTTGCACATCAGAATTAACTGTCTAGGGTTAACTTGGGTTTTGATCTTGTTTGCTCTCTTTTAATTGCTTGCTTGTTCACCATTAGTATAATCAATCAAATCAACCATCAAACCCTTCAACCCTAGACTCCGTAATAGGAACCTAGTCTAAAACTAACCTAGCTCTAGTGCCCCCTTTTCTCCCTGTGGATCGACCATGTACTTACCGCCTGCCTGAACTACAACACGACCCCATGCCCTTGCGGGTGTAGTGTTTTGGTGTATGTGAGTGTGCTCATGTTGGTCACTTATAAACTTTGAAAGATATATGTGTGTCCCGAGCTCGTGGGGCGCATCTAGTCAAGTCTAATTCATTAGTGTGTGCACCTTTGGCAGGCTGCACCAGTAATGATGGTGATGATGAGGTATCTATTTCTACTTTATTCCAAGATGATCTTAGGAAATTTGTTCCGAATAAATTTGAAAAATTGATTACTATTGTAAATGAGATAAATTTTGAACATCTTGTTATTCATATGCTTTAAGTTGATTGAAAAGGGATAATTTTTGACCACTCAATTATTGGCAGTAAGTTTTTTATTTGGTTAACTTATAATTGATAGTTAGAGTTAGTTTGGTACATGATTACCTCTTAAAACCAAAACAAGATTATCAAAAATTTAATTTGAATATTTCTAATTATTGCAAGGAAATGTCTCAATTTCACATCTATAAAATTATTTTGGCTTGGATAATGTATGCTTAGAACTTGTTGAAATTTCTTCAGATAAAATTAAAAGTATAAGTAGAAAAGAACAAATTGCTAGTATGCTTGATATGTTAAAACCAAATTTGCTTAATGAAAAAAATACTATTCACAAGAAGAGATTGGATGAGCTTATCAAGTCTTTGCATTTAAAATTTTACCACTTTTGTACTCATGTCAATCATAACACTTCAAGACAATTTTGATGATATAACTTCTATGCTTAAAAGAAGATCTTACTAGACAATGTTTGATTTTTTTAAAGTGAAAAGTTAGACATCATATTGGAAATCATTGTTTTATCAAGATAAGAAGTAAAAAGATCACGAGCCTTGTTGCAAATCATTGTTTTGGTCTTAATATGTGACATCACATCATCTACTTTAATTAGGCATCATATTCAGGAGGAATATCTCATTAAGGATGAGTCATCTTATATTTATACTTTCTATATTTTATGATGACAAAGGGGGAAAACTAATTCAAAGAAAAAATCCTTTCATTTGTGTTTAACAACATATATTTGGATATTTTTAAAACTTAAATTTTAGATTCAAATATTTACTTTATTTGTTGGTTGAATAATTTATTGTGAAGTTTGGGATCTTAAATGGCTATCTTTTTCATTTAAACTCTATTTACCTGGTATGCAATTAAGGGAGAGCTAGAAGTCCTTGAATATAACTTGCACATATTTTCTGCTCTGAATTGATTCTATATATCAATGTAGGCTTAACATACTTGAGATTTGGTTTAGAGATTCTTTTAGAGATGTTATTATGGTACTTATTGACGTTTCTATATCAAAACGGGCTTAACATCCCATCTATTTGGTCTAGAGATACTTATCTTGACCTCATTCTATGCTTATATATCAAAATGGGCTTAAAATTCCTTATATTTGGTTTAGTGATACTTCTACTATTTTTCATTTTTTCTCTTAATGGAATCTCTATATCAATATGGGCTTAACATTGAAAGATCTAGAGGGGGGTGAATAGAGATTTTTGGATTTTTTAAAAAAATTAATTGAAACAATCAAACCAATCAACCAAAGGAGGAGGAGGAAATAAGGAAGACACAAGGATGTAGAGTGGTTCCTACCTTTGAAATCAAAGGTAGTCATTCCACTACCCAATTGTTTCCAATTGGGATTTTGAAGGTGATTTATTTTATTACCTCGCAAGGATGTTACACAAAATACAATCACCTTTCACACCCTTGAAGTAGCCTCAACCTCCTTGAAGCAGCCTTCTTGAAGTAACTTCAAGTCCTTGGAGTAGCCTTCACCTCCTTGAAGTAGCTCCACCACCTTGAGATAGCCTTCCTTTAGAAGTAGCTCCAACCTCCCTTGAAGTAGCCTTCCTTGAAGTAATCTCAAGAACACCTTGAAGCAGCCTTCTCCACCACAAAGTAGCTCCAAGCAACCTCCTTTCAACAACCTCCAAACCTAGGAGTAGTCAAGGAGAACAATATACAATATAGAAGAAAATAATTGGAAGAAAGAAAATACTTATCCAATTGAGTACAACGCTTTGATCCTATATAAAGTGTATAGATCTCCTATCCACTTAAGATGGGCGTGGCTATATGTAGTGTCTAGGAGATTGTAGCTATATGACATGAAATTGAAGTAAGTAAAATAAGATGGCAAGTGTAGCTTTTGCTTAATTGCTAATTAGAATGTATTCTCAAGTGTAGTTGTGTGTTTTAGGTGTCCTAAGACCTCTCCTATTTATAGGAATGGTTTCAAGTACTTAGGGACGTTCTAGAGGGTTTCTAGAGTGTTCTTAGTTCTTAACTAGCCGTTACGTATCCATTAATTGACTTGAAATGGATAATTGTTTTGAGTGGAAAAGAATAATCCAGAAACTATCTTGGTCAAGTAACTTGTCGAATGATATGTGGCTCGGTCAAACTTTTTCTTTGACCGAAGAGGGGTTGGAGAAAAAGTGTTGCAATGTCTATTTCCAACTCCCAACTACCAACCACCCAGTCTAATGGTCGCAAGCTTTAGACCGTTGCTTACTCAGTTGAGGTTATTTTCGACCGAATGCTAATTTAGAGCACACGTGTGAGTTGTTGAACAATGATCACAATTTTGATTGAGGTGGTTCTCGGTCGAGAAGTTTGCTGACCGAGAGTGTCCATGTTTCTATTGAATCACCTACTAAGTGTGTGTATCATGGGTGATGGTGACTCTAACTCTGGGGGAAAACCCATCTAAGGATTGTGAGTGGATGAGGAAGATCTAACACTTGATTTACATTTTTTTACAGCAAACATACTCATTCATTACTCAAGCCATACAGAATCTACAAGTAGAGAAGTACAACCAGAAGAAACCTAGACCAGTCAAGAACATAGATGTAACACCACTACCACTCATATTGGAACGAGATTGAAACACTTCTGCATAGAACTCTCTTCTTCGTGGCTGACCAAAGCAGCTATTGTGAGAGATACCTTCAACTTGAGCATAAGGCAGCGGCATTAAGCATGAACCCGACCGAGATTCCGTCTGATTGTTGACTCTACCATCCATGGCACGGCTCGAGCAGCAAAGAACCTGAGGCAAAAATGAGACCAACCAGGGATCTCATCACTCTCACGAAAGGAGAGACACCCAAACCCCGAAGGGAGAGATAAACACCGAAGGAACACAGCGAGAAGAAGGCAAGAAATTGCCTAGAACCAGGATCAAAATGAAAGGTAGGGAGCCAACACAGACTGAACTGAAAAATAGAGCGAAAGTAGCAAAGCAAGAAATAATCGTCCCCAGCAGATCCACGCCAAAAGCTTCATGGAGGCCACCTCCTTGCCTCCAGCAAGCGACCAGCTTCGCCGGAGAAGAAGCCACCGCCCAGAAAAGTGTCGCTCCACCACCCTGAAGCCCCGATCTAAGGGCACAGAGGACGAAGGCGACAGAGAGAAGAGCTAGCCAGCCACATCCCCAGCGCCACACAATCTACGAAGAGGACAGTCACCCGACGAATGCCCAGGGGGAGAGGGTGGCTATGCGCCGGCAACCGACCACCTCCCCCAAGCGGGAGAATCCCACACATGAATTCTAGCCACCTCCGGAGGGCAGCGGGGGAGTTAGACATGGAGGAATATATTTATGTAATTAACACTTGATTTACATGATATCTAGGTACTTGTACATTATATACTTGTACAAGTTTTTACATTGAAAACAATCATGAAGATATTAAACATTTAAGCGCATTGATATTCCATTTGTGTTGATCTTCAATTATTCAATTCCTTATTTTATTGGACCCTGAAATACTCAAGTAGCATGTTAGATCCAAAAGAATGAAAAGTTTGTCGTCATCAAAACAAAGGGTTTATTAATGTCTAATTTAGCCAAAAATCTCCCCCTTTTTGAAGATTACAAGCATTTCTAAAATATAATCAAAAGAATTTAAATAAGATGAGTTTCATACCTGAGATTTACCTTAGATGAAAAGATTCTCTTATTTTCATGAAGTGTGTGCTAATTATTCCTAAAGAGGTATGGAACATAGTATCCATCTCTTAAGGAATATATCATCAATTTATGTCCATCCAAGAGAACATGAAACTCATTTATTTTGATTTATATTATTTCTCCCCTATCCATCTCTTAAGGAATATAACATCAATATATCTCAAACCAAGACAACATGAAACTCATTTATTTTGATTTATATTATTTCCCCCCTTTGTAATTTCAAAAAAATAACCATATAATCATTATTACTCCCCCTGAATGGGATACTCCCCCTTAATTGTTTTCTTCAAAAAATGTCAAATTTAATCCCAATTTAAAAACCATTATTAATTTCTTAATCACTTACAAGGGATGTTAAGCCCTAAAATAATATGGGATACCTTTAGGCTCATGATGGGATCAATAAATGTTTTTATATTAATTTCTCAACCATGAGATTCCTTTAGATTCATAGTGAGATCAATAAATGTATCTCTAACCAATTACAAGGGATGTTAAGCCCATATTGATATAGATAATCCAATTAAGAGCAAGTTAAACATTATATTAAAGAATTTTGTGAGCCCCCCCTTAATCTCATAACAAAAGTGAACTTAAAGATACTAAGGTATATCAAATTATAACCTTCTCTAAAATCAATTGATTAAGTAAGATTGTGAGTCATTTTTATAAGCAATCTTGTTTCTTGAATTTTCTTAAAAAAATCTTATTATAAGTATTTAACATTATGATCAACTTACAGATCTAATATACCAAAGTTGGGTGCCAATTATTTGATTTACAAATAAGCATTTTTGTCAGGCTTGTTTTTGATCGACCATGACTTCGACCGGGGCGCCCCTCGGTCAACTCTTTTTCAGTCGGGAGGCATTTCTAGAGATTTCCAATTTATGCATCTTTATCCAAAATGAACCATAAGTGACCAGTTAACTTCTTTTTGTATGCATATTCAATCTTGTTTCAGGTCATGTGTTTAAGCAACATAAATTTCTTCTTTAATTATCTTTTTATTTTTACATCCTCTCAAAGGGTTTGATTTCCTTGTGACCTCAAGTCTTACCCATTAATGCATAAATCATGTCAAAGTTTATTTTCTTTCATTATATCCTAGTTTTATTTATTTCGTAATGCCAATTTAGTTCGAATTGAATGTCTTCTTTTAGGTCTAGGAGTTGAAACTTATGCATTATTGAAGGTTATATAGAAATTATCCAATAATCAACTCTTTTTAGGATATGATTAAATCTTGTTGTGAATAATTCTTAAATTCTCTTAGATATAGACTTATAAATCCCGGGTGTTTTGTTAGATGTTGAAAAATTTCAGGATGAAGCCATTTTGTAACTTAAGATCACATTTGTCTTCATCATCTTTTGTTATAGATCCAAATTTATGTAAATGAGTTCTGGTGAGAAAAATTTCAGTTTTGACAAGAATTCTTACTTTTGATCTCCTAGAATACATAAATTTGATATTTTCTTATCCATTCATAAAAAATGTACCAACTTCACCTTTCTTCAAATGTGACTTATAAGTTTACCTTTTCTCCATGTGTGTGGATATCTTCTTATTTCCAATTTTATGCTTGTTGGGTCAATCTCTATAGGCCATCCAAACTTCCAAAGTGTAAAGTTTTGGTCCCCATATAGTGGTATTTTGGTTAGGATCCAGAACAGTCTATTATGAAGAGTACATTACAAATTTGGGTCTCCAAATTCAATTGCAAGTTGATAATTATATTCTTAATAAACAATCTTGACAGAACTATTGTCGGTCGAATATTTCTTCGACCGAAGAAGTTCTCAGCCGAACTGTTTGTTGACTGAAAAGATTTGCCAATAAAACCATTTTTGACAGAACTATCTTTGGTTGAACTTGTCTTCGACCGACAGATGTCTCGATTGAGAGTTTTTTCGACCAAGATAATTTATGTACATTTTCAACAATTTCAACATTTCTAATGTATACATATCATGTCATAATTAATAGATAACACTATTAAGTAATCAAGGATATACAAGTTCAAACTTGATTCAGTTGAGATAAGACATTATAAATTTCAAAGTGAAGCTTAGGTCAAATCTCAACTAATATGTTCAACATTTTCTAAGTTGAAGTTTTTGGAGCCCAAACTAAGTCAACATCCTTTTTCTTGTATGGGCAAGAGAATGAATATGTCCAAGATGTAAACAGTAATGAAAATAGATAGAATCAATTTCATTTCTCTTCTTAGCTAGATTGTCATTAGGCACATACATGACTTTAGTCTTGGTTACTTGTGTCCTTTTAGTTCTACGTTTTTGATAGGATTTATCTTTAGGCACATAACCTAAACCTCTCCTTCCAATTTGACCAAAAGAATCATTTAGGATTTTATCAAGAATATCATTGTTTTTCAAGCTACTAATTTCCTTTTGCAACTTAGCAATTTCATCCATTTTCTTTTTAATATTTGTTTTTTCTTGGTCTATAGATGACAAACTATCTATTTCTTTGACAATAGCATCATAATCCAAATGAGTACATAAGATAGGTTGAGTTTGATCATTAAATTTAGCAAGTAGTTCAACCTTTTCTTGACAAAGAATAATATAGTTTGTTTCTACAGTAAGCAACTTAATATTGCAATCATTAATATATGATTTCAAAGTGGCTTTTTCAGACACAAGACTTTCTTTATCAAAGGTAAGATCATTCAATTTAACATACAAATCTTCATTGGTTTTTGTAAGTCTTTTTAATTTCTTTTTACAATCAACATATGTATCATGTAGTTCTTCAATACTAGTGACTAACCTTCTTTAGGCAAATCAAGAAGGCTTACCTCATTTTCTTCTTCATTTGTTGTTGCAATAAAATATCTTACTGTGTCTTCTTTGGCCATGAGACATTCCACTTCCTCCTCACTCTTGCTATCATTGCTTGAGTCATCCCAAGCTCCTTTGTAGGCTTTTTCTTTCTTCTTGAGAGAACATTTCTTTCCCTTCTTAATTTTGGGACACTCATTTTTTAAATGTCCCTTTTTGCCACATTTAAATAATCTAAGAGAAGAAGAGGAAACAATAAGAGAATTTTTGTTAATTTTAAATCTTCTATATTGCTTACCATTTACAATGAGTGCCTCCTCTTCACTATCTTCTTCGCTTGTTTCATTACTCTCTTTAGTTGTCTCCTTAAAGGCAATGTCCTTCCTTTTCTCCTTCTTGTGTTTGGCTGCCAATCTTTTTTCTTCTTTAAGGGTGACTTCATGAGTTTCTAGATTGCCAATGAGTTGCTCCATCCTCAATGTGGTGAGATCATTGTATTCTTCAATAGCCGTCACCTTTGGCTTGTATTTTGGAGGCAAAGATCTAAGAATTTTAGACACCTGATCATCTTCACTTATATATTTTCCCAATGCACTTAAGCTGTTAATGATGGAAGAAAATCATGCATACATCTCACTAATAGACTCATTAGATTGCATCCAAAATTGGTCAAATTTTTGTTTAAGCATATTAATCTTGGTATTTTTAACTTGGGTAGTACCTTCATAAGTTATAGATAGTTTATGTCATATATCATAAGCTGTATCACATGAAGATATTCTATTAAACTCACTTATTGAAATAGAATAATATAAAATGCTTACCGCCTTTGCATTTAATTGAACTTGTTTTGTTGTATTTGGATCCCATATTGCATATTCCGTCGTTGGAAGTACATAGGGTGTAGATACCATCCTCCAAAGGTCCAAGCTAATCCCTTGGAAGTAAAATTTCATCCTTCTCTTCCAATAAGTGTAGTTGCTTCCATCAAAGGGTGGTGTTCGGTTCACGTAGGTTCCTTCAAGGTTGAGGTTGTGAAGTACATCATCCCCCATTCTTCAAGACCTGTTAGGGCTCCTTGAAGACCTTCTCTAATACCAATTGAAAGATCTAGATGGGGGGTGAATAGAGCTTTCTAAAACTTTTTTTTAAAATTAATTGAAACAGTCAAACCACTCAACCAAATAAGGAGGAGGAAACAAGGAAGACACAAGGATGTAGAGTGGTTCCTACCTTTGAAATCAAAGGTAGTCAGTCTACTACCCAATTGTTTCCAATTGGGATTTTGAAAGTGATTTATTTTATTACCTCACAAGGATGTTACACAAAATACAATCACCTTCCATACCCTTGAAGTAGCCTCAACCTCCTTGAAGCATCCTTCTTGAAGTAACTTCAAGTCCCTAGAGCAGCCTTCACCTCCTTGAAGTATCTCCACCACCTTGAGATAACATTCCTTTAGAAGTAGCTCGAACCTCCCTTGAAGCATCCTTCCTTGAAGTAATCTCAAGAACACCTTGAAGCAGCCTTCTCTACCACGAAGTAGCTCTAAGCAACCTCCTTTCAACAACCTCCAAACCTAGGAATAGTCAAGGAGAATAATATACAATATAGAATCTGGTCACGAGGGGTAACCACGAGGCAGGGTCCCAATAGTCAGGGCGAGACACCGCTATTACGCGACCTGGATGCACAGACCCATTGGAGGGCTCCAACTGAGCTGAGGGGTGTTGAAGAAGCCCATGCCCAAATGGATCCCCGCGACAGTGGCGCCAGGTTGAAGAAGAAAAAGGAGGGCTAGGCGGGGTGATTCTGAGAGTGAGGGTGAAAAAAGATGTGGTAAAAGAGAAACTGAAATCCGCGTACAAGGAGGAAGAAGAGAAAGGAAGAAAGGAGTGGAGGCGCCACAATTTTAACATACTGCGACTGCAATAGCCGACATGGGCAGAGGGGCCATCTCCTCCCCCATAGCCCATACACATCTGAGAAGATAGGGTGAGGTCAGGAGGATGAAGGGGAGGCTTTCTTGAATTTTATTCAAACCAAGGGTCACTATCAGATGTTCCCTCTACCTTGGTCGGTACCCTACGTCACTATGGCTGCAATGATCAAGGTACAAAACGACCTATGGTCATCCGATCTAGCACTTGTGATATTGTCCGTTGGACTAGTAGTCTATGGTGCATAGGTGGAAGTAAGCTGGGCGCACCTCCTTGACCAGACATGATTGGAGCCAAAAAGGACGAGGCCCAAGAAAGGAAAAAGGTCAAAATTGAGGTGATAAAAAGTTTAAAATATGGCGTAATTAAATTGTCATAACTTTGTGCTCGAACCTTTGATTTGGGTGAAACCATCACTGTTGGATCACATTGTCCACCATCTTTCTAATGGAAAAGAATTTAGATCAATATCAACATGTGGAGTCCTCTCTAAAATTCAAAACTTCATCGATGCTAATTAAGGTACTCAACGTTATACAAATGAGTTCAAAATTGCAAATATTAATCATATCTCAACAATTGAGAAACATGTGATTCCAAAGCATATAATTGATGATTAGGGAGGTTATTGAGTCTAATTGAGTATATTATGAGTTAAGGTGTATATAGTTGAAGTCCATGATGTTATTATAGTGATAGCATACATGTGAGTTTTTTGTCCTTGAAAACCAGAACATTATTCAAATATATGGGTATAACTATAATGAAGCCTTCTTTGTAATATTTTATCCATTTTGAATAAGCAATGGTGCAACAAAAGAAAACATGTTGGATAGATCAGAGGTAACCAAACCATCTCCATAAGATATAGATCTAAGGGCAAGGCATAACTATATTCTTTAAGTTGTCCATAACAAAGATTCTACCATTCTTGTTCTTCTAAACAAGAATTCCAAAGTTTCCAAGTCATTTATGCCTTTGAGCCATCTAGCACAATCCAAGACTTGGGAATTGATTATGCAAGACTGCCTTTAGTCTTAAGATTAACTCTCTCATAGCCAACAAATAATATATGACCCTCTTTAGAACTAGGAGTCGCATTTAGTTCCAAGTGTTGGTGGAGATATTTCAGCCTTCTAGATTCAAGGAGTCACTCATAATATTCAATGATAGAGTAAGCTTTAACAAATTTGCCTTTTACCAATATAAGTAAAAGTATAGGGTCCACTAATGTTTATCACCCTAGACAATTTTGAAAGAAATATGATTAAGTATTGCATCTTTAACCTTGTAGATTTGTCTCCAAAGCCACAAATGACGTGGCTTGACATTATGCTTCCAAACATAATTAACTTTATGTACCTCTCATGGACGCACTTTACATACAAATTATCGTAATTTGTGGCTATATACCAGAAGTTCTTGATGGTACCAACAATATTGACGTCCCCATAATTTTGAAACCAAGTACAACCTCCTTCTTTGGTCTAAACACATTGGACAAGTTAGTTCAATAAATAGATTTCTTATTTTATTTGTAACCCCATAGAGAATTTCAACATATTTAATCAATATCATTGGTTGCGTAGGAAGGGAGAGGAAAAACAACAGTATAATAGATATGGAAGGCAAACATGGTTGACTTGAATGATTCCAAATGGCTAGCTAACAAGAGTAGCTTGATATTCCAACTATTAAGCTTAGGCTTTAACTTGTCAATGAAGGATATCACATACTTTAAGTAAGCTTTCCAAAGAAGAAAGGGATACCCTTGTATTTTGAGGAAAAGACACCTTCCAAGATATCAATGTTACTAATGAAGTTTTTTTTGCTTTCACTTCTAATGAGGTACACTAGGCTTTTCCTAAATCTAATAGTAAGTCCAGAGACAAGACTGAAGTCATTGAGAATCTATGTGGGACATCTTAGCTTCACTTGCCATTCCATAGACAATAGGGCCATCAAAAAATTACTATAGGAGACACTAAAATTCTTTAATGCCTTGAGAGGAGAAAACATGCCTTGCTTCACATTAAAATTCATAATAACAAAAAATCCTTGCATGCAGAGATAAAAAAGAATAGGGGCTAGGTGATCTCCTTGTTTCAAGCCATTAGATGGCAAGAAGGGGTTAGTCGGTTCCCCTATATATTAGAACCAAAAAACTAGTGGACTTTAAAATAGTAAAAATCCAACTGAATCCAACATTTAAGGAAGTTCATATGCTTCATGATGGATAGATAATAAGCTCGGTGTACTAAATCATATGCCTAGGTAATATAGTGCTAAGACATAATTTAGGGGAGAAAGTAGCATTACTGAAATCACTTATAAACTAATTTAAGACAAGAATAGCATCAAATATCATTATGTTCTCTATAAAGACACTTTAGAAATTATCAATGATGGATGGCATGATCTCCATGAGTCTATTTGCAAGAATTTTTGAAATATTACTAAATAGGAAGTTAATAAGGAAATATGCCTCCACTCCTTAATATTATTGTCATATTTACTTTTAAAAATGAGTGTAATAAAAACGTTGTTAATCTCCTTAAAGATATGATTCTTAGAAAAGAAATGCAATATGATAGTAGACTGTAACGCCCCTCCAAGCACATACATGGCAACGAAACCAAACCCAATGTTGTCCATAACATGGGTCACTTGGCTCGGAGGAACATTACAAAACATGATACTCAAAAGTAATAAGATAAATGAAACACATTGCATTAACTCAAAAATAGATTCATACATTGTACATGAAAGGGAAAGGCATAGACTATATCATCTGATATCAAAACCTAATACATGTAGTCTAAGCAAAATCTAAAGCATGGAAAGATAAACTAGACTAGAGGATCTACTGAGTGGTAGATGGCACCCCACCAAATCTGATCTCAGATGTCCTACAGCTCTTTCTTCAACTGGTCCTCAGCTAGCTTTGTCCTTGACGTTGCTCCTTTCCTACGGGCATCACACCCCCAACCATGCATCAAACAAAATGGTAAGTGGAATTGAACATATTATATCTTAAAAAAACATGTAAACTAGAAATAAACTTTAAACATTTAAACATTTAAAAAGAGATAATTGCTTTTAAATTATGTCTTTTATCTTGACCTATATAAGGATCCTCAGGTCTTTGCACCGAAGTACCTCTTCTCTTATGCACCGAAGTGCCTCTTGGGTTGCACCGGAGTGCCTTTTCTCTTATGCACCTAAGTGTCTCTTAGTTTTGCTCTGAGGAGCCTCTTAGTGAGGACCTTACATAAGTTATCTTTTAACATTATATTTCTCTTGAAAACTCTTAATTTGCTCTTAAAACTTAACTTTAAATTTACTCTTAATGTGCATGAAAATGATACAATAATATTGACATTAAACATGGCATTCAGTTTAGTATAAATTCAATGGCTTTTAACAATTAAAACAGTAAATAATACATTCAACATTTCTTATGCATACATATATACAATCAATCAAATATTTATGTTTAAAGTGCATGGACCACTTACCTTATTGGAGCAAAACCTAATTTTAGTCTCCCTGATCCTGAGTCGAGTCCTAGGTTCCTGAAATTAATCATGGTTTGCATCATTATTAATTTAATTACACCCTAAACCCTAATTGTCTCAAACCTAATACTTCGTGAAAACCAAACCAAAACATGTCTCAAAACACTAACCATTGGATATATTTCAAAAAATTGAGCAAAATTCATATATAACTTGTCCCCATACAATCTACCAATTAAAAGTTATGATTTTTCATAGATGGGACAATTAGAATGCTCGAAATTTTCACGTGTGTAATTGTAAACCAAAATCGCTGACACTTGGTTGATGAGCTGGACCAATCGGGAACCATCTGTTGTCTACGTGGGTCTGGGACCCGTGCCTGGCTGGGCCAACCACAGCCAGCCATGTAAACAAGGGCCCCCTATTATTTGTTTTCAACCCAACAAAGAACACCGTGAAAGCACAGAGGAAACGAGAGTTGGGAATTGGCAGATTCATGGTTACATTCAAGCAATTGAACCTACCAAAGTGTTCTCAGGGCTTTGGTGATCTCAGCAAACCTACGATTAACTAGATTTGAGATCGGGAGCTCAAAGGGGGCTCTACTACCATGGCTTCTAGGCGGACAGAGGAAGAAGGAACAGAGAAGGGGAAACCGGATCAGACCCCAAAAGCACAGAAAAAGGATGGTGATTCAATTTGCTAGTACTGAACGCAACCGATGATGGTTAAAACAGGGTGAATGGTGGTGAGAGTTAACCTGTACATGGGCATCACCCGTGGGATCCAAATTTACAGCAAAAAAGGGGGAACAATGATACCTTGAAATCTTCGTGAGTTTTGAGTACTAGGAGCTTCCCAGGGTTGTAGATAACCCTTCCGGGCGTCGACTTGGGGTGAAGAAGGTCGGGAACTACCACCGCATCCAAGCTTGGAAGAGGAGTCATCGGCAAAGTAGGGTAGCAGAGGGGGGGAGTTTTAGAGGGTGAATAGATTTGTGGGTAGTGTTCATTAGGGTTTAGTTATCGATTTGGAAGGTTCTTTTATAGCTTTGGGTGGCCCGAGCGGTGAGAAGAGGGTCGCAGCTGAGAGAACAGGGGAGGGAGCAGAGTCCCTCCTCAACTGGGATGCCCAGGGCATGAGAGTCCCTCAAAACTGGGCTCTCTAGGGTCACAGAAGGCTCATGAATGCAGAGGCGAAGAGACCAGGCGGATTGGGGATCTATGGTGTCAGCTAGGGGATCGGAGGATAAGCGCCAGCAAGAGTCCCAATGGGACTGGATACCGGGCGGGAGGGACGACCTCCGCATCCTGATTACCTGGGAACCCGACCCAGGTAGTGCGTGACAGGCGTGACATACGAATCAAGTAGAACCATATGAAATCGACGACATTAAATCAAAATTATTCGAATTTAGGGTTTAAACTATAGTGAATCTTCCCAAAAATGGTTGAGGGGTCAAACGAAGTCTGATTAGGCTCAAATTTTGACAATATCTTAGTTAAAGTGTCTAGAATATTTCTTTATGATTATATTTAGGTTTTATTTACATTTTCTTTATCAAATGCACAAATGTCATTATATCATTATATATGATTTAAAAAAATTATCTTTTCAATGTTAGGTAATATTTTGGATCAAAGTTCAAGTTATGATGAAACCTTTCATCATATTTGAGTAGTTTGCATCAATTCTTAGGATTTTGAAAATAGAAGTGGGAAATTTGCACTAAGGACCTTAAACTTATTGTATTTGCAAATTGGGATGTTACAATTCTACCCACCTTAAATAAATTTCGTCCTCAAAATTTTCTCATGCTACCCACCTTAGGGTTTCACTTATTATGTCTACACTAATCATCTTAAAGTCTCATTCTCATGGTAGAACACTATCTTGACCTCCATGTGGGTATATTACTCATGATTCTATTTGACATCATCATTCACATCTCTAAACTCTTCTCTAGGGTTTCAAATTTTACCATGGATCTTACTTGCTTATCTATGTCAAATATCTACTCCCCCTACTCATTATTGGTCTTACTATGTGTCTTGACCAAGTTTAGGTGACTATATGTCTTAAACTTTTAATACAAACTCTTCTTTTATTAGTCATCTTTGGATACATGCCGGTCGATCATATATTCAAAGCTGACTTATCTTATCACACTCATCTTAGTACCTCCCCCATGCACATGTCCCATACCACATGCAATTGGAAGGACAAGATAAGCATGATTATGCATATAACATCCTCTCTATAAAACCCCATGAGCCTATGTCCCATACCACAGACACGCGTGAAAAAGAGAGAGTATGCTATATACAGTTCAAGAGTTAACATAAAAAACCAAAACATCTAGACACATAACCCTAATCATTATCTTAACGTATGTCTTCTGACTAGGTCTCTACTTTGGTTCCTAATATCCTTCACCTACTTCTTCTATATCTAGGGTTAGAACATATGGATCTTTAGCTCAGTGGCCATCTACTCATTGCTCTTATACCATATTGTAACACCCCTCCAAGCACATACATGGCAACGGAAGCAAACCCAATTTTGTCCATAACATGGGTCACTTGGCTCAGAGGAACATTACAAAACATGATACTCAAAAGCAATAAGATAAATGAAACACTTTGCATTAACTCAAAAATATATTCATACATTGTTCATGAAAGGGAAAGACATAGACTGTATCATCTGATATAAAAACCTAATACATGTAGGCTAAGCAAAATCTAAAGCATGGAAAGATAAACTAGACTAGAGGATCTACTGAGTGGTAGATGGCACCCCACCAAATCTGATCTCAGATGTCCTAAAGCTCTTTCTTTAACTGGTCCTCAGCTAGCTTTGTCCTTGACGTTGCTCCTTTCCTGTGGGCATCACGCCCCCAACCATGATTCAAACAAAATGGTAAGTGGAATTGAACATATTATATCTTAAAAAAACATGTAAACTGGAAATAAACTTTAAACATTTAAACATTTAAAAAGATATAATTGCTTTTAAGTTATGTCTTTTATCTTGACCTATATAAGGATCCTCAGGTCTTTGCACCGAAGTGCCTCTTCTCTTATGCATCGAAGTGCCTCTTGGGTTGCACCAGAGTGCCTCTTCTCTTATGCACCTAAGTGCCTCTTAGTTTTGCTCCGAGGATCCTCTTGATGAGGACCTTATATAATTTATCTTTTAACATTATCTTTCTCTTGAAAACTCTTTCTTTACTCTTAAAACTTAACTTTAAATTTACTCTTAATGTGCATGAAAATGATACAATAATATTGACATTAAACATGGCATTCAGTTCAGTATAAATTCAATGGCTTTTAGCAATTAAAATAGTAAATAATACATTCAACATTTCTTATGCATACATATATACAATCAATCAAATATTTATGTTCAAAGTGCATGGACCACTTACCTTATTGGAGCAAAACCTAATTTTAGTCTCTCTTATCCTGATTCGAGTCCTAGGTTCCTGAAATTAATCATGGTTTGCAGCATTATTAATTTAATTACACCCTAAACCCTAATTGTATTTACCTAACACTTAGTGAAAACCAAACCAAAACATGTCTTAAAACACTAACCATTGGATATATTTCAAAAAGTTGAGCAAAATTCATATATAACTTGTCCCCATACGATCTACCAATTAAAAGTTATGATTTTCATAGACCGGCCAATCAGAACGCTCAAAATTTCCACATGTGTAATTGTAAACCAAAATCACTGACACTTGGTTGATGAGCTGGACCAATCGGGAACCATCTTTTGTTCACGTGGGTCTGGGACCCGTGCCTAGCTGGGCCAACCATGGCCAGACACGCAAACAAGGGCCCCCTATTATTTGTTTTCAACCCAACAAAGAACACTGTGAAAGCACAGAGGAAACGAGAGTTGGGAATTGGCATATTCATGGTTACATTTGAGCAACTGAACCTACCAAAGCGTTCTCAGGGCTGTGGTGATCTCAGCGAACTTGAGATTGACTAGATTCAAGATTGGGAGCTCAAAGGGGGCTCTACCGCCATGGCTGCTAGGTGGACAGCGGAAGAAGGAACAGAGAAGGGGAAACCGGATCAGACCCCAAAAGCATAGAAAAAGGATGGCGATTCAATTCGCTAGTACCGAACACAACCGATGATGGTTAACATAGGATGAACGATGGTGAGAGTTGACATGCACATGGGCATCACCCATGGGATCCGAATTTACAGTGAAAAAGGGGGAACAATGATACCTTGAAATCTTCGCAAGTTTTGAGTACTAGGAGCTTCCCAAGGTTGTAGATAACCCTTCCGGGCATCGACTTGGGGTGGAGAAGGTCGGGAACCGCCGCCGCCACCAAGCTTAGAAGAGGATTTGTGGGCGGAGTAGGGTAGCAGAAGGGGGAGATCTAGAGGGCAAACAGATTTGTGGGTAGTGTTCCTTAGGGTTCAGTTTTCGATTTGGATGGTTCTTTTATAGCTTTGGGTGGCCCGAGCGACGAGAGGAGGGTCGCAGCCGAGAGAACAGGGGAGGGAGCAGAGTCCCTCCTCGATCAGAATGCCCAGGGCATGAGAGTCCCTCAAAACTGGGCTCTCTAGGGTCACGGAAGGCTCACAAATGTAGAGGCGAAGAGACCAGGCAGATCAGGGATCTGTGGTGTTAGCTAGGGAATCGGAGTATAAGCGTCAGCAAGAGTCCCAATGAGACTGAACACCAAGCGGGAGGGATGACCTCCATGTCCCGATTACTCGGGAACTTGACTCGGGTAGTGCGTGATAGGCGTGACATACGAATCATGTAGAACCATATGAAATCGACGACATGAAATCAAAATTATTTGAATTTAGGGTTTAAACTATAGTGAATCTTCCCAAAAATGGTTGAGGGGTCAAACGAAGTCCGATTAGGCTCAAATTTTGACAATATCTTAGTTAAAGGGTCTAGAATATTTCTTTATGATTATATTTAGGTTTTATCTACATTTTCTTTATAAAATGCACAAATGTCATTATCTCATTATATATGAATTAAAATAAATTATCTTTTCAATTTTAGGTAATAGTTTGGATCAAAGTTTAAGTTGTGATGAAACCTTTCATCATATTTGAGTAGTTTGCATAAATTCTTAGGATTTTGAAAATAGAAGTGGGAAATTTTCAATAAGGACCTTAAACTTATTTTATTTGCAAATTGGGTTGTTACATAGACACATCATCACAATGATATCCCATAGTGATTTAAAGAACACAACATTGAAGCCATCTAGGCCAAGAGCCTTATCAACAATGGAATCTTTGACAACATCATTTATTTCCTCTCTTGTTACACTTTTACAAAGAATGTTGAATTGTTCCTCATATAGAGTAGATAAATCGTATTTATCATCCCACTTCATACACCCACTCTTGGATTTATTTAAGAGACCAGAATAGTAGTCGACCACATGATTACTGATTACAATTTACACTGCACACCATCAATGTCAAAATACTTGATTGAATTTTTTGCCCCCTAGTATATATGGAAGAGTAGAAAATTTTGGTGTTTTTGTTTCCCATGTTTAGAACTTAACCCTAGATTTCTTCTTGATAAGGTGTTCCTCATTTTCCATTTCTTTGATATCTTTGGTGCTAGCAGTAGAAGCATTTTCATTAAGATATGCATAAGTAGGATTGAGAGAAGTCTCTTGAGCACAAGGGCTTCACTTTCAAGTTTTTTGGCACTTACACTGGTTTTACCCACAACTTTTTTATTCTAGGAGATGTACTCTTGTTTGACTTTCTTTATCCCTTTCATCATTCTATACATAGGGTATCCATCCACTTTTAAAGACCAAGCCTTCCTTACAATACTTAAATAGCCATCCATTTTTGTCCATACGTTAATGATTCCAAGTGAAATATTCTTTCTTATACCATTATATTTTAAAGATAATCACATAATCTTGTGGTCACTATAGATGGTACGAAATATTTGTCATATGTAGTTAGGTTAGTCTTGAATGAAGGACGTATTGAACAAAATTCTATTAATATTTAAGGTAGGGAACTTAATACATGGTTGTCTATTATTCCATGTGAAGTATGGACCTTTACTACTAGCTTCATACATCCTAACATTAATCATGAAGGAGTTAAACTCAAATATTCACAAGTGGGTGGGATTGGATCTGCCAACTCTTTTAGAAATGATTCTAAAACAATTATAGTCACCACATAACACCCAAAGTTTATTCATATTAGTACCAATAGAATTAATAGAATTCCAAATGTTAGATCTTTTTTTGTCTAAGTTTTATGCATTGACAATAGTGGAAAAGAAAATCTAGCCATTATAGTTACACTTACGATGGAGGCATTGATCACTTTTAGGAACAAAAATACTTATCACTCGAGGATCCCATAGCAACAATTCTCCCCAGTGGATGGGGAGCATGCTTGGATAATCAGTCATAAGAATACCACAACATTTGCATGAACAATCAGAAGCCCACCATCACCATCTCTTCTAGTTCATCCTATTCCGCAAAGGTAAATGGTCTTGCACTATTGAACATCCAATCTCTAACACATGTTGCTTATCACGCCTCTCTTCTTCTACTTCTACTTTTGCTACTATTTTAGACATCACCTTTATTCCCAAATGTCCAATCACTACTTTGAGGCACCCTGGGTGGAAATTTGCATGCTGCAAGAGATACTAGCTCTACATGATAATCATACATGTGATCTGATTGATCTGCCACCAAGAAAAAATATTGTTGGCTATTGTTGGGTATTCTCAGTCAATCAACATTTTGATGACTCTATCTAGAGACCAAAAGTGCAAATAGTTGCTAAGGGTTTTGTTCAAACCTTTGGTGTTAATTATTTGGAGACTTTTTCTCCCATAAGAAGGATTGCTTTAGCCTGCATTCTTGTATCTTTGACATATCATTTTGACCAACCACTCTTTCAGTTAGATATCAAGAATGTTTTCTTATATGGGGTCTTCTAGAAGAGGTCTATATGCATCAACCTCATGACAATGTTGCTGAGGGGGGAGTCTTCTCAAAAAGTTTGTCACCTCAGATGATCTTTATATGGAATTAAGCAATCCCCGAGAGCCCAGTTCAATAAACTCAACACAAATATTGAGAAACTAGGGTTTCAATGATCAATCACAAGTCATACACTATTCTCATGAAAAATCATCAAGACAAAACATCCTCCTTGCTATCTACATTGACGATATTGTGATCACACTCAATGACAAATTCAAAAACAAAATGAAACAATATCTACAAGCCCACTTCAATGCAAATGATTTGGGAAATCTGCGATACTTCTTTAGGATAGAAGTCCTTTGCTCCTCCAAAAGGATCAACTTATCCTAAAAGGTGTTATGTGTTACACCTACTTCAAGAGATTGGGACAATATATGCTAAACCAATATACACTCCCATGGATTATCACACAAGGCTCCTCTTGAGGGGGAGCTATTTTTGGATCCAGAAAAATATTGTCAAGTAAATGGAAAATTGATCTATTTAACATCTACTCTACCTGATATACCCTATGTTTGGGAGTTGTCAGTCTACATATGAGTGCACCTCTCCAAAAACACCAGTGCATCATTCAACGTATTCTTTTCTACCTCAAGAATGACCCAGGAAGAGGACCACTCAACAAACAAGCTAAAGAGAAAGTCATTACTATTTCTGATCACACAGATGCAAATTGGACAGGAGATGGCAAAGATGGCCGGTCCACCTCTGATTTTTGTATTGTGTTAGGAAATCATCCATTGTCCCAGAGAAGTAAAAAGAAATCAATGTTTTCTCACATTAGCATTGAAGCTGAATATTGTGCTATGACCCACACATGTTGTGATCTACATCGGGCATGATCCATTCTAACTTAGTTTGAAATTTCTATTCAAACTCTAGATATTGTGACAATTAGGTTGCTATCCCTATTGCAAATAATTCAATGTTTCATAAGCATACACAACACATTGAAGTAGACTGCCATTTTGTACGTGACCTGGTCAAATCTAAAAAATTGTGACTTCTCACACATGGACCAGTGATCAATTTGTTGATATCTTGGCCAAACCACTTTCTCCAACACTTATTCAGTATATGACTGCCAAGATGGGACTACACCACATCTACTATCTAGCTTGAAGGGAGTTTATTTGTTAATTGGGCTTAGGCCTATTGTATTTAAAGTTCATGTTATTATGTAACTATACTTAATTGAGGATCCATTCACCCACTTACGTATATATCCATGGACTCATATATATAGGAGACTCACAACCTTTTTACATACCACTGAGAAATTTTTTATTATTTTGTATAGTATGATGAGATGGAGACACCCAAAAAATGTGAGCACATTTAAACAAGTATAGTCTTTGCATCTTAACATATCAAAATCAATGGCCTAGAACCAGTTTAAATGATGATTTTTACACATTAATTAGATGAATGGCCTAAAATATCCAAATGATTTGAGAATTAATTTATAGATATCTCTTGAGTTGTAGATTAAGATTGGTTTTAAGTTTGGTCGATACAAGATGTCAAAGATAGAGCTCTATTCGTGCTCTACCGGGATCAATTCTAACCTAGCCAAACTCACACACAGAGACACACACAGCACAAAACACACACACACACACGCATGCACATGCGCGCACACACACACATACGCGTACAAACACACACGCACACACACGATCGAACAACTTGAGACATTTTCATGCCAATTAGTATTAAAAACAACTTATGGAATTCTCTTTTTCTCAAATTGTATTTTTAGTACAGCCTTAATAGAATCTATTACTTCAAGTTATACAATTAGTTTTTATAAGTGATGATTATGGGAGTACCTAGAAGCATGACGAGAAACATATGACTATGTCACGTATTGGAACATATAAAGACTTACAAAATAGTACAAAATGATTAGCCATGGCTACCACCATATTTTTTAACATACTAATCATAGTTGAACCCCCATGGTTATCCCTTGGTGGGGTGCCACCTTCATACATTATTATAGACCCTCATACACAACAAACTTTGCATGCAGATACTGAATTTAGTAAATGACAATGTTTCTTCTAGGCACACATTTTCTATAATATTATTTAGGTTTTCCCACAAGATATTTGTCAGGAAGAAGGATGGTGCAAAATACAAATGATTTTTAAGGAACGTAGGAGTACATTGAACACACCCAATTTCAAATAAACAAACTTTTCACCCTTATTCCTAGCTTGCATGCCTAGAATTGAGAACTTTTTATCCTTTGTTCATCTAGTTAACTAAATTACTATACCAATAAAGAACAAAACATACAATGTATGTCACAAAGTTTAGTTCATACCTTCATCTGTCACTATGACTGTATGTGCAAGTAGAAAGGAATCAAAGAGACACTCAGTGTGACATTGAAAACTAAATTTTGAAATTGCTTTAGCAAAGCTATACGATTTTCTACATGCATTAAAAAACAACGTGAGTTGATAATAATATATACAATTTTATTTTATCTGAATATAGTAACCACAATTAGAGTATTTCCTAGGAAAAAATGGTAGATTTGGTTAATTTCAAATGTTGCCAATATTGTCTTAGGAGTATCGAAACCAAACTGACTTTAGCCAACATAATTGTTAATATATCTCTTTATATTCTATTATTTGTAATTTCTATATATTGCTGGACTTCTATGTAATTTCTCCAGTTTCTATTAATAAAAGTGTGAGAGGTCATGAACCCTCACGCAAGCCGCATTGCATGTTGCTTTAAGGCATCCACTTTTACATGGTATTAGAGCAAGGCTGCTCCTAGGGTTCCTCCAAGCCGTCGCCCCCTCCTCTCTCTCCTCTTCTCCTTCTCCTCCATGCTGCCACTGGCCACACAGGCCAGTAGGCAGGTGCCGCCGCCACCCTCCCAGGAAGCAACCAGCCACTGCCACCGGCTAGGAGCGGTAGCAACAACCTCCAACCAAGGGCGGCGGCAGTGCCGCCGACCCAGGCGGTAGTGCCTCCGACCTAGGGTAGGCACGCCATTGCCAACAACTCGCTTCCTCCGACTGCTTCCTCCAGTCGATTCAGAAGGCCATGGTGTATTAAAATTCATACCAGAAGGTCCGTTTGTACATAGGAAATTCCTAATCACGTCTTCTCCATGCATGATTAGGGAATTTTCTTTTGGAGGTTTTGGATGCGTCAGGCACACATCTAATGTGTTTGACGATACATGTATCTCCTCGTTACTCAATCCTTCTGGTGATGTGTATCTCTCTGTCACCCTCGAATGTTTCTATGACGTGTATCTCTCCATCATCCTATCTTTCTGTTGAATTATGGAGGACACCAAGACATATACCATCTACAACAAGATGTCACCCATCCCCTCCATCAAGCTGAACGGGAAGAATTATCTCTTGTGGATGAATGTTGTCCATATAGTGTTGAAATCATGAGATAAGGCAAAGCATGTTGGTTCTGATCCTCCTGCTTCTACTGACAAAGGCTACGCTGAATGGAAGCGTTATAATAGTTTGGTGAAGACATGACTATGCGGGAGCATGGAACCTAGTATTGCTACTAGGTTCACATTCTATAATATTGTGAAGGACATATGGGATGCAGTAAAGAAGCATTACTTTCAGGAAAAGAATGCTCTTCGTTAGTTTATGATATATGAATGCCTCTTTACAGAACGACAGGGAGACATACCTTTAGAATAAAATTTTGGAGTGATCCAAGGTATTGCTCAAGGACTGAGCTTCTATCATCCAGTGACTGTCCAAGAACAAGTCAAAGACAGAGATGACTTAATTACTGCAAAGTTCCTATCTGGCCTGAGTTCTTCATGCAGTTCATCCCGTAGTGTCATCCTCACCTTTGAAAAACTTCCCAGCATGGAAGAAGCCTACTCAAGGATTTTACAATCAAATTTTGAACCAGTTGATCCTACCACAATCTCACCTTTTGGAGATTCTTATGCATCTGTAGCCACTACAGTTAGAGGAGGTCGTACATGTATGGGCTGAGGGCGTGGAGCATGTCCTAAGTGCACCTTCTTTGACAAACATGGACCCACTATTGAGAAATGTTGGAAGAAGCATGGTAGACCTGTTGCACCACCTATGGGGGAAACAAACTATTCTAGTACTACTGAGTCTTCTGACCCGTCTGCATCAAGTTTTGGTTCTTCTGGCATCACACTCACTAAAGAAGAATATGATAGATTTATTCTGGATACACAACATCTAAGTGTGGGATTATAAGGAGTGGGAACCCAAAGGGGAACCACTCCCTACTAGAAATAAAAAGGCAACATCCCTTGAACTAAACACCATATAAAAAATTGAAAAAACACTAGAGGGGGGTGAATAGGGTTTTATAAATATTTTAACAATAATTCAACTCAAGCAACCACAATTGAGATAAGAAGAAAGAGGCAAGATGTTTAGAGTGGTTCCACCCTTAGCAAAAACTAAGGGAGTCAGTCCACTACCCAATTGTTTCCAATTGGGATTTGAAAGTACTTGAATTTTATTACCTTTTTAGGATGTTACACAAAATTACAAATACTTTCCTCACCCTTTGGACATCCTTCACCACGAAGTCATCTCACCAACTATGAAGCATTCTTAATTTGAAGTAACTTTAAGCTCCCCCTTGAAGTAGCCTTCCTCCTTGAAGTAGCTTCCTATTTAGACCTTCTAGAAGTAGTCCAAAGTCCTCCTTATCCACCTGAGAAGATAGCACCCTCTCCAATCCATAGCCTCCAACCCTAGGAGTAGCAAGGAGAGTACAAGCAATAAGAAGGAACAAGAAGGGAAAATGGAAATTACAATTACTATTGTAGCACAAGGCTTGATTTCCTATATCAAGTGTTTTGATCTCCTAACCAATGTGTATGGAAGTGGAAGTGCAGTGGGTAGGAGATGCTAGCCTGTAGGACAAAAATTTGTAGCAATGGAAAGGATTAGTAAATGCTAGAGTTGCTCAATTGCTCACAAGAATAGATTGCCAATTGCAAGTATGTATGCTCAAGTATTGCACAAGTGTGTTTAGGTGTCCTAAGGCATGTCCTATTTATAGGAATAGCCTATGAGTACTTAAGGACGTTCTAGACACTTTCTAGGGGGTTCTTAGTGCTTAACTAGCCGTTAGGTATCCACTAATTACTTTAGCCATGGCTAGTTTATTAATTCTGAAAAGTATAGATGGAGTTCTTCTCGGTCGAGAAGTTTGTCGACCGAGAGTCCGTCGATCGAAGTTTTTGTCGACCGAGAGACGGTCTGGAGCAAGTATATATAACATTCATTTCCAACTCCCAACTACCTTGTCTGTTGTATCTATCAGCTATAGAACCTATTAGAAGAATTAACCTGAGGGACTCTCGGTCGAGAAGTTGTTCGACCGAGCTTGTCTCGATCGACAAAGAGTTCAACAGAGAATGTCTCTATTTTGGTGGTTCTAGATTAATAATAAGTGTGTGTATGAGTGTGCAATTGTGACACTATTATAGGGGATGACCTATCTAAGTGTTTTGAATGGCTAGGGAAGATCTAAACGCTTGATTTACATGATATCTAAGTACTTGTACATTATATACTTATACAAGTTTTTACATTTGATTACAATCATGAAATTAACATATTGTGAGCATTTAGATCTTTCAAAGTTGTGTCATCCACCTAGTTCCTGCAACACTCAAATAGCACGTTAGATCCACAAGAATGAAATGTTTGTTATTTTCAAAACAAAAGGATTTTGATGATGTCCATTTAGCCAACAATCTCCCCCTTTTTGAAGATGACAAACATTTCTGAATATAAATTAAATAATCTTAAAATGAGTTGAGTTTCATACCTAAGATTTACCTTGTGTATTCCTTCTCTTGTTTATGGAATGTATGCTTATTATTCCCAAAGAAGTGTGGAACATAAAGTCCAACTCTTAGGGAATATAGAAACTTTTAATGTAAAGCCAAGAGATTATGAAACTCATTGATTGAGTATTTAAGATTTATATTATTTCTCCCCCTTTGTCATTTCAAAAATATAGCCGTTAAAATTATGTGTTAAAACTCCCCCTTAATTTGTTCTCCCCTTTCAAAAAGATCATCATCAAATCATTGGAAAGGATGTCCATTTTAAGCCAAAATGTAAGGATCAGAAAAACCAACCGATTTAAGAAGCACAAATGTCAAAGAAAACATCTTCTAAGGGAGTAATGAGTAGTTGCTTCCTTATTTTATTGAATTGATCTAATGGAAGCGATTTTTTGAAAATATCAGCCAATTGATCTTCCGTATGAACATGATGAAGGGATACATGATTTTTAGAGATATGATCCCTTAGAAAATGATGACGAATTTCAATATGTTTGGCATGGCTGTGTAAAATAGGATTATGTGCCAAATTTATAGTGCTTGTATTGTCATAAAAGATAGGCATGGATGAAAATGTAAAACCATAATCATTTAAAACTTGTTGCATATAAAGCACTTGAGCACAACAAGACCCGGCTGGCATATATTCAGCTTCAGTTGTAGAGAGGGCAACCATATTTTGTTTCTTGCTAAACCATGATACTAAGGCTCTTCCTAACAATAAACAACTTCCACTTGTGCTCTTTCGATCAATTCGACAACCAACATAATCGACATTGGTATAATCTTTGAAGTCCAAAGATTGTCCTTTAGGATACCATAGACCATAACTTGTAGTGCTGGCTAAATATCGTAAAATCCGTTTGACGGCTTGAAAATGAGTTTGCATAGGTTGTGATTGAAATCTAGCACAAAGTCCAACGGAAAATATGATGTCCGGTCTAGAAGCGGTTAAGTAAAGCAAGCTACCAATTATGGCTCTATACAAAGAATCATCAATGGGTTCCCCATTTTCATCTTTGTCAATTTTAGTAGAGGTACTCATTGGTGTGGTAGCATGTTTGCAATTTATTATCCCAAAGTATTTTAAAAGTTCATTTGTATACTTTTCTTGGCTTATAAAATCATAGCGGGCGTTTGCTTTATTTGAAAACCAAGAAAGAAAGTCAATTATCCCATGAGACTCATTTCAAATTCCTTTTGCATAATATTACTGAATTGTGTACATAAAGATTCATTGGATGCACCAAAGATAATATCATCGACATAGATTTGAACAACCAAAAAATCAGATTCATATGTTTTGAAAAACAGAATAGAATTTGAATTTCCAATTGAAAAGCTATTATCAAAAAGATAATTTTTTAGCCATTCATACCAATTTTTAGGTGCTTGTTTTAACCCATAGAGTGCTTTCTTGAGTTTCTATACATAGACACCTTTTTCTGGAATTTCAAAACCAGGTGGTTGAGCAACATATAATTCTTCTTGTATTTTTCCATTGATAAATGCACGTTTTACATCCATTTGGAATAGTTTGATGTTTTTGTGGGCAGCTATAGCTAGTAGCATTCTAATGGCTTCAAGTCTTTCCACTGGTGCATAAGTTTCATCAAAGTATATTCCTTCTTGTTGATTATACCCTTGTGATACCAACCTAGCTTTATTTCTTACTACTTCTCCGGCTTCATTTAACTTATTTCTAAAAACCCACTTAGTTCCAATAATGGTTTTATCTTGAGGTTTAGGAACTAAGTCCCATACATCATTCTTAGTGAATTGGTTTAATTCTTCTTGCATTGCCATTATCCAATAATTATCTTTTAGAGCTTCAGATACCTTCTTAGGTTCAATTATAGATACAAATGCCATATTTGCAACATCTCTAAAAGATGATCGGGTTTTTACTCTATCCTTAGGATTTCCAATGATCAGTTCTTGAGGATGATCCTTAATAATTATAGGGATGGGTTGTTATGTCTCAATATGTTGATCATTTGCAGCATTTTGATCATCTTTAATTGATATGGTTAGATCTTTGATTTGATGAGTAATATCAACTATGTCATCACTTTGTTTTTGTCCTTCATGAAAAGTAATATGAATGGATTCTTCAAATTTTCTAGAGATAGTGTTGTAAACTCTAAATGCTTTACTAGAAGTTGAATATCCCAAGAAAAAGGCTTTTTGTGATTTAGAGTCAAACTTTTCTGTATCATCTTTTGTGTTCAAGATATAGCAAGTTGAGTCAAAAGTATGAAAACAGTCAACCCTTGGTTTCTTAGTATACATGATTTCATATGTTGTTTTCTTCAAATAAGAGTGTAAGGTTACTCTGTTTAGCACATAACAAGTTGTGTTTACTACTTCAGCCCAAAATGTTTTAGGTGTATTATGTTCAAGCATCATAGTCCTAGCCATTTCTTGTAATGACCGATTTTTCCTTTCAACTATGCCATTTTGTTGTGGAGTGCGTGGAGCAGAAAAATTGCGAGTGTAGCCTTGAGATGTGTAGAATTCTTCAAATAGATGATTCTCAAATTCTCCACCATGATCACTTCTAATTGTGCATATTTTGTTTTGTAATTGATTTTCAATCTTTGAACAAAATTGTATGAAAACTTGAATAATATCATCTTTATTTGCAAGAAAATGTACCCGTGTATATCTACTGTAGTCATCAATAATAACAAAGCAATATCTTTTCCCACTAATAGATTGTGTCCTCATAGGTCTGAACAAATCCATATGAATAAGTTCTAGTGATCTACTGGTGCTAAGCATGTTTTTGGGTTTAAAAGAAGTTTTAGTTTGTTTACCCAAAGTACATGGTTCACAATTTTCAGATTGATCAAAAGATAACTTAGGAAAACCACAAACAAGATCATATTTAACTAGCTTTTTGATAACATATGAACTAGCATGACCTAATTTTCGATGCCATAGTTGTAAAGAATTTTCTTTTGCAAGTAAGAATTTTCCAACTACCGATTGCATAGAGTTAGGCCTAAGGATATATAGATTTCCAACTCTTTTTCCTTCATAAACAACATTTGTAGTGTTTTCTATTTGTAACTTGCAGCAATTTTTTTTGAATAAAACATCATATCCACTATCACATAATTGACTGACACTTATTAAATTATGGTGCAAACCATCAACAAGTAAAACATTCTTTATTTCAAGGTTTGTACCAATATTACCTATTCCAACAATTTTACCTTTACCATTGTCTCCAAAAGTTATTGTTCCACTTTTCTTTTCCTCAAAAGTTTGAAATGCATCCTTGTTCCCGATCATGTGTTTGGAACATCCACTGTCAACTACCCAATCTTGCAATAAAATATAGGTTTTGGTACCCATGTGACGGTCCATTATGGTTAGGTACGTTTAACAATAAACTGAATCATGATTTAACAAATTAAACTGAACAGATCTTCATTCGGTCGACAAATATTTCGACCGACAGATGTCTCGGTCGACAATTTGTCGATCGAGAAAGTTGTTGTTGCACAGGTTGAAACTGAACTAAAGCAGAAATTCACCTGGTCAACAATTTCTCGACCGATTTTTGCTCCGATCAAAAATTCTTTGACCAGAATAGTTGTTGTTTTCACTATAAATTTTGTTGTAGATTTCAGATTTGTCACAGGCATTCCCTCGGTCGAACATTTTCTCAACCGAGGATGTCTCGGTCGAACTGTTTGTCGACCGGGAATGTTTTTTTTTATTTCAGTAAATTGTTTATGTTAATTTGGGCTTAAATTGTAGTAATATGCTGAGGTACCATTCTATTTAGTTGAGATGAGACATTACGATATTCAAATGAAGTGTTAGGTCAAATCTCAACTTAATCATATTAAATTTGCTAAGTTTGGGGTCTTGGAACCCATACTAAATCAACATCCTTTTTCTTGTAAGGACATGAAAAGGACTAATGTCCAAGACACAAGCAATAATGACAATTGATAGAATCAATTTCATTTATCTTTCTAGGATTTTGAGTTGTGTTCTTGGGTACAAACATGATCTTGGTCTTGGGTGCTTGAGTTCTCCTAGGTTTTGGTTGATAAGAATTTTCTTTTGGAACATATCCTAAACCTCTTCTTCCACTATAACCAGAAGAGTTCTTTAGGATCTTATCAAGAATACCATTGTTTCTCAAGCTACTAACTTCTTTTTGTAACTTAGCAATCTCATAAATTTTCTTTTGAATGTCTAACTTTGCTTGATCTAGATTAGATGATAAAGCATCTCTTTTCTTAATAATAACATCATAATCTAGATGATTACATAGGATAGGTTGAGTCTGAAAGTTATTCAGTTTTGCAAGCAAATCAACCTTTTCTTGAGAAAGATGATCATGATTTGTTTCTAAAGTAAGCAACTTCATATTGCAATCATTTAAATATGATTTCAAGGTCAAATTTTCAGAAGCAATACTGTCCTTTTCAAAAGAAAGATTATTCAATCTAGCATATAGATCCTCATTAGTTCTAATAACCTTCTTTAGTTTCTTTTTGCAATCAACATATTTGTCATGAGTATTTTGTAGACTAACAATTAGATCTTCTTTTGGAAAATCAAGAAGGCTTACCTCTTGAGAATCATCACTATCATCTTATTTGGCCATGAGACACTCCACATTCTCTTCTCCACTTTCACTATCACTTGACTCATCCCATGCAGCTTTGTATGCTTTTTCTCCCTTCTTCTTGGATGAGCTTTTCTTTCCCTTCTTTTCTTTAGGACATTCATTCTTGAGATGTCCCTTCTTTCCACATTCAAAACACCTAGGAGAGGAAGAAGAAGAAGAACCAATAATTTGGTTAGATTTAAATCTTCTATATTTCTTACCATTTACAATTAGAGCTTCTTCTCCCTCATCTCCATCACTTGTTTCATCACTTTCTTGAGTGATGACCTTTGTAGCCTTTAAAGCCATGTCCTTCTTTCTTCCTTGTTGAAGTTCACGCTCTCGTCTTTCTTCCTACTCTAAGGTTGCTTCATGTGCTTCTAAGTTGCCAATGAGTTGCTCCATCATTAGTCGGGTGAGGTCATTGGCTTCTTCAATTGCGGTTACCTTAGGCTTGTACATAGGAGGAAGAGACCTAAGAATTGTTGACACTTGATCTTCTTCACTAATGGCTTTACCTAATGCATTCAAACCATTAACAATAGAAGAAAATTTTGCATACATTTCACTAATAGACTCATTTTGATCCATATAAAACTGTACAAACTTTTGTTTAAGCATTCTGATTTTAGAATTCTTAACTTGAACAGTCCCTTCATAGGTTATAGAGAGTCTATGCCATATCTCATATGCTATTTCACAATTTGATATTCTATTGAATTCACCAACGGAAATTGAACAATAGAGAATATTTATAGCTTTTGCATTCATTTGGGCTGATCTTACCGTATTAGCATCCCAAGTTGCATACTCTATTTGAGGAAAGTCATATGGATTTGACACCATCCTACAGAGATCCCAGCTAATTCACTGGATGTAGAACTGCATCCTTCTCTTCCAGTAGGTGTAGTTAGTGCCATCAAAAGGTGGAGGTCTAGCCACGAGTGTTCCTTCCAAGTTGAGGTTGTTGAGTACCCCGTCAGCCATTCTTCAAGAATTTATTAGAGTTCCTTGAAGCCTTGCTCTAATACCAAATGAAAAAACACTAGGGGGGTGAATAGGGTTTTATAAATATTTTAACAATAATTCAACTCAAGCAACCATAATTGAAATAAGAAGAAAGAGGCAAGGTGTTTAGAGTGGTTCCACCCTTAGCAAAAACTAAGGGAGTCAGTCCACTACCCAATTGTTTCCATTTGGGATTTGAAAGTACTTGAATTTTATTACCTATTTAGGATGTTACACAAAATTACAAATACATTCCTCACCCTTTGGACAACCTTCACCCGAAGTCATCTCACCAACTATGAAGCAGCCTTCACTTGAAGTAACTTCAAGCTCCCCCTTGAAGTAGCCTTCCTCCTTGAAGTAGCTTCCCGTTGAGACCTTCTAGAAGTAGTCCAAAGTCCTCCTTCTCCACCGAGAAGATCCTTCTCCACCTAAGAAGATAGCACCCTCTCCAATCCGCAACCTTCAACCCTAGGAGTAGCAAGGAGAGTACAAGCAATAAGAAGGAACAAGAAGGGAAAATGGAAATTACAATTACCTTTGTAGCACAAGGCTTGATTTCCTATATCAAGCGTTTTGATCTCCTAACCAATGTGTATGGAAGTGGAAGTGCAGTGGGTAGGAGATGCTAGCCTGTAGGACACGAATTTGTAGCAATAGAAAGGATTATCAAATGCTAGAGTTGCTCAATTTCTCACAAGAATAGATTGCCAATTACAAGTATGTATGCTCAAGTATTGCACAAGTGTGTTTAGGTGTCCTAAGGCATGTCCTATTTATAGGAATGGTCTATGAGTGCTTATGGATGTTCTATACACTTTCTAGGGGGTTCTTAGTGCTTAACTAGCCGTTAGGTATCCACTAATTGCTTTAGCAACGATTAGTTTATTAATTCTGAAAAGTGCAGACAGAGTTCTTCTCGGTCAAGAAGTTTGTCGACCGAGAGTCTATCGGTCGAAGTTTTTGTCGACCGAGAGACGGTCTGGAGCAAGTGTATATAACATCCGTTTCTAACTCCCAACTACCTTGTCTGCTATGTCTAACGACTATAGAAGAATTAACCTGGGAGACTCTCAGTCGAGAAGTTGTTTGACCGAGCTTGTCTCTGTCGACAAAGAGTTCGACCGAGAGTGTCTCTGTTTTGGTGGTTCTAGATGAATACTAAGTGTGTGTATGAGTGTGCAGTTATGACACTATTATAGGGGATGACCTATCTAAGTGTTGTGAATGGCTAGGGAAGATCTAAACACGCTTGATTTACATTATATCTAAGTACTTGTACATTATATACTTGTACAAATTTTTACCTTTGATTACAATCATGAAATTAACACATTGTGAGCATTTAGATCTTCCAAAGTTGTGTCATCCACCTAGTTCCTTAAACACTCAAATAGCACGTTAGATCCACAAGAATGAAATGTTTGTTATTTTCAATACAAAGGGATTTTGATGATGCCCATTTAGCCAAAAAAAATTTCAACAAGGGATGATAACCAATTCATTCAATATGTATGTATCATAACACAATAAGTAGAAGTGGAAGAGAACTTTATCTAAGTATTATAAAGCTTGATATCTTTATACATCACTACACCACACATGGGTCAGTCAAAGGAAAACTATCTTAAACAAACAAGGATCCAACTGTGGGTCATCTAACCACCTCTTTCATGTCTCCCAAAAGCACAACTATAAAGGTTGTTGCCTAAGTCTACCTTGCTATCCTCTCCTTGATCTAAATCTGGGGTTGGAAGCATACCCCAAAAAGAGGAGAAGAAAAGAAAAACATCAACAAAAGCTGGTATGCGCATACTAAATAAGTAAATTGAGCAATATATGGAATTAAGGACAACAAATATAAAGGTTTTCCTTGAAAGAGAAAAGTACAACTGTCGCGCCCCAATCTCACATCAACCACAAACCCCGAAATTAGGGCACGACAGGTGGGGTTAACACATAACCAACCATTCGTCACTTTTTAAAACAATTCAAGGCATTTAAATGATAACCAAGTTTAAACTATAAACAGAAAACTGAGCAAACTGCAGGAACTTTTCTATTTAACTGATTAAAGATACAAGCAAGGTCTACAGCATAATATATTGATTAACATAAAGAAAGCATAACATTAATTTACATCTTTGTACACATTCTCTCTCTCACTCACACCTTGTCCCGAAGATCGAGGGGAAAGGACTAAGAGACCTCTAACTAGACTAACTACAAACCTTCTATCAACTAAGCGTTAGGATGAAATGATCCTTCTGATCCTTGATGCTGTTGCTGACCTGAAAATGTTTGAGTAGAGGGGTGAGCCTACTCGCTCAGTGAATAACATTTCACTTAGCTATCACTAAACAACTCGTCAAGTTTATAAACTAAAAATAAACATATATGCAGTTCAAGCAGGGAAATTCTATTGACATAGCGAATATACAGATAATAATCACATTTCTATGCATCAACAGGTATCTCTGGTAGATAAACAGTTATATAAATTTACTGTGATCCTACATGATTACTTATTCATATTATTATTATTATTATGCCCTAAATATATGCAGTGTACTCTGCATATAAAGATCCGCAACAAGTCCATGCTACGGTCCCACCGTACAAGACTTAGCGACACACCCGGGAAATGCTAAGTCTGACTGCTGTCCTGGTATGCTACAGGACTCCCAGGCTCACACGGCCTCACTGCACTCTCAAAAGAGTGTACTCTAGACTCCTCCTTTAACCTGAGCACACAGGCGGAGAGTCTCACAGGGTTACCTTCGTGACACAAGCACGAATGGTGTTAGATAACCGTGTTTTCTTTTCTTTTCCCAGTGCCACCGTGACACACGCACAGATTATTGTTGAACACTGCTTTTCTGCCCTCGTGCCACCGTGACACACGCATGGATTATTGTTGAACACGAGTCACCGACCATCTAGACACACGCTAGTAGGTCGTTTCACCCCAAGGTGCAGACCTCTCGAGGGGTTCTACGGTGTTAGGGCACCTAAGTCTATTAACTGATTAACAAGTAAACAATTAAACAAGAATATTACATAGCAACTGTAAGATATAGAATTTCCTTTTTTTTTCATCATTCACATCACGCATTTCAAGTTCCAATGAACTTATCACACTAAAATGTACATGCTACACTGTTTAAAGGTCATATCAACTGATATTGAAGCAAATAAGCATTTAAAATGAGTTAAATAATGATTTCTAAATGAACTGCCACTCACCACTTGAAACTCGGCCGATCACTATGGAACTCGGCCGAACACTTCCCAGAATCTGTAACTCGGCCGACCAACCTCGACCGACCAACTGGCAACTCGACCGATCCTCTAGGGAACTCGGCCGATCAGGACACCGCTTATACACCTACAAGGAAACTCGCCCGATCAGGACCAAACTCGGCCGACAAAAACGCTGTTCGGTTATCCAAATAAGAAACTCGGCCGACCGAATAAGAACTCGGCCGAACCGCGCACAGGCAGAAAACAAAAACGACCTGCAAGAGTCGATTTCTCTCGAATCGATGGGAAAAACTCAAACAAACACCGCCAAACGTTCGCAATCGATGCATACCACCAAAACAAACCTGAAGGGGGAAGAGAAACGAGTTAGGGCTGCTCCTTGCGCCCCAATCCTCAAGCCGTTTCCCTGCAACCGTAGCTTCAGCTGCGAATCCGAATCGAATTGACGGAGAAGGTGATCAACGGAGGGAAGAGGACGAGCTACAACAGCTGATCGGAGCAAAACAAAGCTCCGACGTCTCTCCCTTCTCAGCTCCCTCTCTCTCTCTCTCTCTTTCTCACGCGGAAGAAGAACGCTGCTGCGTTCCTTCATTTCTGAGAAATGAAACGAGTTAAGGAAGAGAGAAAGGATAAGGAGGAAACTTAGGGGCCTAAACGCAAAGTTCAAAACTTTCAAAAATTACAAATGGGTCCCTATAAGCCCAAAAACATGCAACTTTTGACTCGAAGGTCGGATTCGAACGATTTCTCTGGAAACGCTTCCAGCGTAAGATCCTACACGCTTTAGAAGCTAGAAAACACACTAAGCACATATCATATCCATTTTAAACATTATTAACAAAAACAGGCTTATAACTTAACACATCAGTTAAACTCTTGCTTAACAGCGTACTTACAGGATAAGCTCGACGCGGGTCGTAACAATTCCTCTTTCCCTTATAATAGTTTCGTCCCCGAAATTCCTAGAAGAGAAAAGGAAACTTGCTACGCATCTCAAACTCCAATTCCCACGTAGCTTCTTCGAGATTATGGTTTCTCCACAACACCTTCACTAAGGAATCTCGCGGTTCTTAAGCTTTTTGATCCGGTGATCAGCTATCTGCACTGGTCCTTCAACATAGGACACATCTGTTCTAAGCTGCGCCGGTTCTGGATCTAGAATCTTTTCTGTACCGGGATGACACTTTTTCAGCATAGACACGTGGAAGACATCATGAAGATTTGCCAACTCAGACGGCAAATCCAACCTGTAAGCTACATGTCCAATCCTTTCAACAATAGGATATGGACCCATATACCTAGGGGTCAACTTACCCCTCTTGCCAAACCTCAGCACTCCCTTCCACGGTGAAACCTTCAAGTAAACTTCGTCACCAACCTCAAATTCAAGAGGTCGACGTCGTCTTTCTGTATAACTTTTCTGTCTGTCCTGAGCAGCTTTTAACTGATCCCTGATCACAGATATCTTTTCGGTAGTTACATCAACTAGCTCAGGTCCAAGAATTTCTTTCTCACCCACCTCGTACCAACAAACTGGCGATCTACACTTCCTGCCATAAAGAGCTTCATATGGAGCCATTCCAAGACTAGAATGGTAACTGTTATTATATGCAAACTCCATTAGGATTAAGTGTTCTTCCCAGTTACCTCTGAACTGTAGCACGCATGCTCTCAGCATGTCTTCAAGGGTCTGAATGGTCCTTTCAGATTGACCATCTGTCTGTGGGTGGAACGTTGTACTGAACTTCAGCCTTGTGCCCAATGCACGATGTAACTGATTCCAGAATCTAGATGTAAACTTTGGATCTCTGTCAGAAATAATGGAAACTGGAATCCCATGCAACCTGATTACTTCATCCACATAAACTTTGGCCAACTTTGAAACGTCAAAGGTTGACTTGACAGGAAGAAAGTGAGCAGACTTAGTTAGTCTATCTACAATCACCCATATCGAGTCTGAACCCTTCGGCGTCCTGGGTAGTCCTACCACAAAGTCCATCGTGATGTGTTCCCATTTCCATTCTGGTATAGGAAGCGACTGCAGAGTACCAGCAGGTTTCTGATGCTCAACCTTAACTTGCTGACACACCCCGCACCTAGCCACGTATTCAGCCACATCCTTTTTCATACCTGACCACCAGTACATCTCTTTGAGGTTCCTGTACATCTTTGTATTACCTGGATGCATTGCATACATAGAAGTATGCGCTTCTTCAAGAATCTACTCTTTCAACTCACTGTTCCCAGGTACACACAATCTATCATGAAGGTACAACATGCCTTCATCAGAAAACCTGAACTCTGTTCTCTTACCTTCTGACATTTCCTGCATGATTTGCCACAACTCATCATCACTCTGCTGTAATTCCTTAATCTGATTATAAAAAGTAGGTCTGACTTGCATCTGAGCAATCAACCCACTCTGTCCTGTCACATCCAAGTCCAAGTTCAACCTTCGCATATCTACAAGCAAGTCTCTCTTGAAACATGCCATAGAAAATGCATTGGCTGTTGAACTTGACTTTCTACTCAAGGCATCAGCTACAACATTCGCCTTACCAGGATGGTAATCGATTGTCACATCATAGTCTTTGATCAGCTCAAGCCATCTGCGCTGTCTCAAATTCAAATCCTTCTGAGTGAAGATATATTTCAGGCTCTTATGGTCTGTAAACACCTGACATGTCTCACCATACAGGTAGTGACGCCATGTCTTAAGAGCATGAACTATAGAAGCTAATTCCAAATCATGAACAGGGTAATTCTCTTCATTCTTCTTAAGTTGTCTAGATGCGTAAGCCACAACTTTGCCTTCTTGTATCAGTACACAGCCCAAACCTCTCCTGGAAGCATCACAGAACACTGTATAGCCTTTTTCTGCTTCAGGCAAAACCAACACTGGTGCTGAAGTCAACCTTTTCTCCAAAATCTGAAAACTTCTCTTACAGTTATCAGACCAAACAAACGGTACATCCTTCCTCGTCAAGCGTGTCAAAGGTGATGCTAACACACTGAAGTTCTGTATGAACCTTCTGTAATAACCTGCTAATCCCAAGAAACTTCTGATCTCAGTAGGAGTCTTAGGTTGTTCCCACTGAAGTACAGAATCAACTTTCTTAGGGTCAACACTAACTCCACCTCTCGAGATAACATGTCCAAGAAATGCTACCTCGGCCAACCAGAACTCGCATTTGCTAAATTTAGCAAACAACTGGTGTTGTCTCAACAACTGCAACACTACTCTCAGGTGTTGCTCATGTTGTGCATCGTCTCTGGAGTAGATCAGAATATCATCTATAAAGACTACAATAAACTGATCTAGGAACGGTTTGAAAATCCGGTTCATCATATCCATAAAGGCTGATGGGGCATTGGTCAGTCCAAACGACATGACCAAAAACTCATAATGCCCATACCTGGTTCTGAAAGCTGTTTTGGGAATATCAGAAGCCTTTATCCTAAGCTGATGATATCCAGATCTCAAATCTATTTTAGAAAAGATCGTCGCTCCACGCAACTGATCAAACATATCATCTATTCTCGGCAATGGATACTTGTTCTTTATAGTGATCTTGTTCAGTTGCCTGTAATCTATACAGAGACGCATGGTACCATCCTTTTTCTTAACAAACAGGACTGGAGCACCCCACGGTGAAGAACTGGGTCTAATGAAACCCTTATCTAGTAACTCCTGTAACTGCACCTTGAGTTCTTTCAACTCTGCAGGTGCCATTCTATAGGCTGGCAGTGCTACTAGATGACTACCTGGATATATCTGAATTTCAAAATCAATGTCTCTGATAGGAGGTAAGCCTGGTAATTCTTCTGGAAAAACGTCAGAGAACTCACGAACCACAGGCACATCATAAACACTGGCGGTGCTCTTCTCTGCTCTGGTGTCAACCACATGAGCAAGGAACGCTTCACATCCTTTCTGTAACATCTTATCAGCTACTGCAGCTGATATTATGCACGTAGGCAGAACTTTCCTGTCTCCAGTAAAGATACAAGAAAATTCCCCTAGTTGAAAGGTAGCTTCCTTCTTCCAACAATCGAGTTGCACTCGATATGTCTCAAGACAATCCATACCCAAGATGACTTGAAAAGTGTTTACATCCAAGGGTATGAGATTAGCAGCAAAGATAAAACCTCCAAAAGATAACAAGCATCTGGGACAAAACTCAAATAAAACTGTTGGCCCACCTAGTGGAACCCTCAACACTAACTCATCTGACAACTCTTGAGTTAACAGATTAAGTTCACCAACTAAAGAACGTCGTATAAAAGAGTGAGTAGCTCCCGGATCTATCAAAACTGAAACTGGTATGCTATTGAACAAAAACATCTCTCCTGTAACAACTTGTGAAGAGATTATACCTTCCTAAGGTGTCAAAGAAAAGAAACGTGCTGAAGCTCTCCCTCTGCCACGCTGTCCTCTCTGACCACTCCTGCCACTAGACACTCCACCACCTCTAGAACCAGAAGCCACAGAGGAACTTGGAACATCATGGTATTGAGGCTGGAAAGCTTGTGATGCTGCTTGCCGAAGTTGAGGACATTCCCTTTTGACATGTCCCATCTGTCCACAGTGGAAACATCCTATATAATCTAAACCCCAACATTGCCCAGAGTGAAATTTTCCACAGGTATTACATACTTGCATTTCCTGCCTCTGTGGACCAGTCACAAAAGTAGATGATCCAGAAGACTGTCCACTAACGGCACTGCTCCATCTTCCTGGGTTGTATCCTCCTCTGCCTCTAGAAGTAGTGCCATCCTCAGATCTCTGCCTGCCAAAACAACCAAAGCCACGCCCAAGCTTGGAAAAGAAGCCTCTACCTCCACCTCTGTATCCACTACTGGACTGCCCTCTACTGAAATCTGCAGATCTCTTCTTAGACTCGGGCACCCTGTCAGCATTCACAGATTCTTCAACCTGTCTCGCTGCCTCAACAAACTCACCAAAGTTCTCTCTGTTCCTCCTGCTAGTAGCAGAAACTGTATGCCGAATTTCTGGCCTTAGCCCTTCCTGAAACCTTCTGCATCTTTCTATGTTGTCGGGAACAAGCTGCGGACAGAAATTAGCTAACCGTGTGAAAAGCGCTTCATACTCTGTAACTGTCATGTTCCCCTGCTTGATATTCTGTAACTGCCTGATTTTCTCATTAAGAAAAGTGGGTGGATAGGATTTGAGATGAAACTCCTCAGAGAAATCCTGCCAGGAAAGCTCTGTACCTCTCCTCTTTTCTTCCACACCACGCCACCACAACTCAACATCGCCTGTTAAAAGGTAGACCGCATGATTGATCTTCTTATCTTCTGGAAGCTCCATCAGACGAAAGACCTTTTCTATCTGTCTAAACCACTCATCAGCTTCGGCGGGATCTGTAGTGCCACTAAACTCTGTGCCACCAAGCTTCTTCACAAGCTCATACGATCGCATCAGATCCTTACTGCTGGTAGAAGAAGAATCTCGCCTATCAGCCTTGTACCTTTCTTTGGTCTCCAGGAACATCCTATACATCCTGGATGCTTCATCCACGTGGTCACCACCACCTGGACCCAAGTACCGAGGGTCAGGGCCAACATGGCTCTCGGCCTGATCATCACGATCAAAGCCTCTTCCTGCCATCTGCAATGATATAATAGAATATTTCCTATTAGAAAACTACAGATAGAAGAAAGACACTTAAACCTTAATCCTATTGGTCTCTTATCGTCCCCTGACCTTGAGTAACTATGTACTCAAACCAAAGCTCTGATACCAAAAATTGTCGCGCCCCAATCTCACATCAACCACAAACCCCGAAATTAGGGCACGACAGGTGGGGTTAACACATAACCAACCATTCATCACTTTTTAAAACAATTCAAGGCATTTAAATGATAACCAAGTTTAAACTGTAAACAGAAAACTGAGCAAACTGCAGGAACTTTTCTATTTAACTGATTAAAGATACAAGCAAGGTCTACAGCATAATATATTGATTAACATAAAGAAAGCATAACATTAATTTACATCTTTGTACACATTCTCTCTCTCACTCACACCTTGTCCCGAAGATCGAGGGGAAAGGACTAAGAGACCTCTAACTAGACTAACTACAAACCTTCTATCAACTAAGCGTTAGGATGAAACGATCCTTCTGATCCTTGATGTTGTTGTTGACCTGAAAATGTTTGAGTAGAGGGGTGAGCCTACTCGCTCAGTGAATAACATTTCACTTAGCTATCACTAAACAACTCGTCAGGTTTATAAACTGAAAATAAACATATATGCAGTTCAAGCAGGGAAATTCTATTGACATAGCGAATATACAGATAATAATCACATTTCTATGCATCAACAGGTATCTCTGGTAGATAAACAGTTATATAAATTTACTGTGATCCTACATGATTACTTATTCATATTATTATTATTATTATGCCCTAAATATATGCAGTGTACTCTGCATATAAAGATCCGTAACAAGTCCATGCTACGGTCCCACCGTACAAGACTTAGCGACACACCCGGGAAATGCTAAGTCTGACTACTGTCCTGGTCTGCTACAGGAATCCCAGGCTCACACGGCCTCACTGCACTCTCAAAAGAGTGTACTCTAGACTCCTCCTTTAACCTGAGCACACAGGCGGAGAGTCTCACAGGGTTACCTTCGTGACACAAGCACGAATGGTGTTAGATAACTGTGTTTTCTTTTCTTTTCCCAGTGCCACCGTGACACACGCACGGATTATTGTTGAACACTGCTTTTCTGCCCTCGTGCCACCGTGACACACGCACGGATTATTGTTGAACACGAGTCACCGACCATCTAGACACACGCTAGTAGGTCGTTTCACCCCAAGGTGCAGACCTTTCGAGGGGTTCTACGGTGTTAGGGCACCTAAGTCTATTAACTGATTAACAAGTAAACAATTAAACAAGAATATTACATAGCAACTGTAAGATATATAATTTCCTTTTTTTTTCATCATTCACATCACGCATTTCAAGTTCCAATAAACTTATCACACTAAAATGTACATGCTACACTGTTTAAAGGTCATATCAACTGATACTGAAGCAAATAAGCATTTAAAATGAGTTAAATAATGATTTCTAAATGAACTGCCACTCACCACTTGAAACTCGGCCGATCACTATGGAACTCGGCCGAACACTTCCCAGAATCTGTAACTCGGCCGACCAACCTCGGCCGACCAACTGGCAACTCGACCGATCCTCTGGGGAACTCGGCCGATCAGGACACCGCTTATACACCTACAAGGAAACTCGCCCGATCAGGACCAAACTCGGCCGACAAAAATGCTGTTCGGTTACCCAAATAAGAAACTCGGCCGACCGAATAAGAACTCGGCCGAACCGCGCACAGGCAGAAAACAAAAACGACCTGAAAGAGTCGATTTCTCTCGAATCGACGGGAAAAACTCAAACAAACACCGCCAAACGTTCGCAATCGATGCATAGCACCAAAACGGACTTGAAGGGGGAAGAGAAACGAGCTAGGGCTGCTCCTTGCGCCCCAATCCTCAAGCTGTTTCCCTGCAACCGTAGCTTCATCTGCGAATCCAAATCGAATTGACGGAGAAGGTGATCAACGGAGGGAAGAGGACGAGCTACAGCAGCTGATCGGAGCAAAACGAAGCTCCGACGTCTCTCCCTTCTCAGCTCCCTCTCTCTCTCTCTTTCTCACGCGGAAGAAGAACGCTGCTGCGTTCCTTCGTTTCTGAGAAATGAAACGAGTTAAGGAAGAGAGAAAGGATAAGGAGGAAACTTAGGGGCCTAAACGCAAAGTTCAAAACTTTCAAAAATTACAAACGGGTCCCTATAAGCCCAAAAACATGCAACTTTTGACTCGAAGGTCGGATTCGAACGATTTCTCTGGCAACGCTTCCAGCGTAAGATCCTACACGCTTTAGAAGCTAGAAAACACACTAAGCACATATCATATCCATTCTAAACATTATTAACAAAAACAGGCTTATAACTTAACACATCAGCTAAACTCTTGCTTAACAGCGTACTTACAGGATAAGCTCGACGCGGGTCGTAACAACAACCCAATCGGACATAAAAGAATATAAACAACAAAATAAGAATGAATCAAAAGAGTATATAAACAAGGCATACATGTGTAACATTGGTGACAAAACCAGAATAATATATCATGTAGGTAGGAAATACACATCTACCAAAAATATGAGGTGAGTGGGAACCGTCTACATCCGCTCTAAATATGGAGTGGGTAGGAACTGTATACATCCACCCGAGTAGGATATGATACACATTTTCTCAATTATATTTTCATGTGCAAGAATTATCACCTCTGCACTCATATGTGGGAATGTTCACATCCACATAAAATAACATGTATAATTATACTAGTAGTCACCACATGATGCATATCAAAAGCTAAACAAGAATAATGTGCCATAAAAGTAACATCCACTACCATGGTGGAAAAAAAAGCACATATCATAAATTAATCCAACATGCACAAAGCATATGAAAAAGAGTCCAAGAGATTATCTATGATCACAAGATCAATATTAAATAAGGTAGTTCACATGAACCTTGATTTTCAAAAGAAAAGACATTGAGTATAGGATAATGTCCATAGGACCAATAGAAAGATGATTTAGGTTAATTTCTCAACATAGAATAATAGGAGATGCAAAACATACCTCTCTTCAGAGTTTACTCTATCCAAAGCCAAGTCTAGGTCCAAGCCTAGGCCTCCAAAGAACCTATTAAGGATATATATAGATTTTAGGTCAACTCCACATTGAATATTCAAACCCTAAAAATCATCTTTTTATGATTAGTAAATTAGGTTATCAAAACCATGCCATATTTTAGTTTACCATTTTCTGAGTCCAAAACATATTTTATTATACTTTTCTGGATTATATATATTTAGTTATGAATTTTACAAGTTATTACTTATTTAGATTAATCCATTAAAATTACTTATTATTAATCATTAGATTTAGGCAACAAAACGAACACCATTAGAAAGCCCTTATTTTTCTGAATTTATTGATTATTTATTTGTAATTTTTGGATAAGTAGGGAATTAGTTATGGATTTTAGAAACACTGACTAATAAGAAACTTAGGAAAAACTATGTGTAGACTCGAAATCCAGATACTAAATACTGAGGTGGACCAATAGGAGTTGGCCACCCAGAATTGTAGCCCCACCATCACAGGTTCTCACATAAAATAATACATATAGAAAAATGATGATAGTACCCCTAGACAAAAAGAAAGAACCAAGGAGTCACGAGCCGGTTAGTAATTTCTCTCAGGGCCATCTTCCTCAATGGGTTCCCAGCGCGATGGATCATCGGAGGTTGACATTGGAAAACCAGAACTGGTTATCAACTTTGACGATCAGCAGAGGATGGTGTCATCGGCCCAGGGTTCTCTACGCTCTGTCGGACTCAAACTCCATAATTGGAAGGAGTTCCATATCAACTACCACACGATCTGCCATGACTTGGTAAAAGGGTGTAGGCAAAAAATTGAAATCGAGAACTGGATAAAGCTAACAAAAATAACTTGTGAGCCGACTTTGCAAGGTCACAACAAACACAGAGGAAACAACCCCTGGACAAAAATACTGGAAATAATACCAAGAAAGAACAATCGGAGCTGATGAACCTGATACATGGGTCCAAGTTGAGGATAGAGCAATAGACAAAACTGTAGGGTAACTAGTGCATAGGTAACAAAGTTGGGTGGTTGAGGAAACTTACCACGTAAGGAATTCGATCCCCGAGGTCGGAGGCATCCCGAAGAGCAAAGAGGACCCATCAATGAAGAGAGGATATGCCGCGAAAAAACACCGAGCAAGAAAACCAATTGGGGGCTGAGGAGCAAAGTAGAAGGTCCGACGGCCGATTTTGGGAACTCGCACGAAGATGGGAGGCGACAACAAAGCTTCTGTGAAAAATGATGGAAAAAACCAAATTGGGTTTTTCCTATTTATAGGGAATTAGGGCTTGTGCAAGGGATCAACATGTTCGGAATTGAAAGAGGAATTCATAGGCGAAAGAATCTCGTGGAACCATACACTGAGGAGAGAGAACAAAGGAGATGAAAGATTTGTGGAAACAACTATTGCGGTTGGTCTCCTACTTGAGGTAGGAGATGACACCCCAACCGTTGGATCAAGTAATCAACGACCCATATCATCTGAAAAATCATATTAAGAAACTAAGGCGTATGACAATGTGACAAAATCAAATTTAATTTAATAAAGTGACATTACATTAATTTCCTTTTACTCTTTCTTCTTTTGGGGGTGCAAACAAACTCCAAAGTAGATGAAATTTGACACCCTTTGTTATGAGAAATCCGAATATATAATTAGATTTGCCTTTTGAGAACTTTTAATGTGTTAAATAAATCAAATCTTATTTTCTCCTTACTCCTTCATTAATGGCATTAGGATTATCAAATTTGATGAAACTTCATCCACAAGTCATATGTAATGTGTTGGATACGAATTTTCCATCAATTTTACATGTTGGAGTTGTTTGTATATTTATTTAATATTTTGAAGGTTCTACATACTTTCTCTCTCTTGATTTTACCTTTTATCAAACATCTCCCTAAATGGATGAAAATTCACTTAAAGGCTATATTTATTATGTAGATTATGAATCTAAGATTATTTTCCTCTTTTGGAGTCATTAATTATTTTATTTGATATTTGGGAAAAATTCAAATATTCTCTTACCAAAATAAATTAAATTAATTATTGTCATGTGTATAATGTGAAACTTGACTCTCAAGGCAATTGGGACCCAAGGAACCTGATTCTTAACTTAGATTCTACTTTTAGGATTCTTGTTAATGAATCACGTCACAATTAATATTTGAGCCTATTATCCTCACATTTATCGTCGTTGTTATTTTTATCCTTCTAATTATGTTCAAAACTTCACCTAAATATTTATGTGATTATTAAGCTCGAATTATCATGTATTCCCCATGTGCCACCTTTTATGTTCCATTATTGGTCTAAATCTAATGTGAGAACATTAGGTTACATTAGGGCAATTTATGCATGTATTATTTCATTAGGGTTATGCTAAACTTTATTTGGCTAAATCCAAAAGGTCAAACTTCCAGGGTAGGGTCTGAGATCTAGTACGTTACAACACACCACCCCTTAAAGGGATTTCATCCTTAAAATCAAAACATCCACATGTAAGAAAACAACTTATTCACCACTCCTTAAAGGATTCATCTTATTAAGTCAAAACTATTCTTTAGATACAAAGGGTTCCACTACACGTCCTTACATCCATACATAAAAGCATTATGCAAAAAGGGAAACATAACTTGTAAAGCCTAACTATAGAACTATGGGTCAACTTGTTCTTGTCCTTGGTCATCGTCATGAACCTCTTCACCATCCAAAGCAAAAACTCTTCCAGCTTGCCTTTCCACATGTCTTCCTCTATTGTTGTTACCATTATTCTGATGAGGTACTTGAGGTGCTTGTTGTTGAGCTGGTAGTTTCCCATTATGAAGCTTGGGGCAGCTACGTCAGATGTGCGTAGATTTATTGCAGTAATGACATATTAGTAATCTATCCTTTCCTCAAGCATTGGAATCCTTAGATAGACGATCACCTTCAGGGTGCTTCCTTTTATGATTGTTCTCCTTGTGTGACTGGAAATCAAGGTATGATTCCACAGCTAAGGCCTTATCAACCATCTATTGAAAGGCCAAGGATAGTTGTGGAATAAGAGCATGACCCACATTGTAGTTAAGCCCTTAAAGGAATAGGTCAGCCCTACGTTCTTCACTTAATCAAACTGCATAATGTTTCAATAGAAGAAACTTTTGTACAAAAGCAGAAACAGATAGGGAACCTTGCTTCAAATTGTAGAACTCAACTTCCTTCTTCTTTGGAGCAGCAGTGCAGATGTACTTCCCATGAAAAAGCACCAGAAACTACTCCCAGGTCATGGTTGAGATGTCACGAGTCCTTGCAATTCCATTCCACCAAACTCTAGCTGGTCCATCAAGAACATAGGCAGTAAATCTGACCTTCTGGTGTGGAGGACATGCCATACCATCAAAAGTCCTCTCTATAGCTAACACCCAATCATTATCTTTGTCCACCATCTCTAGTTCTCCTTCACCCTTGAAGTAGGGTGGTTGCATCTTCATGAACTCCATGATTGAGTACTCGTTAGGTTTGTAGACACAGGTGGGTTGTTTAACTTCCCTGCCATGGCTGTGGAGAGAAGTTGTCTCAACATGGTCAACTCTTGTTCAGGAGTGAGGACTATTCCCGAATTAGAAGCAGTAGATGCTGGGGTTTCTTGTCCTACTGATGGTCCACTTCCTGTTGGAGGTGTTCCTTGTGTCACTGGAGTAGTAAAGGGTGGATCTATCCTTGACATACCAAACCTTGGGTTTTGGGGTGTCTTGCAACCATACTGGTTGTTAATAGTCAAGTTATCTCCCACCATTAGGGTTTTGCCTACACAAGGCAAGGTACTAGGTATAAGCAACCTAAGATAAAGGTAAACATACTAAGGGAGACAAGATTGAAATAGTTAGATAACTGACTGCTAGTGGCTCTGATACTATGTTGTAAGGAGTGGGATCCCAGAGGGGAACCACTCCCTACTAGAAATAAAGAGGCAACATCCCTTTAACCAAACACCACACAAAAATGTTCAACAAGGGATGATAACTCATTCATTCAACATGTATGTATCATAACACAATAAGTAGCAGCGGAAGAGAACTTTATCTAATTATTACAAAGCTTGATATCTTTATACATCACTACACCACACATGGATGAGTCAAAGGAAAACTATCTTAAACAAACAAGGATCCAACTAAGGGTCATCTAACCACCTCTTTCATGTCTCCCAAAAGTACAGCTACAAAGGCTGTTGCCCAAGTCCACCTTGCTATCCTCTCCTTGATCTAAACCTGGGGTTGGAAGCATACCCCAAAAAAAGGATAAGAAAAGGAAAACATAAGCAAAAGCTGATATGTGCATAATAAATAAGAAAAATTGAGCAATATATGGAATTAAGGACAACAAATATAAAGGCTTACCTTGAAAGAGAAAAGTATTACCCAACTGGGCATAAAAGAATATAAACAACAAAATAAGAATGAAGCAAAAGAGTATATAAACAAGACATACATGTGTAACATTAGTGACAAAACCAGAATAATATATCATGTAGGTAAGAAATACACATCTACCAAAAATATGAGGTGAGCGAGAACTGTATACACCCGTTGTAAATATGGAGTGGGTAGGAACTGTATACATCCACCCGAGTAGGACACGATACACATCTACTTAATTATATTTTCATATGCATGAATTATCATCTCTGCACTAAAATGTGGGAATGTTCACATACACATAAAATAACATCTATAATTATACTAACAGTCACCACATGATGCATATCAAAAGATAAACAAGAATAATGTGCCATAAAAGTAACATCCACTACCATGGTGGGGAAAAGTACATATCATCAATTAAGTCCAACATGCACAAAGCATATGAAAAAGAGTCCAAGAGATTATCCGTGAACACAAGATCAATATCAAATAAGGTAGTTCACATGAACCATGATTTTCAAAAGTAAAGACATTGTGTATAGGCTAATGTCCATAGGACCAAGAGAAAGATAATTTAGGTTAATTGCTCAACATAGAATAACAGGAGATGCAAAACATACCTCTCTTCAGAGTCTACTCTGTCCAAATCCAAGTCTAGGTCCAAGCCTAGACATCTGAAAAACCTATTAAGGATATATATAGATTTTAGGTCAACTCCACATTGAATATTCAAACCCTAAAAATTGCCTTTTTATTATTAGAAAATTAGGTTATCAAAACCATGCCATATTTTAGTCTACCTTTTTCTAAGTCCAAAAAATATTTTATTATATTTTTTTGACTTATATATATTTAGTTATGAATTTTACAAGTTATTGCTTATTTAGATTAATCCATTAAAATTACTTATTATTAATCATTGGATTTAGGTGACAAAACCAACACCACTAGAAAGCCCTTATTTTTCTGAATTTATTGACTATTTATTTGTAATCTTTGGATAAGTAGGGAATTAGTTATGGATTTCAGAAACACTAACAATACGAAACCTAGGAAAAACCATGTGTAGACTCGAAATCTAGATACTAAATACTAAGGTGGACCAATAGGAGTTGGCCACCCAAGATTGTAGCCCCACCATCACAGGTTCTCACATAAAACAATATAGACTAAAAAATGATGATAGTACCCCTAGACAAAAAGAAAGAACTAAGGAGAGTCAGGGGCCGATCGGTAATTTCTCTCAGGGCCATCTTCCTCAATGGGTTCCCAGCACGATGGATCATCAAAGTTCAACATTGAAAAACCAGAACTGGTTATCATCTTTGACAATCAACATAGGATGGTGTTGTCGGCCCAGGGTTCTGTACACTCTGCCGGACTCGAACTCCATAACTGGAAGGAGTTCCATAGCAACTACCACCCGATCTGCCATGGCTTGGTAAAAGGGTGTAGGCGGAAAATCAAAACCAAGAATTGGATAAAGGCTAACAAAAATAACTCGCGAGCTGACTTTGCAAGGTCAAGATGAACACAGAGGAAACAACCCCTGGACAAAAAGATCGGAAACGATACACAGAAAGGATAGCAGGAGCCGATGAACCTGATATAGGGGTCGAATTTGAGGACAAAGCAATAAACAAAACCGCACGGGTAACTAGAGCATAGGTAACGAAGTTGGGTGGCTGAGGAAACTTACCACATAAAGAATTTGATCCCGGAGGTCAGAGGCGGCCCGAAAAGCAAAGAGGACCCAATGATGAAGAGAGGATCTGCCACGGCAAAACACCGAGCAAGCAAACCAATTGTGGGGCTGAGGAGCAAAGTAGAAGGTCCAACGACCGATTCTGGGAACTCACACGAAGATGGGAGGCGACGACAAAGCTTCTATGAAAAATGATGGAGAAAACCAAATTGGGTTTTTCCTATTTATAGGGAATTAGGGCTAGTGCAAGGGATCAACAGGTTTAGAATTAAAAGAGGAATTCATAGGCAAAAGAATCTTGTGGAATCGTGCACTAAGGAGAGAGAACAAAGGAGGAGAAGGATTTGTGGAAGCAACTGTTGCGGTCAGTCTCCTACTTCAGGTAGGAGATGACACCCCAACTATTGGGTCAAGAAATCAATGACCCAGATCATCTAAAAAATCATATTAAGAAACTAAGGCACGTGACAGTGCGACAAAATCAAATTAAATTTAATAAAGTGACATTGCATTAATTTTCTTTTTCTCTTTCTTCTTTTGGGGGTGAAAACAAACTCCAAATTAGATGAAATTTGACACCCAACCTATTTTTGATATGAGGAATTCGAATATGCAATTAGATTTGCCTTTTGAGAACTTTTAATGAGTTAAATAAATCAAATATTATTTCTCTTTCCTCCTTCATTAATGACATTAGGATTATCCACATTTGATGAAACTTCACCCACAAGTCATATTTAATGTGTTGGATACGAATTTGCCATCAATTTTACATGTTGGAGTTGTTTGTATATTTATTTAATATTTTGAAGATCTACATACTTTCTCTCTCCTGATTTTACTCTTAATCTAACATCTCCCAAAATGGATGAAAATTCACCCAAAGGCTATATTTATTATGTAGGTTACGAATCTAAGATTATTTCCCTTTTTGGAGTCATTTATTATTTTATTTGATATTTTGGGAAAAATTAGATCTTCTCTTACCAAAATAAATTAAATTAATTATCATCATATGAATAATGTGAAACTTGACTCCCAAGGCAATTGGGACCCAAGGAACCCTATTCTTAACTTAAATTTCACTTTTTGGATTCCTTTTAATGAATTATGTCATAATTAATATTTGATCCTATTATCCTCACATTTATCATCATTATTATTTTTATCCATCTAATTATGTTCAAAACTTCACCTAAAGATTTATGTGTGATTATTAAGCTCGAATTATCATGTATTCCCCATGTGCCACTTTTTATGTTCCATTATTGGTCTAAATCTAATGTGAGAACATTAGGTTACATTAGGGCAATTTATGCATGTATTATTTCATTAGGGTTATGCTAAATGTTGTTTGGCTAAGTCCAAAAGGTCAAACTTCTAGGGTAGGGTCTGAGATCTAGTATGTTATAGGGATCGTCTTCCTCAACAAATCTGGCATCTACCACTGGTAATCAAGTTACCTCTTTGTTGGCTTCTGGTTCAACTTCGTCATGGGTGGTTGATTCATATGACTGGTATGAGGAGACTACTTCATTCCAATGACTCACATATTCCTCACAAATCTGTGACCATAGCAAATGATTCAGCAAGGAGAGTGTTAGCAAGTGGATCTATTTCTCTGACTCCTAAAATTGATCTTAAATCTATTCACTATGTGCCTGCATTTCCTTTTAATCTTCTTTCTGTTACAAAATTAATTGTAACTGTGAACTGTACAGTAACATTTGGGCCTTCTTGCTTTGTATTACATGATCTCAAGAGTATGAGGATGATTGGTGGGGGGCCTAGGAAAGGTGATCTTTACCTCTTCCATGGTGACAGACTATCTCGCCAAGTATCTGCTCCTGCTCCAGCTATCTTTTTTAGCAGTTCTCCCTTGCTGTGGCACTACATATATGGACATCCTTTGTCGGAGAGCTTGAGAAAGTTAGAACATGAGTTATCCCAAGTGTCTTCATTAGAGTGTCAGTCCTATTAACTGGGAAAATATCCTAGAATGTCTTATCCCAGTCGTGTCAATAAACAGGCTTCTTGTCCCTTTGAGTTAGTCCACAGTGATGTTTGGGGTCCTGTAAAGACAAATAGCTATAATGTTTTTTGCTATTTTATTTCATTTGTGGATGATTTTTCTTGCATGACATGGATTGATTAGTTGAAAAGTCAAGAGTATGTTTTATCCATTGTCAGACATTTTCATCAAGAAATAATAGTTCAATACAATTGCAGTATTAAAATTCTTCAATCTGATAATGCCTTGGAATATGTTCAAAATGCTATGACTAATTTTTGTAGCTCCGTTGGGATGATCCACCGTACGTCTTGTCCTCACACCCTCAACAAAATGGGGTAGCTGAAAGAAAAAATTGTCACCTTCTTGATATTACCAGAACAATTATGTTTCAATCTAATGTTCCTAAGAAGTTCTGGTCTGATGCTTTACTTACTGCTTGTTTTCTTATCAATAGGCAACCCTCTCTTTTACTTCAAGGACGTACTCCTCTCTCTGTCTTACGTCCCAAGGATCAGCCTTTCCTTGTCCCCCTCAAAGTGTTTGGTTGTACGTCTTTTGTCCACAATTTTGATCCTAAGGCTGATAAGTTATCCCCTAGGTTTATTAGGACTCTTTTTCTTGGGTACTCCAACACCAGCAAAGGATGCAAGTGCTATTGTCCCAGTCTTCGTCATATGTTTGTGTCGAGGGATGTAACTTTCCATGAATCCACACCATACTTCTCTAGTGTTCCCAGGAAGGGGGAGCATTTGTGTGAAAGTGAGAGAGTGCCACCATCAGACATCAGTGAGAGAGTACCACCTATCATTCCTGAATATACTATTATTCAGGAATAACAGCCAGTAGGTGATACATTAATTCAACAATATCCACATGTTTATAGAAGACGAGGCAGGCATGATCCATAGGAGGTAAAGACTCTGGTTTCTAAGCCTTCCCCATATTCCTCTACTCAAGAGATTTCTGAAGAACCATCTGACCTTGATGTTCCCATTGTTATTCGCAAAAGGTACTCATTCCTGTACTATTCGACATCCTATTGTAAATGTGTATTGTTTGTTAAAATTATCTAAGCATGCCTAGTCATTTGTTCTTGGGATTGATTCTGTGGTCATCCTAAGAAATCATCTTGATGCTATGAAAGATATTGGCTGGAAACATGTAATGCATATGGAAATGTCTGCTCTTCTACAAAACAACACATGGGAACTTATTGACTTACCTCCAGGTAAAAATGTTGTGGGCTGCAGATGGGTATTCACAGTAAAACATAATCCAGACGGTTCAGTTGAGAGATTGAAGGCTAGATTGGTGGCAAAGGGTTACACTTAGACATATGGAGTTAATTTCTTTGAGACCTTTTCACCAGTGGCTCATTTGAATTTAGTGCAGATTCTTATTTCTCTGGCTACTACCTTTGAATGGCCTCTATTTCAACTTGATGTCAAGAATGCCTTTCTCCATGGTGATCTACAGGAAGAGGTGTACATGGAGCAACCTCCTGGTTTTATTGCTTGGGGGGAGTGTCAGAAAGTGTGTAGATTGAAGAAAGCCATCTATGGATTGAAACAATCTCCTAGAGCTTGGTTTGATAAGTTCAGTGATGTTGTACTAAAGATGGGCTTCTCTCGTTCTAAGACTGAACACTCCTTATTTTACTCTAGCTCTTCTGTTGGATCCATCATTATTGTTGTATATGTTGATGATATAGTTATCACTGGCATTGATTCTACATGCATATCACGTGTGAAGGAAGGATTGTAGGGACACTTTCATACAAAGGATTTGGGCAAACTGAGATATTTTCTGGGCATTGAGGTACTTAGATCTCATGCAGGTACTAATTTGTCTTAGAGGAAATATGTGCTGGATTTACTACATGAAGCTGGCATGAGTGTCTACTCCAATGGACTATCATGTGAAGGAGATGACCGATGATACTGATTATCCAGATCCATGATACTATAGGAAATTTTTTGGTAAACTAATATATCTAATAGTTACTCACCTTGACATTTCTTTTGATATAAGAGTGGTGAGTCAGCATATGAGCTCACCACAACAGTCACACTGGACGACTGTCTACCGTATTCTGAGATATCTAAAGGGTGCACCCGATAAGGGGATCACCTACTATAGACCCAAGACTCTTGTATCTACTCTTATTCTTACTGGTTATGCAGATGCATACTGGGCTGGTAATCTGAATGACAAGAGGTCTACTTCTAGGTATTGCACATTTCTAGGAAATCACCTTATCACTTGGAAAAGCAAAAAGCAGAATGTTGTGGCTAGATCAAGCGTGGAGGCTGAGTACCGAGTAATGGCTCATGCCTGTTGTGAGTTGCAGTGGGTCCAATCTTTGCTTTCTAAGTTAAAGGTTCATGTTTCATCTCCCATATAGCTCATATGTGACAATTAGGCTACTATCTACATTGCCAAGAATCCAGTCTTCCATGAACGCACTAAGCATATAGAGGTTGACTGCCACTTTATCAGAGATTAGATCAAGAATGGCACTGTTGTGACTCCGCATGTCAAATTTGAAGATCAACTTGCAGATGTCCTCACAAAGTGTAATAACCTGGAACTTCACCCATTATATGCGACCCCAAATTTTAGACCTCACCCTTGCTCTCACTTTTAGCTTCATGATTGAATGTTTTTTGATGCTCTATGGGTTTGTCCTATGGACATGAGTCTTGTGGTGACACTCAATTGGCTTTTAGGTCTAAGTTTTAGAATACTTAACATGCTACCATCTTGGAATCTAAACCAATATTCTTATATTTCTCTCTTATGTACATCAAGTTATAATTCTTTCAATTGTGAATCCAACGGTATAAATTTCATCTCAATTGGATATTCAGAACAAAAGTTATGACATGTTGAAGATCACTATCTTGATAATGTATATGTGACTCCTTTTTCCTTGTTTTGGGCCAAACACAAATATTTTGGGCCCAAGTGGGCATCCAGCCCTGGCGCCCATCTTCCCACTTGAACCCCATCCGCCTCAAACCGTCTCGGCCAATCATGGCCCGTGGATCTTGTTCCTACCAACTTGAACCTTTGGATTGCCACCTCGAGGATCACACTCCAAATCAACGGCCGGAAACCCACCCTGTTCCTCCATACTGCTCACCAACGAAGGTAACGCCGGTGCCATCTACCCCTCTTGGCGCCACCGGAGGTCTCATTTTCCCGCCAATGTAACACCCTTTTACCTACTCTTGGCCTATAAAACCACTCCCCTAACTCCTTTCCCCACCTTTTCTTCTCGTTTTGCTAACCCTAGCACCCTCTAGCCTTCTTCTCCTTCCTCTATCCTCAGGCCGGCGCCGTCATGAGGACCTTTGGGCGTATCTCCTTTGTAGGGTTTCAGAGGAAGCTGCATGGGGTTGCGGGTCCGTAGGGCTTCCACGAGATCCAACGACAACTCTGTGACCTCCTCTAGAAACCGTGCACCCACTTTGAGTCTCGTCGGCGAACTGCTCCGAGCAGCACTACCGCACGAGCTCAGGCAGTTGGCACAACTTGACTGACCGCATGGCTAATCAAGCAGCGACACACATCAATGCAGAGCGGCGGGGCACCACTAGCAATCAACACGGAGTGACCAACTGCGTCCATGGGCCACCCATAGCTAGAACAAGCAGACCGAACGCTGGGCCCATTAGTCGTAGGCCCAGACCGGGGGAGCGCCTCACCTGGGAGCTATGCAGCCTCTCCATAGTCGCTAGATCATGATCTGACGATCCAAAACCCCATGTTTAAGGTATTTTATTTGAAAAATGATATCTAGTCACCTCTTGAGCCTTTTTAGTCATGCAATATATGTTTTTTCACCTACAAAACGAGATCTATCCATTGGAATTGGTTTCAGGACCTAATTGTACTCACTATTCTTTTTTTTCTTCTAACGTGATGCTTTGGCACTCTTTTAAGGATCTGTATGCCCTTTTGTGCTTTTTTTGATGTATTGATGATCTATGACCCAACATGCATACAAATATGTAGCCCTACACTATTGTAAATGCGACCTAACTTCCCTGGACCTATTTTAAGCACCTTAATGTTCTTTTAACCTACCATGACTTGAAGTTTGTTCCTTTATGTGCTTAAGCAATACAACTTGATCATTTGTGAGATTTTGGTATATTGGTTGTCACCATGAATGGTTGATCTTCGAGATCAGAACCTTATAATGAGCATTGTGCTCTCCTAGATCAATAACTCATGCTAAATGGTTCATGTTTGACTAATACGACCACAAATGCCTAGTTTGTACATAAAATGACTAAGTTAATCTTGTTGTTTCCCCACGATGAATTGGGATTTTTATGCTAATTCCATGCTCTACCTTGTTCAAATCAGTAGGTTTATCACTCATGTAGCACTATAAGCCAAATCGATCTATCATATGCTCTTAATGCTCCTATGGTTTGGGAAATCTACTCTATTGCTTTGAGATTGATCTAATATGACTTAATCATGATCTTTCATGTTAAACCATGATGATGCAATCTAAATATCATGTTTTCCCTATTTGATGTATGAAAGTAATCTTGAAAGTGTTGTACTCGTGTGCAAATTTTATGAAAACTCAAGATCGGATATAAGTGCTTTGTGTTTGAGGTACACTATTGATGCAGTGAGATAAGGTGAAAATCATGTTTTACACCTCATGTTAGATGCAGTCCCTATTGACTATATTGATGTTGTCCCTATTTTGATCAAACCTCAAACACAACTAAGCCCAAACTCACCCTTTTAGTAGGTAGTGTGCCACATACCTTATTATGACTATGTCTTTGGACCCCTAGATTACGATGTGATGACTTGAATTCAAGAGGCATTTCCCTATCGACTTGTATGCCTCTTTGTAAGCTCAATTTTGAACAAACATGATGGACACGGATATTACTCTAGCTCTAGCGTTATCAAACTCTTGAGTTCTCAAGTTGACTTCTCCAAATATACCCTTACATTGATCTTGAAAGGAAGGGAACGGAATTTGACATTGATTTTGTAAAATCTTGAAATATGGTTGCCCTATTAATGATCTAGATGTTGAACTCGAGATCTGGTGAAATATGATTTGATAGTTGATACTCTAACTATTTGGATATGCTTGAAGGATCGCACCTAATATAGACCAATGTGCCGGATTAGGGTGGTGGTTGACTCATGAATTCCCTAATCTAGGCCACACCCCTATTTTGGCTACCTCTAAATCATCATCTTGATTGATCATTTAGAGTTCGAGAAGGTAACCCCTTCCACCCGATTATGATTTCTCTACCTAAGTCCCTTATAGGTCAAACACATGAGGATTTTGACACTCGATCTTGAATCTTAAATTAATGATGATCTTGAAATATGATATAGTTGACTATAGTTAGTGGTTAGGTTCTTAGAAAGACATGGACCTAGATCATTCATCAACCATGAATTCTATGAAAATGAACTCGATATTGATGTCAGGAAATGCTGAATAATGCTCAAAATGTTGCTCAAACGTTGCTCGATTAATGTATATAAATGAATGATCACCCCTAAGGTATAAATAAGAATTGAAACCCTAGCTTGGAAATGTTTGGACATATGATTTGATGTCCAAACTTGACTCTCGATATTGCATAGTGAAATCTCAACTCATGATTATTGGTCTCAGTGTTGACTTGACTCCTATGATCACCCTATTTGGATCTTGAGATCACCCTCGATATATGACTAATAACTTTCATGTTCCCGTATATAAAATTTGAAACTAAGACTATGTTGTTTCGCTCGATTTATGACTTAGGGTTAAGCTTCATGTGGACTAGGGTGGGCCCTTCCATCGATTTTGAGCATGAAATCATGATGTTGAAATACGATGTTGTCTCGAATTGTTGAAATATGAAATCTCAATCATGGATGTATAACCCCACCTAGACCAATGTAGAAGCTAGGACCCTAAATGTTGGGAAAGAAAGTCATGTCTTACTCTTGAACTCTATCTGATTAACTTGAAATGTGATCTCTCCAAATTTTGTGGTATATAAGGTACTCTCTCCAAAATTTACGACTCATGTGATGATACTTCCAATTTGATGATCTATGTGACTATATGTTGACCATGATGCTCGATTGCTCGATTTCAGAACGAGATGGATATTGTAAATGGTGATGATACCTTACGGGAGTACTATGACGATCTTGATATTGAAGGGGAAAAACTCAATCTCGATTGATGATTCGATTTAATTTTGGGGACAAAATTTCTTTTAAGGTGGGGAGGATGTAATAACCTGGAACTTCGCCCATTATATGTGACCCCAAATTTTAGACTCACCCTTGCTCTCACTTTTAGCTTCATGATTGAATGTGTTTTGATGATCTATAGGTTTGTCCTATGGACATGAGTCTTGTGGTGACACTCAATTGACTTTTAGGTCTAAGTTTTAGAATCCTTAAGATGCCACCATCTTGGACTCTATTTTGAATCCAACCAACATTCTTATATTGCTCTCCTATGTACATCAAGTTATAGTGCTTCCAATTGTGAATCCAACGACATAAAATTCATCTCAATCGGATATTCAGAACAAAAGTTATGACGTGTTGAAGATCACTATCTTGATAATGTATTTGTGACTCAATGGGATATTCAGAACAAATGTTATGACGCGTTGAAGATCACTATATTGATAATGTATTTGTGACTCCTTTTTCCTTGTTTTGGGCCGAACACAGCCATTTTGGGCCCAAGTGGGCATCCAACCCTGGCGCCCCTCTTCCCATTTGAACCCCATCCGCCTCAAACCTTCTCGGCCAATCATGGCCCGTGGATCTTGCTCCTACCAACCTAGACCTTTGGATAGCCACCTCACGGATCACACTCCAAATTGACAGTCGGAAACCCACCCTGTTCCTCCTTATTGCTCACCAGCGAAGGTAACACCGGTGCCACCTACCCCTCTAGGCGCCACCGGAGGCCTCGTTTTCCAGCCAATGCAGCACCCTTTTACCTACTCTTGGCCTATAAAACCACTCCCCTAACTCCTTTCCCCACCTTTTATTCTTGTTTTGCTAACCCTAGCACCCTCTAGCCTTCTTCTCCTTCCTCTGTCCTCAGGCCGCCGCCGCCACGAGGACCTTTGGGCGTATCTCCTTGGTAGGGTTTCGGAGGAAGCTCCATGGGGTTGCGGGTCCACAGGGCTTCCACGGGATCCAACGACAACTCTGTGACCTCCTCTAGCAACCGTGCACCCGCTTTGAGTCACGCCGGCGAACTGCTCCGAGCACCACTGTCGCACGAGCTCAGGTGGTTGGCACAACCTGACCGACCGCAGGGCTAATCAAGCGGTGGCACATAGCGATGCAGAGCGGCGGGGCACCACTAGAAATCCACACAGAGTGACCAACAATGTCCATGGGCCACCCATAGCTGGAACAAGCAGACCAAACACTGGGCCCAGTAGTCGTAGGCCTAGACTGGGGGAGCACCTCACCTGGGAGCTGTGCAACCTCTCCATAGCCGCTTGATCATGATTTGACGATCCAAAACCCCCAGTTTAAGATATTTTATTTGAAAAATGATATCTAGTCACCCCTTGGGCCTTTTTAGGCATGCAATATATGTTTTTGCACCTACAAAACGAGATCTATCCATTGGAATTGGTTTCAAGACCTAATTGTAGTCATTGTTCTTTTTTTTTTTCTTTTATAATGTGATGCTTTGGCACTCTTTTAAGGATCCATATGCCCTTTTGTGTTTTTTTGATGTATTGATGATCTATGACCCAACATGCATACAAATATGTAGCCCTACACTGTTGTAAATGTGACCTAACTTCCCTGGACTTATTTTAAGCACCTTAATGTTCTTTTAACCTACCATGACTTGAAGTTTGTTCCTTTATGTGCTTAAGCAATATAACTTGATCATTTGTGAGATTTTGGTATATTGGTTGTCACCATGAATGGTTGATCTTCAAAATCAGAACCTTATAATGAGCGTTGTGCTCTCCTAGATCAATAACTCATGCTAAATGGTTAATGTTTGACTAATACGAACACAAATGCCTAGTTTGTACATAAAATGACTAAGTTAATCTTGTTGTGCCCACATGATGAATTAGGATTGTTATGCTAATTCCATGCTCTACCTTGTTCAAATCAATAGATTTATCACTCATGTAGCACTATAAGCCAAATCGATCTATCATATGCTCTTAATGCTCTTATGGTTTGGGAAATCTACTCTATTACTTTGAGGTTGATCTAATATGACTTAATCATGATCTTTCATGTTAAACCATGATGATGTAATCTAATTATCATGTTTTCCTAACTCCAAATCAGAAATGATATGATGTTTATATCTAATCTAATGTGGATGGTTCACTTAGATCTAGGACCTAATGTTGATCCTTTTACTATGATTGAATAATCACATGTACATTGGAAGTTTGGAACTAAGATTGAAATATTTGGAACCTAGATCTAGGAAATCATCCACATGACTCCTATGATGCTTATTTACTCAAATCCTAGTGAACTAAGACACCATGGTATATCTTTTCCTTGTGAGCTACCCTTGGTTTGGATAATCTCTAGGATCTTACTCAAGAATGCTTAATCTTGTACTATACTCACAAGGTACATTACTCTCTTACCCTACTATGGTATTGGTTTGTTTGTATGTATGCTCGTATGAATGCTTGACTAATTAATTACTTGTTTGAGCTACTTGTTCTCTATGATTAGTACGCTCATTTTGCTTGAAATATGTTGAACAAACCTCGAACATAATTGAACTTGTCCATTATACAAACCTCGTGTAGCTGCTTGTATTCTCGGGATAAGGGCACAAGGTTGGGCGCCTTACTTGAGATGTCAAGATAAGGTGGACCATGTCGATAAAAAGGGTTGGCTAATCTTGAGCAACCTTACAAACCTTTCCAATGGGAAGCTGGTCAATGGCCATGATATGTTATTGAGTATAATGGAAAATACACTTAAAACATACTTTGTATAAAAGTTTTTATTAAATGTTAGCGTCTTGTTTCTACTTCTTGCTAATATGATGTTTCTAGCCAAGCAAGTTTTATAATACTCTTAAATTGTTTACATGCCTTTCATAGCGTACTTAATGCTCTAGCATTAATATGTTTTATTTATTGATTTTGTAGTTGCCAAAGATCCGCTGCACTTTGGACGCAAATGAAACATCGATAAGTATACTTAAATCTAGATATGGGTACATGTTTCTCTATCTCCTTTAATATTTTGTTGTCTTGTTGTTACTGCTTGTACATACATACTGTCTGTGTGAAATATTTTATGAGATCCATTCTATGGACGAACGCTCTGGTCCACTCACCTTTGGCTGTGTAGCCATTAGGACTGTGGACTTAGGGTAACAAACAATTCCGTGACACAAAGCCATTGAGTCCAGCAACATTCCAGAATTTTTGCAACAAGTTGGACATACATGATGTGTATGCTCCACCTTGAGGGGGAGTGTTAATATATCTCTTTATATTCTATTATTTGTAATTTCTATATATTGCTGTACCTCTACGTAATTTCTCTAATTTTTATTAATAAAAGTGTGAGGGGTCACGTTGCTTTGTGGCATCCACTTTTACAATAATCATGATCGACGTGTATTTTTCTTCTTCAAGAAAGTCAAGAGTCCTGTCCCAATGTTCGGCAGTTTGCAGTCAGCACTAACCATCCTAAACAGTTCATGTGAGAGGCCTAAGAACCCTGGATCTGAAAGCAGGAGTGAGTATGGCCCTAGCAAGACACTAAGAGGCTAGTCTACTAAAGATACAAGGCCGACTTGGTAGCTGGTGATTACAAAATCCTAATGGTAATAGGAATGAACAAGGCACTTCTTTTTAATCGAAATAGCATGCAAGGCTACCTTTTACATGGTGACGGTTAATCTCTGTGATTGCAAAATGCAATAATACAAAAAGTAGGATGTGTAACACATGTTATCACATCAGTAATTAAAAAATACACAATATAAAAAGTAGGATTAGCACAGACTATCACATTAGTTTTAAAGCCAGTAATTACAAAATGCAGTATGTAAAAAGAGGCTGTGTAGCATAAATTATCACTTCAGTTGATAACTGAAACACTAGGTTTTTCAAGACGGAAGGGAATGTTGCAGAGAACCATTCCCCCATTTAGATTAGGGATGGCAATGGAGCGGTTTTTCATTCAACCGCCCCATACCAATCCATACCAGTGGAAAACAAACCATCCGGTTTTCAGTCCATCTGCCCCATGGTATTTCTGGTCTCGCTGCCGGGTGACCGTGGGAATCCGTCTAGGCATCTACCACTTAGTGTACAAGAATGCAGTGCACAAAAATGAGAGCTCGCCGCATGCCAAATCTTTTGTCAGGTCGCATCCAGCGTTTCAATCCAAATCAAATGCATGACGAAGCTGCGAGTCAGGTGATGGACAGAGATATACGTATGCAGGCTGCATAATGCAGCTGCTCATTTTCAGTGAGAAAGGTCATATCAGATTCCCATTTCCTTATCCGTTACCACGGTAATTCTAACCATCCACACCGCCGGCAACCATTTACCAGGTGGTTAATGAAAAACGTGGGTGGTATGGTTCGGATTTTGGGAGTCCGCTGGTAACTGTTATTTTCAGCCATCCCTAATTTAGGTAGATATATGAATATTGAATATCTCTGCTTATTAAAAAGGATCACAGCAGAAAGGGTAGAATGAGACAAAAAGATCACAGACTACTCCCAAAACTTGTTTCTACCAATGCTTAGCTGTTTTCTTCCGTACTGTTCTATTTGCAACAAGTCATCCTTATTAAAGTTGATACATTTTCAAGGCGATAATGACACAAGGGAAATGTCCCTTGGGGACTGGCTCACTGGCTGGCGCACTCCCAAGTAACAAGTAGGAGCACCCTTCTTAGTTCTTAGACCACCTTAACCTAAGAACTCCAATGAATTGAGGTTCTTGTGATAGGGACAGAGAGGCTCTTTTATGGAACAGTTTCCCTTAATTTTGCCGGCAAGACCCATGATTAAGCAATGAGATTTCAGAAAGGGGACCAACCGCCAAGGAAATGAGAACACCTCCTTCAGCTTCAGGTCTGGGAACACTAGCTTGGTGCCTTAGAACAACCATGAATGAAAAACAAAAGTAAAAAACAAACTAGCTGTTAAATCACATACAAGCAGATCCATTAACGTGACATTGTCAAACAGATACAGTTGCCAACTTGCCACAATTTAATTACTTTCATCAGGAAAACTATTTACAAGATTGCTGAATGCAATTGCATATAAATATGAACCGTGACTGCCTTTTGTAGGATATGATGACTGGAGCCATTTAGGACCCCATCATTCTCCGGTTAGAAGGACATACAATATGTTATTATGAAACAAAAACCTTGAGGAAAGATGCCTAACCCTTGAAATAAACAATGGCTTGGTTACAGGAAGAGTGTGCTTCTGAACGGTTGGGCAGAGAACCACAATGGATACGTAATATTTTCCTTTGCAGTATATATTTGCTTCCACACCTTGTCCCTATGACAAAACATCAAAATCTTCCTTTGAGTTGCCATGAAAATCAAATCTCTACTCTGACTGATAGGGAATGCATCCACCGAAAGTCCCAAGATGCATCTTAAATGAACCTTTTCTGTCATCATCCATTCCTCTCTTGCATGGTCTCTCAACATCCAAATAGACATCCAATACCGCGAGACCTGGACCAAAGACACAGACCCATCAAGTTCCAAGAGGTAGATTCTCGTCCCCTTTCTACTGGCAGCTACTGCATCTGGCAAACCAATCTTCCTCCACACCTCACTGGCCAAATCAAGTGCAAGCAGATAAGAGCAGCTGTGGGTTAACCAGTGAAGCATCCCGCAGGCAAACACCACCTGGTGCCTGTTCATATGAGTGAACTCATCATAGAAAGTATAGACGAACCTCCTCCAGGAATTGGCCAGCGAGTCATAGATGAAGCACACCAGCTGGTCGAGAGGCCTACGCCCAAACGGCCTGTAAAAGCCAGCCAGTGCGACGTTGAACTTCCTGGAGAACGGCTCATATGCCAAACCGACAAGTGTGGCTTCATAGTCCGGACGGTAGCGGCTAAGGTTTCCCTCCCTTGCCCTGGGGAGCAGCCTGAACTGCCTGGTCATGGGGTTACAGACGTAATAGACTCCGCGGGTGGTAGAGCTTGCGCAGCACAGCAGGCCGCTGCACGAGGCCCTGACCCTCACTCTCTCACCGAGGAAATCCAGAGAGAACTCCGAGTGGCCGCCCCACCGGTCCACACAGACAAAAGTGGGCGGGCCGTAAATGTCGGAGGCTTCCGTCAACACCATGGGGTTTCGAGAAGATAAGCCATGGTGGAGATGGATGAAATGGTTTTCCGATGGGATTCTGTAGAAGAACTTGCACACCAGCTTGAACCTGAAGATGTCCTTGACGGGGAGCCTGGCTAAAATCTCGATGAGAAGGTCGTCCGGAAGAAGGCCTTTTGGGGAATCGACGGAATCCATATTCCTTTGAGGGAAATAAACAAGGGAGAAAAGGATTCTTCTTCTACCATATACCTTTCGGCAGGCGAAATCCCTATGCTTGTATATTGCCGAAAAGGGGAAGAAATGCTCCTCTTTCTATCATGAAAACATCGTCCAGATTACTGCAACCTATCAAATGCATCCAAACTTCGATCTCCAACAAGCGATCGGCTCTATTGATCCCGTGGCCCAGATTAAGTGATTTCATCCATCGGTGCTCGACGGGGCGCATAGAGAGAAAGATTCAAGTTTTGTCTTTCCTGTTCAGAGTATTCCAGACGGCTTCAGAGATCCATCGAACATGAAATGGTAAGACTCTAGCTGCTGCGGAAGCCAAACCTCTACTTCTTCTTACGCTTATCTCCCCCTCGCTATGGCTTTCGGAACGGGCTTCCCCAAGCGCCAGGGCCACCTGCGGAAACGACTTGTCACCACCGAACATTCCATCTGCTCGTTCATCTGAAGCTTCGACCGGGCGGTTATCCGACGACTTTTTCTAGATATAAATCTATAAATCGGACCGGTTAGTTCACGCGGTTATCCGACGACTTTTTCTAGATAAACCGGACCGGTTCGTTCACGCGTCGTCCTTCGATCCCTTCCTCTTGGACTCCACATCCTCCCCCGCGGAGACCTACCCTACCATCGGACCCTTCCCTCGTTCCCGTGTTCTCCTCCAGATTGTGAATTGAGGTAGACAATTGAAGCCGGCCCGAGCGGCGGCTGCTGCGGCTGCGGCGGCGAAGATGGACAAGATGAAGAATTTGCTGAAGCCGAAGCCAAAGCCGCAGGAGCTGCTCCGGGAGTGGCAGAGGCGACTTCGCCAGGAGACTCGCAACATCGACCGCCAGATCCGAGGTCATTTTTCTGTTCCAGCTTCTCTACTTATCCTCGTCTTGCTAGCCCATTGATCAGCTAGTCTGGAAGAGTGAGATTTGTAATGGCATTTTATGCTTAAGATATCTGATTGGAGTGGGTTCTATCGGGGACTTCCTCGTCTGCAGTTCTTTTCTCACGTTTTGAGCTGTTGCAGAAGTGGAGAGGGAGGAGAAGAAAGTTCAGAAATCTATCAAGGAGGCTGCCAAAAGGAACGACATGGGATCGGCAAAGGTCAGCTCCTTGCATCCCTTTTATCTGTTGTCCCTGTGATTTTGCTTGCTCTGATAACATTGCCCGTTACCTGTATTTGATCTTGAAGACTTGGCTAAATATCAATATCTGTTAAGATTCATACTGAAACTACTTGTCAATGTTATGTCCCCAGTCCCCGTGACATCCTGTTGCCTGCGGTTCTGCTGAAAGTTTTAGATTCTTTGGACGTCATTCTCTGCTCACTAATCAAATGAATTTTGATTGTTAAAAAATTTGTTGAATGCCTTTATGGCAATGTGAAATGTCCACGACACTCACTGTTTAATTTTGCCTTCTACAGCCACCTCTGTAAGTATCCAACCAATCTTTTTCCTTTACAGTTCTCACAATATCTAGTATGGGTAGCTTCTACCTCTGTGCAGTCTTATGTTGGCAGGACATAGATACATGGAATTGCTATGATCATGACCACCTTTGTTGGATCATGTGTCAGTTGTTTGCCCACGGCCCTTTATCAAGTTCCGGTTGGAGACTGTGAGAATTTATATAGACATTCTTCATAAAAAACTGTGGGAATTTTGCGATGCATACTTATAACAGCACGTCTGTGTTAGAATAGTCCCATACCGCTGAGCTCTGGGGTGGTCCTGAACCTTATAAGGTGTGTGATCCCTTCATCAATTGCCAATTGGTTTTGGGTGGTATCAGAGCGGACCCCACGAGACAAGTGTGAGGACCACACCCTACCTAAAAAAAAAGAACAAGTGCAAGCACACAAAAAGTGGCTGCACTTGAGGGGGGATGTTAGAATAGTCCTATACCGCTGAGCTCTGGGGAGGTCCTGGATCGTAGTTGTCTGACACCATATAGAGAATAAAGTTTTTTCTATTAAGTGAATAAATGAAGTACAATGCCTTCTCAGAGAATTTGACATATTTGATACTAGTCCTGTTCCGATGTTCTATGAAAACAAAGCCTCTATTTTTATTAGGAGGAAGAGGAGGGGAAAAGGAGGTTGTTGATGGTGGTGGTGGACAAATAGAACATAGATATTGAAGGTAGAGCAGAAGAGGAGAGATCAATAACAACAAGTGATGAGAGAGGAGAGGCTGAAGTCTATACATGGAGGAAGTGTGGTTGCCTAGGTGACGATGTGACGAGGGGGAGACATGGGTATATGGAGTGGTGAGGAGGAAGTTTATGTGCAACATGGTTTTTTCCTTCTAACTAGTGATGGGTTGTGTCGTAGTGCATCCAAGCCATGTCCAACATCTGTCCAACTCTTGATAAAAAATGGTTGACTTCGACATGTCTGGGCCGTGTCCACCACGTGTCCACGTGTGTCCATGGTGTGTCCATGTTGGACACATGTCGGACATGGAAGCCTCCAGGATCTGTTCATATTTCCTAGGGGGAGATTGATGTTGGAATGAAAGATCCTTGCAAGATGAGAAGACCTAGACAATCATATCGACGAACAAGAGGTGAGTTTCTGTAACAAGAGAAGGTAAGTATAGGCATTGAAATCGATTCTGATAGGAGAATGATAGAAGAATAGATTGAAAGAAAGGAATTTAAATTTAATTGGCGTTTTATTGATAAGAATAGGACCATTCAAAGAGACGAGAAGAGAAGACAAGTTGCCACCTTAGGCTATTACCACTACTCATTGATATTACTTGACAAGAGTTTCAAATTCATCTTTGACCTTGGTTTAACTGGTTGGGCTGATGAATCACTTGGTGGCCCATCAAAATATCTATCTACACCAGTCAAATTCTGGTTAGTAGAGATTTACATTTACTAAGCTAGTAACTCACCCCTCTACTGAACATTTTTTTAGGCTAAAATCTAAAGTTTATGGAAATCTATAAGGTTCTCAGAGGACCTGTCATAGAATAATTTAGAACTTGATAGACGAATAGATTCACGAAAAGGAATATAAATATAGATGGCCTTTTATTGGTAGGATTTGACAAGGAAGAGAAGAGAAATTTCCACCTTAGGATATTACCACTATTCATTTATATTACATGACAAAGATTCAAATTCAGTTTTGACCTTGATTTAACTGGTTAGGCTATCACTTGGTATCCTATCAAAATTGATACTTGGATTTTGGAGAGTTCGAAGATGTCAAAAATGTCACATAAGCCGGTGCAGTAAGTTCTTTCACAGTTGCACTGTTAATTGCTTTTGCTTCCATCTCTCCCTATCTTTACACTTTTCATTAATGCCTATACCTTTATAAATTAATCTGTTTTTCTCTGTTTTTGTTTTATGAAATCATAGATGGAATTTGTCTGGTTTGCTTGAGGTCATGACATCCTTCTACAATAAATCTTTCTCTTTAGGCGTCTTTCACCAATTGTTAGTCTAGAACATAAATACATAATAGATCAAAATTAAGCATCTTTTAGTTTTATTATGCCTCTCTATTGCTTATCACATTGTGTTACATGTATAACATGAGGCAAAATGACAAATCATTAAGAAAACTGTGGATGATTGTAGGTGTCTGTAGGGGATCTCTACTCATCTGTACTTCGGTTCATTCCTCCATTAACCCCAGGTATGCTTCAAGCTTTGCTCAGAACACAATGATGGGAGTTTCTGTGGCTGATGTTGGAGAGTCTATTAGTTGATGGGCTAACTATGTATTAATTTTTTTAATATATGAGCCCCTCTCTGTTGGCCCATAAGAGATCTGGTCCAAGTATGTAATCATGTCTTCACTCTACTATATATAGGAGTAGGGTTTGGTTGTTGTAATATATTTCTCAACCTCCCAATTGATTTCTAGCATAGTATTAGAGCAGACAACAATACCCTATCCATATGAAGGAAAAAATGGTGAATCTTGTTGCCAGCGGGCAGCCACCTTCTCTCCCTCTCTAGGCTGCCTACAGGCCCTGGTGCGCTCCCATCTAAGCTATTGCGTTGCTATGCTACTACGCGTTGTTGGATGGTGTTGTATCTTATTGTGGACTCCTACATCTCTGCCCTGACTGCTGTTCTCTGTATCCATGCTGCTATGCAATTGTGGTTGACAGCCTCTTGGCTGTCGTACATATGCTACTACAGCACCGCCAGCTCTGTATGCCTCACTAATGCTTCCCGGCCAAACCCTTTCTGTACTTGCTTCTGGTTGGTTGGCTGGCAATGACTCCTCTCTCTCTTCATAGCATTAAGGGGAAGGACCTCCAACTGGTGCAAGCTACCCGAACTGCTGCCAGCAAGAAGGGTATCCCCTTTCCCTTACTCCTGCTGCCTCTGTCCTTATGGCCTGGCGTTCTGCTCATATCAAGGAAGATCAGCATGCTGCTGCTGCTGCGTGTTTGATTACGGCTTGGTCACTCTTCATTCTGTTGTAGTTGTGAAGATGTCGGCCCCTACTCTCAGTTGGTTGTATTATGTTATCGCTGCTGCTGTAACTACTTTGTTGTGCTCGTGACTGCTCGTTCATATTATCCTCCTCTCCATTTTATGTTTCTTTCTTCCTGTATCAACTGAATTTCTGCAACCCACCCCAACATTCTCCACTTCTACTTATGTTTGTAGTTCGGGTGAGGGGAGATATATTGATGCAAAGAGAGAATGTATGACGTGGAAATTCTGGACGATTAGTTCTAATGCAGGTTTTTCTTGGTTGTGGAGCTTCAGATGTTTATTATTGTGCATCTTTGAGTATGTGTGTCTATTTGCATGTGTGTTGCCTGTTGTTTGTCCGTGCAATGTTCTACATGTTAAGTACTTCTACTGTGGACCAACACTCTCCAGACTTGCTACTGCTTGTGACCCAACACTCTGTGGATTACTTAATGATGTCGGCGACTGAGATGATACCGTTACACAACGCTGCTTCTGTCTAATGCTGCTCCAATGCCTTTTCAAATTTGATGGAAAAGCTCACTTGTAACCTGTTGTTTTTCTGCTTCACGTGAAGAGTAGCTGATTCTGATGTTTAGCAGTACCTAAGTTTTTGTATAGACTGAGTATATCTTTAATTTTTGGTTAGGGTCAGTATGTCCTATTTGTTTGTCTCGGCAAGCTAGACATGGGATTCTCCCATGTTCCAGTTTGAAGGGGAGTGTTAGTTTACGGGTGAATAATGTATTATATATATGGGCCTGACTCTGTTAGGTCGTTAGAGTTTTGTCCAAGTATGTGACTGTCACTCCTCTCATATATATAGGAGGCGGTTTTGATTAGTGTAATATATCTCTTAGCCTCCTAATTGCTTTCTATCAGCTGAATCATTGTGTTTTAGCAGTTATGAATCTTATGATTGATAGTTCATGACATGAACATGATACTTAAAAAAATCAATTCTAGACAGAGTCATTGAATGTCAATAATGGTAGTAGTGTAAACACTATGAAAAAGGACTAGGAGGAGATCAATTAGGCTTAGGTTGCATTCAACCAGAACAAAGGCTTATATTGCATGAAAAAGAAATACCAAATAACTCGGGAAGAAAATGTAATGACATTCATTCAATCATCCTATATCAATAGAATTATGTGATTTAATGATATATCACTATTAAACGAACCGAATATTTGAAAAGAAAAGGGGAAAACTGAATATGGGCACTGTTTCAGCAATATGACTGTCATAGCACAGATGAGCTGAAAAGAACCTCATCGGTGATAATTTTTTTATTATATTGCTACAGTTTAGACTTCACTGGCTTTAAGGCCTTCCTTTTGCAATGTGGCCCGAAATATTTGCCTTTGTAGTTGTTAAGTGGGCAACTTAAGTGGCAAAGGGTGTCAAAACCTCCGGTGAAGATGGTAATTTTTTGTGTAGTTACATACATCCTGTAGAATATTCCTATGTCTCTAATGAAAAAATAGCAGAATAAATATTCGTTTAAATTTTGTCCAAAGCAGATATAACCACTTTTTTATTTGAATTTTCATTTACAAATGTTTGGCTATATTCAAAAGTAGTCCGAGATTCAATATTATAAGTTTTGTAAAGCTTGTGGTAGGCTGTCCAATTATTCTTGTTCATTTATATTCATTTGTTTCACTTTAAAGAAGTAATTCATCTCCCCCCGCACACACGCGGAAAACAACTATTAATGTAACCGTACAAAGTAATTTACCTATTGTTTGCTTTTGCAGACACTTGCTAGGGAAATTGTTTTATCCAGAAAAACTGTCAACAGACTTCATGAAAATAAAGCACAACTAAATTCTATAGCAATGCATCTGGGTGAAATAGTTGGTATGTGTTTGTAGATTTTTAGCTTTTACTGTCCAATATCATGAAACACAATGATACGATAATATTGATCTTATTCTTGTTTAAAGGATCCATTTCACTTTAGCTATCTTTTGATAATTTTAGTTTTAGTGTGGCCTCATCATCATCATCTAAGCCTCAATGTTTATCTTGTCGGAGTGTCTACATGGATCCTACTTTTCATATGGCTCTTTTTTTAATCATATTCTCATAGAGGTGTACTGAAGCTATTTTTATTTAGATATATTGTTGTCTTTTATTTCCTATTTTATGGCTTTCTTACTTGAGTATCCTGTAACATGAGCCTTTGTTTTATTTCCTATGGTTTTTTTGTCTGCTTCCCTGTACTGCCTCCTATTTATAGGAGTGAGTTTTTCCTTTTCTGAATATAGAAAGACGACAGACTTCCACATGGTATCAGAGCAGGATACCTAATTCGGGTTCTCCCATAGCAAGTCGTTGTTGCCGCTCTCTCTCCTTCCCTCCTAGTTTCTCACTTCTCCATCGTCGCTGCTGATCACGCCTAAGGGGATCTACTCCCCTCTCTAACCCTATCCTCTTCTCCAATAAAAGGTTCTAGGGACATAGTCGACGGTCTTTCCAACGGTCTTATGCCCTGAAGACTGCGATTTTAGAAAACCGTTTGGCAAATCTTTGTGGTCACCCATGACCTCCTATTATAGGGCTCTATCCATCTTATTATTGATATGATTGGGTCTATCCAACATATCGCTCTTCTTCTTGGTGAACCACAATGTTTGCCATTTATTCTGGGTCTGTTGTGACCTTTTTTATACTGATTGGCCGCCGCCTTACACAGCCAACTTGTGACTCAACACGACGTGTTGCCGCTGTCATCTGCTCCTTATCGGCGAACTGCCCCGATACCTGACAGACCGTGTCTCTTTCTGGACACACGTGTCACTGCCTGCTTCCAATTCTCTGTTGCTGCCTGCTGTCATGGAATAGGACTTCAACTTCAAGCCGACTTCAACATGTGTGGAAATGGAAGTTTGTGGAAATGTCGAGGAAATTTTGAGGATTTCTTCAACCAAACTTCGACGCAACTTCGACAAAAAATTAAGTTAAAATAGTCATTTTGTGATGAAAATCGATGGATTTCTTCAAATCTAGCTAAAAACACAATATATGTTTACATATTACCATCCATATAGATTTACATATGTACAAAAATACACGATTACATACGATCCTCTCTGGACTATAGAGCTCTTCCATGTATAAAGTTTATGACAATAAATAAACACATAAACATGGTGTAAATCTATGGTAGATCTAGCAGAGAGGGGGTCGATCTATCAATATTAGCTTAGAATAATAAAAAACAATATCAAAATTGCCTTACCTCAAGCTCCAACACTTTTTCCCCCTCACACAACAAACTCCACAAAACATCAGAAGAATGTCGCCAACTTCGACTGATGTCGAGGACATTGTGAAATTTTTGAATGGAACTGGGTCAACTTCGTCGACATATGTGGAATTGTCGACAACTTCGACTAAATGTCGAGGATATTGTGGAATGAGGATGTTTATGTGGATTCGACATCGCCAACCGTCGACATCGACAAAATCGGCAAAATTTCGCCCAATGTCGACGACATTTTGGTACCATTTCTGCTGCTAATATCACATGCCGTGTCACATTCTTCACACGCAATGTCATTTCTTCTAGAGACTGCTGTCAACTCTAGACATGTCGTGCCTTTTTTCTAACACGCCGTGTCACTGCTTCTTGAGACTTTTGTCAACTCTAGACACACCGTGTCACTACTTCTAGAGACTCCTGTCAACACTATACACGCCCTGCCTTTATTCTGGCACGCAACGTCACTGCTCTGGAGCTGTTGGTGTACTATCTACACGTCTTGTACTATCAAAACACGACGTGTCCAGTTCCTGTTGTTCTCTCGTTTTGGAATCATGGATTCATCCTTTTCCGATGCCGAGACCCTTGAGACACATGCCTGATGTGTAACTTTTGTTAAGTTGAACGGGTCCAACTATATCTTACGGGCACATCTTTTTAAATTTATGCACACTCCTTGGGCAAGCTTGAGCATCTCACCAAATCCCCTCCTAAAAATGAAACGACCGACAACAAGAAAGTCGAGTATAAGAAATGGGAAGAGTGTGACTCTCAAGTCTCTTGGATTCTAAATAGTTGTGAATCCCATGTATCCACCAATCTTCTTTTCACCGATATAGTCAAGGAAGCTTGGGATCATATTACTCAGGTTTATATTAGCAAGGGAAATGCCTCTCGAGTTTCTGAACTCTAAAAACGTCTGCATTCTCTGAGAGTTGAAGATACTACATCATTTGCTTCATACTTCGATACCTTCAAAGGTATTTGGGGAGAGATCAAACTCCATCATCCCTTGTCTACTGATCTCACTAAACTACAGAAATAACAAGATGAAGTTCATCTATGTCAATTTTTGGCATCTCCGCCTCCTAGCTATGAACCTACTCGTCAACAAATCCTGGCATTTGAACCATTGCCCATGCTAGACAATGTTTATCTCCGACTATCTCGCTCGGTATCCTCTACTACTAAAGATGAGCCTACTGTTCTAGTTGTTGCTGGACGAGGACGTGGTAATTCTACTTGTGAATAGGGCAAAGGACTCAACAATGGTGGAAGAGGGTCCTCTCCTCTCCAGTCTCCTGGAAGAGGGTCCTCTCCTCTTCAGTCTCAGTTCTACAACTTCTGTAAATAGACTAATCATACTGAAGACAAATGTTAGAAGAAGCATGGAAAGCCAGAATGGGCAAACCAAGTATTCACTATTGATGCTGATGGAGAATCTACATATGCCTCCAGTGGAACCACTCCTCAGATGGTAACACTAAGTTTGTCTGACCTTGACAAGCTAATCAAAGCCGCCTCTAATATTACTACCACACCTCAGGCAAATATTGCTCAATACCCAGGTCATCCTTCTTATCTTCAAGTTCTTCCTCTTCAACAAAAGAAGATTGAATTGTTGATTCCAGTGCTACGACCCATTTGACCGATAATAAAAATCTCTTCACTTAAAGAAATCCATATATCATCTTTTTGTGCATCTGGCGGATGGATCCACTTCTCTGGTCACTGGAATAGGGGATGTTAGTAATACCCTTCTTAAATTTGTTTTGTTTGTGCCCAGATTTTCCTTGATCTTGATGTCTGCCAGTAAAATTAACAAGTCTTTATATGTAGTGTAACCTTCGTTCCTTACATTGTCTCCATACAAGATCTCAAGACGAAGAAGACGATTGGTGGGGGATATGAAGGTGGAGATGGTTTGCACTACCTACATACTTCGTCAACTTTGCCTACAGTCGCTCTTGTGGCCTAATCTACCTCTCTTTATCAATGGCACCTGAGGCTTGGTCATCCTTCTTCCATTAAGTTGAAGTCTTTATTTCCCAGTTTGTCTTTTGAAAATTTTACATGTTAGTCTTCTCAACTTGGAAAACACCATCACTTTGTGTTTTCTCCTCATCGTGACAAAAGGAGTCCAAGCTTGTTTTTATTTAGTTCACTCTGATGTCTAGGGACCATGTCGTATTGGTAATTATAGAGATATGTTGTGTTATGTAGTGTTTTGTTGAGTGTCATGTGCGTAGCATGTGCCTCACTTATGCTTTCACTTCTGTAGTTTAGTCCCATATTGCTCATCTCTACTTTAGTCTCTATTCCCTTCTGTTATATAAGAGACTGTATTGTACACTGTTTTATTCATTCAATAAGCAATTCCCAGTTTCTCTATATGGTATCAAGAGCAGGTCTGGTTTCCCGAACTTTTCTTTCCCACCCTGCCCCTATGCCCTAAGCCTTCAGCCCCCCCGACCCGCCGCCAGCAGCCCCACCCATGGTTGTATAGGTGGCCAGGCGACCGGGCGTTCCATATGGACGCCCAGGCAGCCTAGGCACCCAGGCGTTTCCAGGCGTTTTTATATATATCTTGTTTTAATATATATATAATAAATTAGTAGTATATATATAATCTTGTTTTAATATATATATATATATATATATATAGAGAGAGAGAGAGAGAGAGAGAGAGTCAGGCTAGTGTACACTCGAGTGTACCGGAGGCACCGTACACCTCAGTCGTTTTTGAAAATGTGGTAACTTTTTGGAAAATCTAAACCGTTGATCTTCTTAATTATCTTAAGAACATACTATATAATAAATTTTAGCTTATTTGGACACTTGTAGGTCGTGCATCTAAAGGAGGCAAAAATCATGCATTTCAAATTAGTTTTGTGCGTCGATTTTGTTGTCCTTGGACGAGTGACTTACACTCATCCAAATGAGCTCAAATTTTGTATGTGGCCTATTATTATTGTAACCATGAAGATCAATGTATTAGATTTTGGAAAAACATGGTCTAGATAGGCAAACACCATTGGGGTGTACGGCATGATCTGTACACTCGAGTGTATTCTAGCCTGCCTCTCTTTCTCTCTCTCTCTCTCTATATATATATATATAGAGAGAGAGAGTCAGGCTAGTGTACACTCGAGTGTACCGGAGGCACCGTACACCTCAGTCATTTTTGAAGATGTAATAAATTTATGAAAAATCTAAACCGTCGATCTTCTTAATTATCATAAGAACATACTATATAATAAATTTTAGCTCATTTGGACACTTATAGGTCGCTCATCTAAAGGAGGCAAAAATCATGTATTTCAAATTAGTTTTGTGCGTCGATTTTGTTATCCTTGGATGAGTGACTTACACTCATCCAAATGAGTTCAAATTTTGTATGTGACCTATTATTATTGTAACCATGAAGATCAATGGATTAGATTTTGGAAAAACATGGTCTAGATAAGCATAAATTTTAGCTCATTTGGACACTTATAGGTCGCTCATCTAAAGGAGGCAAAAATCATGTATTTCAAATTAGTTTTGTGCGTCGATTTTGTTATCCTTGGATGAGTGACTTACACTCATCCTAATGAGTTCAAATTTTGTATGTGACCTATTATTATTGTAACCATGAAGATCAATGGATTAGATTTTGGAAAAACATGGTCTAGATAGGCAAACACCATTGGGGTGTACAATGTGATCTGTACACTCAAGTGTATTCTAACCTGACTCTCTCTCTCTCTCTCTCTATATATATATATATATATATATATATATATTAGTAGATATATCTAAATTGCTTATATAGTTGAAATAGTACATTCAAAAATCTGAATTTGTAGCACTTTTTTAGAAGATATTTGCCATTTTCCTTTATTGGGTTTTTGTAAAGCCGATTTGAGTTAATCACAAAATTGATTACTCATAATCAGAAATCAGAATTGTCAACTATATTTGTATTTCTATTCATGAGGCTATACATTTATAAAACAAAACAGTAAATTAATAAAGTCAAATAGTAGACAAGTTAAAACAGTACATTAATACTAATCAATAGATAAATTAATAAAAACCGGTAGATAATAAATACAAATCAGTAGATAAGTAAATACTAATCAGTAGATAAATAAATACAAATCAACAGATAAGTAAATACAAATCAGTAGATAGAAAATTCAAAAGATTAGATTAGTAAATACAAATCAGTCATAAATAAATAAAAAACATTAGATAAGTAAATACAAATCAGTATATAAAAAAAATCAAAGCGTTGGATAAGTAAACTCAAAGCATTAGATCAGATCAGTAGATAAAAAAAATTCAAAGTGTTAGATAAGTAAACTCAAAGCATTAGATAAATAAATATAATCAGTAGATAAACAAATACAAAGCATTAGATAAAAAAGTACAGCTCAGTTGATAAACAAATATAAATCAGTAGATGATTAAATAATTTGAAAAAGTAGATGAACAAATACAAAGGACTAAATTTAAATAATGTGATGAATAAAAAATCACTAGATGAACAAATCAGTAGATAAGTAAATACAAATCCGTAGATAAGTAAATATAAATCAACACATAAGTAAATACAAATCAGTAGATAAGTAAATACAAATCAGTAGATAAGTAAATACAAATCAGTAGATACATAAATACAAATCAGTAGATATTTAAATTCAAATAAGTAGATAAGTAAATTCAAATCAGTAGATAAGTAGATACAAATCAGTAGATAAGTAGATACAAATCAGTAGATAAGTAAATACAAACCAGTATATAAGTAAATACAAATAAGTAGATAAGTAAATACTAATCAGTTGATGGAAATCAGTAAATTAAAAACTTTGTTACATGTATTACTTCTGGGCGCCCAGGTTGAGGCGGGCCTAGGCGCCCGCCTATACAACACAGGCCCCACCCGGCGCCGCCCCTCCTCTCTACACCAGCCGCCATCCCTCCTCCCTCCACCATCCCACTGCTGCCCTCTTCCTCTCGGGTTTCCTTCTCCTCCGTTTTCGCACGTGCGATCTTCCAGACAACCATAGCCATCCCACATTGAGAGTCTCCTAACTCTCTGGTTATTTTTTCTGCCTGCGCCTCATGATGGGATATTGATCTTCCTCATAAAGGCGTAGGTTCATTTATCAGTCTATCTGCTCGACACGGGTTTCTTCTGATCTGATGCGTCAGATTCCTGCTGCTGCCACTGCCCTATAGTGGGTTCTTTATTCACTACCTGCCTCTGCTCATCATGGCTTCAGTTGAGCCTCCTCGCTCTGTGTGTGTTACCACCGTCAAGCTCGATGGTTTAAACTATCATCTGTGGTCGGCGTCCTTTGTCCTCTATGTCAAGCCCAAGGCCGGTACTCACATCTTACCACTGATCCGTTGCCCCTGCTGCTACTGCTGATGAAAAGAGCAAACATGCTTATGCCCAATGGTCCAAAGACGACTCTGGTGTTATGTCGTGGCTTCTCAATAGCACCGAGCCGCGGATTAGTCAGTCCCTGTTATGTCTTCATGATGCTAAACCAATGTGGGACCCACTTTCTCATGTCTACTCCCATCAACAAAATCCTAAATGGGTTTTTGAAAATTTCAAAAACCTAGCCAAGGAGTTTTCTTCTGATGCTTCCATCGAGGACTTCTACAACTAATGCTCTGCTCTTTGGAATGAGTATGAAATCTACCATCCATCAACTGCTGACATCAAAGAAGCCCAGAAGCAGCGCAATGAACTACAACTGGTTCAATTTTTGACTGCCCTACCTGCTTCCTTTTTCGGCGTGGTCGATCAAATTTTGTCCAATGATCCTCTTCCTATTCTTCGCGACGTCCTCAAGAGAGTTCAACGACTACCATCTGTGACCTCCACTCCTTTTATTGAGCATCCTGCTCTAGTTGCTCGCACTGCTGATTCTGGACGTGGTCGTGGCGGACGTCCGCCTCCAACTGGCAGACGCGGCTCCTCTACTGCCCCTGGACGAGGTCAAGCTACTGGTCCTCGCTACTGCAACTGGTATGGTCGTGATAATCACACTGAAGATAGGTGCTGGATCAAGCACGACAAACCAGCCTTGGTGAACCAGGCCTCTACCGAAAATACTACTGATGCTGCATTCGACCTACCAGCTGTCCCTCCGACTACTGAATGGCTTCGCTCTGAATTCGAAAAGTTTTTCCAGGAGCGCATGACTCAACTACCCTCGACATATGCTGTTGGTTCTTCTGCCATGCTTGCTTCTCTTTCTGCTGGTAACAATAAGTGGTGCATTGATTCTGATGCGTCTGTCCATATGGTAGGCGACATCCAATTATATTCTGCTAGGTCTAAAACCTCTAATATTCCATTTATCACTGTTGTAAATGGCTCTAAGACTCTTGTTCATGGCGTTGGCACCGTTCCTCTATCTCACAAGCTGAATCTTCAACCTGTTTTATACATATCACAATTTCCTGTTAATTTATCATCTGACAGTAAAATTGTTAAACAACTTTAATGCTCCATTAAATTTGATTCCTCAAGTTGTGTTTTAAAGGATCTCCGTAGTCCGCACGAAGATGAGGATTGGTTCGGGCTATGAAGGACCAGATGGCATGGTTCGAAATTTTGGTCGAAATCTCGAAATTTCGCTCGAAATTTTGGTTTCGACGGGAATCAGACATAGAAATGCAACGGTCCAGAATAGTTAAGTAAAATTTTGAAATTTCTTCGAAATTTCGTAAAGGGGGGCGAAATTTCGACAAAATACAACAATTTCGTTGAAAAAAGGCCAGTTTGGGCATGCATTTCGCGAAACAGAACCGAAATTGGTTTACAATTTTGAAAATCAACGGTCCAAAGCCTGCTGTACTTGGAGGGTTACTTCTTTAGTGATTTTTTTGCGTTCTCTTGCTCTTAAAGGCTTTGTTCTTCGGAAAGGTAAATTTACTTTCTCCTTCCCATCTACATCTATTTCTTCCACTTTTACCCCAGTTTGATCAAAAGATTACTCCCAAATTGCAAGTTACAAGTGATAGTCTACAACTTATACTTGATGATTTATGAAGTTATGCTATAAATTACATATAACTACAATGATTTTGCAAATCTAACTTAATGTATATATATCCTATTCGTCATAACAATGGATAAAATAGTTTTTGAATGAGCTTTTTTTGAAGTTTTTGTAATGTTATATTCATATATATTATGTAACACTTAACAAATGTTCAATTTATAAATAAATATCTTATATTAAAGATGAATTTTGTAACAATAATTTACAACTATATAATACTTTGAATATTAATTATCTATAATTTAGACTTTTAAAATGAAAAAAAAACAATTTAGAATTGTTGTGTATAATGTTTTGTTACATACATCAAATTTCAACTACTACTGGGAATAATATATAGTTAAATGTATTCCATTGATATATTCAATACATTAGACTATTAGTATCAACAAATTTTAGTAATTTGTTCCAATTTTATGAATAATTTTAGGCCTAGATTGAGAATACTTTTAGTATTTTTACTCTTTGATGATCCATAGTGTAAGCCATATGAACAAATTCGTAATTCGGCAACTTTTCGGCTAGCCGGAAAAAATCAGAATTCGGAAAAAATCGGGAAAATTCGTGAAAGGATCGATAAATTTCGGTCAAAGTTCGGTCAACTCTTCAGAAATAATCAAGAATAAGGCGGCTATATATTAACATATATATATACATATATATGTATATCTATATGTATGTCTGTATATAGATACATACATATCAGATACATGTAACTACTAAGGTCACAAGACATACAGTCTTATTGAGTGAAAAAAATAGGAAAAGAATTAAAGAATAATTGAGCAATAACAATGGACTGTGGGGGGAGTGGGGGGTTGGAAGTGTAGTGTATATGAGGAGTTTTGTATACATGGTTTGGTAAAAAAAAGAAAACAACTTAAAAAAGAAAAATCGTGAAAAGTCATGAAGAATCGTGAAAAATCATAAAAACCGCGAAAAAGCGGGATAAATCGTGAAAAGTCGTGAAAAATCGGCAATTGGCGTATTAATCGTGTTGAATATTCGGGAGCCTATAAAATTGCAAAAAATCGCCGATTTTTCGTAAAATTCGGAGACTTTTGTTACTATGGTGTAAGCTAGGAAGTATCAATTGAAATCGATTATTAACGTGATGACCTATAAACTAATTTCTTCATTATATTAAAAAGTCATCGAAATCTCATTCGAAACAGTTTTTGATATTTTCACACATGTAGGACCCCTCACCAAGATCAATATATGATGTTATTGCATAAATAGGTGTATTTATGTATGTTCATCATCCTGATAAAATTTTGTGACTTAATTCCTTTATTTGGTCGTCAAAATCTTGTGTCGAAATCTTGTGTCGAAATAAGCGTAAAATCTCGAAATTTCCATCGAAATTTCTGTAAATATCTGTTTTTGAGCCATCAGAAACGACGTCGAAATTGAAATTTTAAACCATGCCAGGTGGACTATACTATTTGGATGGACCGCCTGCAACTTCTGCTCTATTATCTACATCCGTCAGAGGACTTCAGTGGCACTTCCGGCTGGGTCATGCGTCTGCTGCAAAGTTGAAGCATTTATTTCCTGCATTATCTGAAAATAATTTTTCTTGTGAATCTTGTGTTTTGGGAAAACAAACGAGGTCTGTCTTTCCTACTAAGAAGGAACTTGGTTCTAAAGCAATTTTTGATATTGTTCATGCAGACATCTGGGGTCCATGCTCTGTTCCGAGTCAAACTGGTGTTAAATATTTTTTGACATTTATTGATGATTATTCCCGTGCTACCTGGCTATTTTTGCTCAAAGATCGTGGCACTATTTTGGACAATATCCATATTTTCTTTTCTGAAATACATACCCAGTTCAATAAATCCATTAAAATTTTCCATACCGATAATGCCCTAGAATTTATGCATAAGTCTGTCACATCTTTTTGTTCTGATCGTGGCACCATCCATCAAACCACTTGTCCTTATACTCCACAACAAAATGGTGTTGCTGAACGGAAAAATCGCCACTTATTAGAGGTTGCTCGCACCCTTCTTATTCATTATAAAGGTCCTCACCGTTTTGGCCTGAGGCAGTCACTACGACATGCTATCTTATAAACCGTATGCCATCTTCTGTTTTACAAAATCGAATACCTTACTCCATTTTGTTTCCTGATGCACCTCTATTCTTTGTTCCTCCTCGTATTTTTGGGTGTACTTGCTTTGTTAAAAATTTACGTCCAGGAATGACGAAACTTGATCCTCGATCCACTAAATGCATTTTTTTGGGTTATTCTAGAACCCATAAAGGTTATTGCTGCTATGATCCGGTACTCAGATAGTGGTTTGTCAGTGCGGATGTGATCTTTTTTGAGCATATGCCCTATTTTTCTGATGATGGAGCAAGACTATCCAATGATATATTGACACCCACACCTCTACCAGATATTGTTGAAAACTTGCCTTCTAACCAGCCTTAAGATCGTTCGTTGCAAGTGTACAAACGCCGACCGAAGACAAGCACTCCTTCCATGACCCCTCCCCAACCAAATCCTCTGTCTGCGGATGATCAAATAAACACTGAGGTAATTTCTGACTTGCACCTTCCTATCAGTTTGCGCAATGGTGTTCGCTCTTGTACTAAACATCCTATTAGTAATTACTGCACTTCTGCCAATCTGCATAACAACTTTGCCTGCTTTACTTATGCAATTTCTGCTATCGCCATTCCAAAGACTGCTGCAGAGGCATTTGTTATTCGTGTATGGAAACAAGCAATGGATTAAGAAATGCAGGCACTCTGTGATCGCAAGACATGGGAACTTGTGGATCGCCCTTCTTCTTGCCCTACTGTAGGCTCCCGCTGGGTCTTTACCATTAAATATCAACCTGATGGGACTATTGAACGCCTGAAAGCCCGCTTTATTGCAAAAGGCTACACGCAGACATATGGTGTTGATTATTTTGAGACCTCTCCTATTGCACGATCAAACTCTGTTAGAATTCTGATGTTCCGTTGCTGTTAATAAAGACTGGTCTCTCTTTCAGTTAGATGTTAAAAATGCATTTCTTTATGGAGATCTACTGGAAGAAGTATACATGGAGCAACCACGTGGGTTTGTTTCTCAGGGGGAGTCTGCCTTCAAAGTATGTAAGCTGAAAAAGGCCATCTATGGTCTCAAATAGAGCCCACGTGCTTGGTTTGACAAGCTCAGTCAAATCTTAGTCACTTTCTTTCGTCGCTCTCATTCTGATCATTCAGTCTTTATCCGCAAAACAGTGGTTGGACTTGTCATTCTTATTGTTCATGTTGATGATATTATCTTATCTGGCAGTGATACTGGGTATACAGAAAACTAAAACCTACTTAGAAAAACATTTTGTCACTAAAGATCTCGGAAAGCTAAGGTATTTCTTAGGCATTGAGGTTTCCAGATCATCTGTAGGGTTGTGTGTCTCTCAGAGAAAATATGTACTTGATCTCTTGCAGGAAACTGGTATGCTGGGCTGCAAACCAGCCAACACCCCACTTGACCCAAACATGGACTGGGATGATGAAACTCTCCTCCCTATGCTGATCATCACCAGTTCAGAAGGTTGATAGGCAAGCTTATCTATCTGACCGTCACAAGAGCTGACCTCACTGCTGCTGTCAGATTCATCAGCCGGTATCTTGATAAACCCCGACAATGTCATTGGCATGCTATATGTCATATTCAGTGATATCTTAAAAGCTCTCCAAGAAAAGGCTTGATGTATAAGAAGCATAGCCACTGCAATCTAACTGGCTTCTCGGATTCTGACTATGCAGGAAGTCGTTCTGATCGTAAGTCAACATCAGGATACTGTACATTTATTGGCAGAATTCTTGTCACCTGGCGAAGCAAAAAGCAGACTGTTGTCGCCAGATCCAGTGCAGAGGCGGAATACCGAGCTATGGCTCATACTGCATACGAACTTCTGTGGGTCCAGAGTCTCCTCCAGGAGTTTGATATATCCTATTCCATCCCTATACCGATGTTTTATGACAACAAGGCCTCCATTTTTATTGCGAGCAACCCCACTTTTAATGAGAGGACGAAACATATTGAGGCCGACTATCACTTTGTTTGAGAAACAGTCCTTTCTGGCCGGATTTGCACTCCATATCTCAACATTGAAAAGCAAGTTGTGAACATCTTCACCAAGATACTTCCTAAAGCTCGTTTCAAACTCTAGTTGACAAGCTGGGCATGTTCGACATCTACGCTCCAGCTTGAGGGGGAGTATAGAGATATGTTGTGTTATGTTGTGTTTTGTTGAGTGTCATGTGCATAGCATGTGCCTCACTTATGCTTTCACTTTTGTAGTTTAGTCCCATATTGTTCATCTCTGCTTTAGTCTCTATTCCCTTCTGTTATAAAAGAGACTGTATTGTACACTGTTTTATTCATTCAATAAGCAATTACTGGTGTGTGATATTTTCCTTTAGTGATGATTGGTCTCGTTCCACTTGGTTTTATCTTTTAAAAGATCGTTTTGAAATTTTAGATGTTTTCTCCAAATTCGTGAATGAAATAAAGACTCAATTTTCTGCTACTCCTAAGTTTGTTCGCACCGATAATGCCTCTGAATATGTGCAACATGGTTTTCAAAAGATTTGCATCTCCAAAGGAATTGTTCATCAAACCTTTTGTCCCTATACTCCACAACTAATTGGTGTGGCTGAAAGGAAAATGTAGCTCGTACACTTCTAATTGAAATGCAAGTTCCTAAGTTTTATTGGGCTCAATGTTCTGAAATGCGTTATGCGTTATGCGTTCGGTCCGGGTACCGCATAGAGTATAAGCGGAATGCGGGAGCATAAGCGGGGCATATGCGTTTTTGGATTTTTTTAATTAATTCTATATTTTATACATCTATTTATTTAAAAAATAGAATCATAATCATAAATTTCATGCTATCTAGTTTTGTAGCCTAATAGCCCAAAATGTACCAATGGATCATTACATCATGGAAGAAGAAACACATATTTTCCAATGATCAAGAAGAAAAATCAATCAACAAAACCCTAAGTTTATATAATGTACTAAAGTATACACGTCACAAAACACACTAACACATGCAGTTCATAGCAGAACATTTATTGAATGAACACAATAAGAATAACCACAGTAACACAAAACATGGTAGTTCAAAGTAGAAACAGATATAGAACATCAAAAACAAAATCAAAACATCAAAATGATATGAAGAAATCAAGTCAGTAATAACTAGAGAAGAAAAAGTTGCAGGGAATATAAATTACTCCCTAGGCAGCACACAAAATTTGAAACTTTGTAAAAGAAAATATCACATCCAATTAGTATCTGCAATAGATTCCCCTTTTATACAAGACAAAATCAGAACTGTTGCATGTGCAACATGCTCTAATCTTAGAGCGAAATAGAAGAGAAAAAGAGAGCAAAAGGAAAGAGCATAATGAAACATTGACAATTGTAAAATGTAATAATATATTTTGCACCACTCATTTAAAATAGAATTATTTCTGAGGTAGCAAAATTTCAATATCTGATCTAAAACCAACTATCTAGTTGTCATTTAATTTGGTTGATTTTATTTGAGGTTCTATTTTTTTTTACTTAAGTCATCAAATGAAATGCGGGGTCTAAGCGGCTGCATATGCGGACCGTAGGACGCATATTCGGTCCATGCCCAAAAATAGCACTGCATAGTTATATGCGGAGCGGCTGAGGGCTGCATAAGCATATGCGGCTGCATAAGCTGCCTCATGCGGGGCATATGAGAACACTGATTGGGCTGATGCCATTCTTTTAGCAAACTGCCTATCAATCGGATGCCTTCCTCGGTTATACAAAATAAAATTCCCTACCAACTCTACCCTCCATGAACCAATTTTTGCCCTACCACCAAAAGTTTTTGACTGCCTATGTTTTATTCACAATCACCAACTTGGGCGTGATAAATTGCCTCCACGAGCTTTTCGCTGTTGTTTCCTTGGCTATTCTCAAACACGAAAGGGATATAAATGTTTTGACCTTGTTGCACGTTGATTGTATGTCAGTGCAGATGTCACCTTTTTTAAAGATACATCGTTCCTTTTTTAATCTAGTAAACATGTGCCTCTTCCTACCGTGTCACTTCATAACGTGCCACTTCCTAGTGTGCCCCCATTGGATGAGTCTTCTACCCATGTTCTGAAAGTGTATGAGCGGTGAAACAAAATACCTACAATATCTCCTGCTATGACCTCTTCTGAGACTGATGATTCACTACAAGATGCTGGTAATTCTACTGCTTTTATTCCAATTTCTGATTTGGACATTCCTAATGCATTACAGAAAGGACAACGGTCTGGTGGCAAATATTGTATTTCTCAACATATTTGTACAGACCATTTGAATGCTTCCATGGCTCAATTTATCGCTACTTTATCTGCTATTTCTATTTCAAAGAACGTTTAGGAGACACTCCTATACCCTGGATGGACACAGGCTATGGATGAGATGGATGCTTTTCAAGCCTGTGGGAAATGGGAACTTGTTGATCTTCCTGCGGGTAGCAATCATGCTGGCTGTCGTTGGGTGTATACTGTTATATATTTGCCAGATGGGACAGTTGAACGTCTGAAGGCTAGACAGTTTGCTACGGGATACACACAGGAATCTGGGGTTGATTACTTTGAAATTTTTTCTCCTGTTGATCATCTTAATTCTGTACACATTCTTATTTCTGTTGTCGTCAATCAAGGATGGCATGCATCGGCTGGATGTCACGAATGCCTTTCGATATGGTGATTTGCAGGAGACTCTCTATATGTCCCAACCTCCAGGTTATGTTGCTCAGGGGGAGTATTCTGGGAAAGTTTGCCTTCTTAAGAAGACTATTTATGGTCTTAAGCAGAGCCCCCAGGCATGGTTTGACAAATTCTCCCTTATTCTGCACAAATTTGATTTCACACGGTCTCAATGTGACCATTATGTATTTATCAAGATCACTACTCCTGAAATTATTATTCTCATCATTTATATGGATGATATCATTTTGTCTAGTAGTGATGACACATGGATTGCCAATGCAAAGAAATATCTTATGGAACACTTTGTAACCAAAGACCTTGAACACCTTCGGTATATTCTGAGCATTGAAGTCGCACACAACAAAAATATCTCGAGGAACTATGCTGCAAGTTGGGCTTGATTGACATCTATGCTCCAACTTGAGGGGGAGTATTGAGATGTATTGCTGTCTTTTATTTCCTGTTTTATGTACTTAAATATCTTGTAACATGGGCCTTTGTATAAGAGGCCCATTAGGGTTTTTCTGTTTGCTTCCCTGTACTGCCTCCTCCTATTTATAGAAGTGAGTTTTCCCTTTTCTGAGTATAGAAAGACGCCACACTTCCACAATTTTTTTATTAAATTGTACCAAAATGGTTCGTGTATGATTGTTCCTGTGTTAGCTCAATTTGACTCAATACACACTCAGACTGGTTTAGCTGGTGGCCACTGCCTGCATTGCTGACAGACAAACTAATTGAGATGAACCTCTCATGATTAGTAGTTCATAGTTGCCACCCTCATGATATTTTCTATACTCATTCGTAATGTGATATATTCTTGTCTTCTTATGCATCCGTTTTAGCATTCTAATTCTACTCGACTCCTCTTGTGAACAACTTGTTTCTTCAAAGCCCAACATACAATGCAATACAAATGGTTAATGTCGTTGTTCTTTAAAACTCACCTTCATGCTGTGTGGAATTTCATGGTCTTATAATATTTTGGTGCTGCTCCATTTCATACACATTGTTATCCTATGTTATACTTCAGTTTCAATAAGAACAATGGGTCCCAAGTAAAAGGATACTTATCACGGTCTCCAGTATATACCCTTCTACTATCTGGTTCTGATTCGTTTGAGATTTTTAGATTGGCTAAAACTCTTGTTTATTTCTTCTGGTCTCAAAATCTTTGGATTACAATTTGCAAAGAGTTCAGTTTCTTCACAGTTCTGGTTTGTAATTCACTCCATCTGTAGGTTCATTAATAAGCACGAAAATAACAGCAAAAATATATACCGAGGGATGTCATTATCAATATGTTATGTTAGTTATTTGCAATTGAAACAAATAAGTAATCATTCAAAACCACTCTTTGATGCATCCCAACTCATCATCATCTTAGCCTTAGTCCCAATTCCCAACTACATTGGAGAGGCTAATTTTTCCAATATTTTATAGGGGAAAAAATGGGGACTTGTTACCGTTTTAGTAATATATATTTATATGACCAAAAACTTATATGATATTAATGGTGGTGGTGTATCCTTGTATTCATCTTAGCCTTTCCTGCTGCTTCAAAGATCATCAAACAATTTGTTTTCCTTTATAATACATAAATGAGGCTTAACATTCTCATGTCTTTGTTAATTATTTTGAAGCATGAGCGTTAGGTATGGATCTAATTACTTTCTTTCCATATTAGCAACTGCTCGAACTGTTGGACATTTGTCGAAGAGCACCGAGGTTATGAAGATTGTTAATGGCCTAATGAAGGCTCCTGAAATGGCTACCACAATGCAAGAGTTTAACAAAGAAATGACAAAGGTAACTAACTCTACCAATTCTAGTATTGACTTAATTTCCTCAAGAAACTTTATATCCGATTTCTAATGGTTAAATATAAAAGCTTCTGCAGCTTAAGTTTCTCCATCATTTTATTCTTGCTACTACAAATGTCACTGCATTAGTCTGCAGTGTAAATCACACCTTAACCATGATTAGACATCATGCAGGAAAATACAAAGGAAAAGTTGACTCGCACTGAAAATATTTCTGCATTAGCTTGCAATTTAGTATAAAACCTTAATTACAATAAGCAACCTTGCTTTGAATATCTGTGGTTAAGAAATTTATTTGCCAATGTATGTGTATTATTAAGGATTGTAATGGTTTAAAAATATTCAATTAAAAACTTGTTGTACAAGGAATGACGACTTACACTGTAAGTCATATATGATGGGTGGTGGTTAGATTTAATGAAACACTGTTCAAAATCGTTCCATGGATTTTTTGAAGTTTGCTTAGGGGCTTGTTTGCTGATCTTGTATGGCAAAAGTTGAAGGGGAGGAACAAAAGTAAATGTTTATGGAGCATATATGCTTCTTAAGGATGTTTATCAAAGGTAACGGAATTTTCCTTCTCCAACACTAAAGTTCTTACTAGAATCAGAGAGGGAAACATTTTGTAATGAGCCGCAATGATGTCTTTAGGTTCTTGTATAATTTTTATGTCTTAAAAATTTGATCTTATCGAATTACATTATAGGTTTCTTTTTCACATTTATACTAGATCAAGTTATGTTGGATAAAGAAAATTTGTAGCTTACATAAAAGGTAGTGCCCACTATCTTATATGAAGTAAATACTAAATAAGCCATTCCCAATAACAGAAAATAGGACTAAAATGAATAAGATTTTTAATAAGTATAAAACTGGAGCATATATATCAATCATGCCGAGCTTGGAGCACAGATCCTGAACACATTTTCTATTGTGTGGCTTGGTGGAGATGTTTGCAGTCTGTGCTTGTCTAGGTAGAAGTGGAGTAGTAATCTTAATACGTCATGACAACCTCTCTTATTAAACGCCGGTCCATCTTAACATGCTTGGTCTTTTCATGGAAGACGTAATTGTTGGTAATGAAAGTAGCTGCTTTGTAATCATAATAAACGGATACCCAAAAATGACAAGAAGAGATTTGATCGATAAAAATTCCCAGAAGTGTGGTCTAGCCTGATATTCGACCTTTGCACTTGATATTGCTACTACATTTTGTTTCTTGCTCCCCTAAGTAAGCAGATTTCCACTTCAAAGGTGCAATATCTAGAAGTAGATCTTCTATCTCAACATCCGACAACACAGTCAACATTATAATATCCAACAAGATTCTTATGTCCATTTTATTGTAGTGAAATCTTTGACCTGAAGATTTCTTCAAATATCTCAAGACCGATACGCATCATCCCACGCACATTATCTGGGACTACCTATAAATGGACTAAGAACACCAACAAGAAAGAAGAAATTAAGGTCGAACAATGGTGAGATACACAAGTTTTCCACCAAGGTTTTGTATCTGAACATATATTTAGCAACTCAGATGTTGAAACAATAAATTATGAGTCTGATCCATGGGGTAACAGCTTGTCTTTAACCAAGCATATCAATACTGGGCAACAGATCCAAGATACATTTCCATTGAGATAAGTATAAAGCCCAATTTGCTACAGGTAACCTCAATCCCAAGGAAATATGTAAGCTTCCCTAGATCTTTGGTAATACCATGATTAAAACGATGCTTATTTGTTCCAACAATCTCATATGCATCACTACTAGGTAGAATAAGATCATCTGCATAAACAATATGAATGGTTACTCCTACACCAGTAGTCCATATGAAGACAAAATGATCACATTGTCACGTTTGAAAACCAAACTTGCTTAATATAATAAAGAGCTGTCAGACCCGCCCCTTGGACTTTGCTCAAGGCAATAGGAAGCCTTTTTAAGTAGACAAATTTTCCCAGAATAACATTAAGCAGATGACAACATGTTCATAGTGTTTACACCCCTTTCAAGTTCGTGGCTAACCAAGAAAACAACAAGAAATGGCCCAAGGAGAGAGTTTATCATGTCCAGGTTCGTGATTATGGACAAAATACAAATAAACAAATACTGTTGGTGGTAAAGAAAAAAACGGTTCATGCGAGCAAAGGGCATGGTATGGAACACAGTTGTAGAGAAAGGACGAAGGCATGGAGTTAATAAGGTAGTTGTCTGTAAGAATAGCAACAAGTAGTTGTCCTTTCTTTTGATGTTTGAGATAAAAGTTCCTAAACATTATTGGTGCGATGCTATTCGAATAGCATTTTGCCAATAAATTTAGGAACTTTTTGTCAAACATCCAAGTTCGAGTCACATCCAAGAAATGGTTTTGTTTTGTTTTAGTGCACCATTTTGCTAAAGGACTATAGGTGCAGGAAGTTTGATGAATAATACCACGAGAGGTACAAATAGTTTGGAGACCATATTGCATACATTCAGAAGCATTGTTGGTGTGATTAAACTAAGGAATGACAGAAAATTGAGTCTAAATTTCATTGAAGAGACTAGATTTATAAAGATCATTTTATAAATAAATCCACAATTCCATATTGCTCGACCAATTATCTATAAATGTCACAAAGTAACGGCCACGGTGCAGCAAGCAGTACAAAACGTGCCCCTTCTGCTACAAAGTATATTCTGCTGAGACTTTAGACAAGATAGAATGACTCACATGGTAGATGATCTTCTGGGATTTAGGGCACATTTGTGACCTAGAACTGAGGTGGTGTTCTTCTCTATGGATGTACAACAGGCTGCTGGACAGATTGAGTTCAAGGCTCTTTGCACATAATTGGGACTGTTTGGGACAATCACTGCATGGAAGTAATATATAATATTGCTCTTTTTAGAAGGTAACATCATGCAAGTTAAAGCGTGTCTCCTATCAGACAAGATATTTAAAATATTAATCTAACATCATTAATCCCAACCAACTGGCTCAAACACTGATCTCCAATAGGACATGAAAGAACCTTATTGTGGAGCTAGGACCACTGATTTAATTGATGATGTAGAAATCTTGGTGCAATTATCTACCAAATGACAAGAATCCTGTTTAGTCGTCTGATCTGTAGTCGTCAGGACTTTGTTTGTCATATTATTGAACAACCACCCTGGTTATCCTAGCATAATAGGCGGGCAAAGAGACAGATTCTGAAAATCTGTAGTGAAGATAATACGAAAATCAATTTTGTTTCAAACTTTTTTCATGTTTACATTCTTGTGGAATCACTTTTAGGTTGTCTTTTTATCTGATTATCTTTATGATATTAGATTTCAAGCATCAACAGTTTCATTTGCTCACTGTTTCTTCAGAGAAAAAGTTTGCAGATTTGCAATTTTCTGTCCTTGTTTGAATGCCATGCGTCCTTGATTTTTAACGTAGTTCTCTGTTAACAAATGGATGCCATGAATTCATTAAAAATCATTTTTTTTTCTAACAATACATTTGGCCACTCTCTTTTTAAATCTCCAGTGGTTTTTAACTAAAAAACAACTGTTAGTATCGCAGTTCCGGTAGTTACCACCACCGTGATATACATAGCCTAATACAAGTCAGCTGGATTCTGAGTCACTTCAAAATTGGGGTGACTGGGATCTGCCACAGTCCTATACATCAGCATTTTCGCATGTATGTCAACTGTGAGCTTGGCATCCTGTTCTGCTATCTACAGATCGCTTGATCCCTTTTAACACAAATCTTCCAGATCGGCATTCCAATCTTTATGCGACTACCAGAACTTCATAAAATCACCACCCAAACTAGGCCTAAGTGAGTGTTTGTTCATAAGAACCATTTGAATGCTAATTATACAGCCGCTGGCCAATCTCGTTTCATATATATGAGACTTTTGACACAAAATTCAATTTACTTTTTGATAGATTATTTTATCTCAATATTTCTGTACCAGTTTTGCAATACCGTGGCCTTTATATTGTTCCCCAGTATCGATGTCCCCGTTGAGTTGATGCTGTTGATTGATTCACTAATAACTTGAAAGTTAAAACCTTAACATTTCAGGCTGGAGTAATTGAAGAGATGGTCAATGATTCTCTTGACGATGCATTGGATTCAGAGGACATAGAAGAAGAGACGGAGGAAGAGATAGAAAAGGTGCTGGCTGCTATAGCTGGGGAGGCGGCAGCTGAACTCCCCGATGCAGTGAGGAAGGAGAAGATAAGACAACCTGTCAATACTCAAAATGTCGGTGTACAGGTACTTTACAAAGAAGTCCCTTTTTGACTAGAGTTGACACTTTGCTTAATTGTTGAACTAAGCAAAGTGATGTAATAAGACTGCTGTTTTGCAGAACGAAGCTGTTACCGAGGGTGTTGATGATGAGGGGGATCTGGAGGAGATGAGGGCAAGGCTTGAACGAGTAAGGTCCTAGACTAAGCCAGGAGCCAGTGTGCTTTTCACTAACTGAATACATAAAAACCCAGCTGTCCATAACTACAAATGAATAACCGAGCACATAAAGGTACATCTGTGTGTTATTGATCACTACAAAAGTTTATCTTTACATTTACCTTGATCCAATTTACTTATGTATTGAGCACTGTATTAAGCGTTTTGAGAAGGAACAAACAAGGACTTGCTGAAAATGCTTTGTATGTATCACGTGGTATGCTTAAAGCTTGTGTTTAGAATGTACTTTGAAATGGTCAATGCCGTGTGTTTAACGAATCATGGTGCTGAGCTTATATTTAGAATGTTCCTTAAAATGGTCAATGCCACGTGTTTAACGAATCATGGTGCTCCGTCTCACTGGCAATTATTTGTTTCCTGAACAGTGTCTTTTTTAAAATAAAATCTTCAGAAAAAGGTCTGATACACAGTGCTGACAATTTAATTGCCCTTTTCTTTTGTAAGTTGGGTTTGTGCCTCTGTGGCCTTCGTCTATAGCTTGTTGAAGTACTTTCATGACATTCTATTTTATGCAATTCGCAACCCAGTCATCGTCGAAAGAGAATTGAAGCAGTAGGTAGTCAGCAGGACAATTACCAAAATAATAAAAAACATGTGGATGGCACATACAGTTTCAGTGCCATCGAAGTCTTCAGACTGAATACATTGTTACCTCAGTGATCAGCCGTGGACACGTTTTCTGCAAAAGTTCCCAGCAAACCAGCGACGTAAGCAAGTTCAAATGCAAATATTACAGTATATATATATATCAAATGAGGATTTGGGTGACAGCCCGAATTTGATTTTTTCAATGAGCTTCAAAGTATACTCGGAACTTTGCTTTGATACATCATATATCTAAAAATAGTGGAAGACAGCTAAGCCTGGCTTTTGAAGTAGCATTAAAATGCAATTTAATCAGTCAGAAAGTCAAGGTGAGAAGGTGAAGGATGCGTTGCAGCACTGTATATTTTTCTGGTCAAAAGATTTCATACGCTACATCAAATGTCTTCTCTAGTGACGATGGGAGGGTAGATGCTGCCAATATCAATTCAACTTTGGACATTCAAACACTTACGAATCTTGGGAAGTATCTGAGGGCTGCCATTATTCAAGGAAGGTGCAATAAATCTTAGTTTCGTTATATTGTTGATAATTATATGGAAATCTATCTGCAGGGGTGGCCAAGCAGTCCTTGGCTGGACGTAAAAAACTCGGACCATCTTTTCCCCTTATATGATTGCAAGGGAATTTCTCCGGGGTCCCTGACGGATAAGTAGAATTATTCAACTCATTAAATGGAGAAGGTTTGTATGAGGAAAGGGGCAATAGGCCTTGGTCTAACGTCTCCATACATAATATATATGGCCCTTATCTTGGGCTTGGCTTGTAAACTCCTGAATAATGAAGGTGCTGCATGGGTGTAGCAGCTGAAAGGAACAATGCTGTGTCTAGTGGCCGCGGTGAGTGGTTGTGGCTAGGAAATCGTATATCTGTTTGTGTTATCAAAGAGGAGGTGCTTTTAGGACTGAAACGGGTCAACCACGATAAGTAAAAAGTTAAGTTGGACGGACAAATGCATGGATAATATAGAGGCTCTTGTTGACGTATGTTTGGAGGTTCGAGTATGAGGAAGGTATGTATGTGAGCTTGCATCTAGCAATGGTGATGGCTGCGAGATAAAATTCCAACATAGGAACCTATTGTAAATTTGCTAATTAATTGCTAGTATGCTTCTACTGCGGTATAAAATTCCAACATAGGCACCTAATTACCTATTATAAATTTGCTAATTAATTGCCAGTATGCTTCTACTGCAGTGCGTTGAGAAAGAAGAACTTAGCAGTCGGGCAACAAGTAACGATAGATCCATCCCTCTTACTGCTAAGGTTGCTTATGTGGCTCAATGGTTAGCTCAGATGGTAGACAAAAATAAAAAAGAAATGTTTCGATTCTTGATTAAACGTGGACTGCTATCTTGAGTCTGATGTTCCACACAGTTAAGTTTCATATGGCAGCTATTATAATAGACTTCCTTACAAACATGAAGAGGTGTCGGTGTAAAATGTTCAGAAGACAGAATCTGTGGTATATGGAAGCTCGAAGATGAATCTGTCAATCATGCTCTTTGGGATTTTTAGCCATCGTATGACTTCTGGGTTGTGTTGGGACCAGAAGGGTTAGTAGCAATTTGTTTATTTTGGATGTTATGAATCGGTTTAGAATAAGATCCTAGTGGGGGGAGGTGAATGAGCAATGTAGGAAGACGTTTGTAGTCGCTTGTTTGAAGCTGTAGAGAATGGGGGGATCGTATTCTGTTCAGGGACAAATAACACACCCATCATATGGTGAATAAAGAAGTATGGGCTTTTGTCGTTGAGACTAAGAATCTCATGGTGAAGGTTCCACAAAGATCCCATTGAAGCTCGTGCAGGTGAAGTGGGATCACCGACCACATGGAGTCATGAAATTGAACCTTGACGGGTCGCACTAGGATAAAAAGTCTACAGCTGGTTGTTTGATCAGGGATATGAGGGACAAGATAACGGGGATCAGCGCCCTTTGTGCCATTGAGGTAAATGAAAACCTACGAACAATGTTCTGAAATGCGTTATACGGGTATGCGTTCGGTCAGGGTATCACATAGAGTATAAGCGGAATGCGGGAGCATAAGTGGGGCATATGCGTTTCTAGAATTTTTTTAAATAAATTCTATATTTATACATGTATATTTAATAAAAAATATAATAATAATAAATTTCATACTATCTAGTTTTTGTAGCCTAATAGCCCAAAATGTACCAATGGATCATTACATCATGGAAGAAGAAACACATTTTCCAATCATCAATAAGAAAAATCAATCAACAAAAGCCTAAGTTTATATAATGTACTAGAATATACAAGTAACAAAACACACTAACACAGGCAGTTCGTAGCAAAACATTTATTAAATGAAGACTATAAGAAAAACCACAGTAACAACACATGATACTTCAAAGTAGAAATAGAAAGAACATCAAAAACAAAATCAAAACATCAAAATGATATGAAGAAATCAAGTCACTAATAAATAGAGAAGAAAAAGTTGGTAGGGAATATAAGTTACTCCCTAGACAGCACACAAATTTGATACTTTGTAAAAGAAAATATCATATCCAATTAATATCTGTAATAGGTTCCCCTTTTATACAAGACAAAATTAGAATCGTTGCAAGTGCAACATTTTCTAATCTTAGAGCAAAATAGAAGAGAAAAAAGAGCAAAATGAAACTTTAACAATTGTAAAATATAATAAAATATTTTGCATCACTCATTCAAAATAGAATTATTTCTGAGGTAGTAAAATTTTAAACCAACTATATAGAAGTTGTCATTTAATTTGGTTGATTTTATTTGAGATTTTTTTTTACTTAAGTCACCAAATGAAATGTGGGGCCTTAGCGACCGTATATATGGACCACAGGCCGCATGTTCGGTCCATGTCCAAAAATAGCACTACATAACTATATGCGGAGCGCCTGAGAGCCGCATACGCATATGCGGCCGTATAAGCGGTCTCATGCGGGGCATATGAGAACACTGCCTACGAGGGTATACATGTGCTCTGATTGGGTTGAACTTAGCTTGTTGGGAACAAAGACTGTATAACATGCCTTGATTACATAAATTTGACGGCGATGGTTAACATGCTGATGTATACATACAGATCCAGAAGAGAATAGCCAAATAGCAGTATAATCAAACACAAAAAAAAAACTAAAGAGTCATATATAATGAATTGCTTAGGCTCCGATTGGGTAGCTATATAGGCTGAAAAGTTTATTAAAGTCAAGTTCAAAGCAAAGTTTTTCATGATTGATTTTCCGTAATTCTAGAAAACGAGATCCATAAGATGTTTTCAAGTTCCGTGAGTTTCAACAGTGCCCACACATTATCTCAGTGATTGAATGTTCACACATTCAAGATACACACTGTAATTTCCAGCACACCTCTGTCACCTGGTGGACGTTAGTAAGTAAATGGAAGCAACCACAAAGTGATAATAACGTTACAGTAAAATAGAAGGATTTTCTTTGGTAGAAATCATCGCCACACAATGAACAACATAATCGAGTGTCTTTCCCCTCCATGATCACCATGATCACGCACTTATCCATCCAAAAGTCTTAATTCTCACTAGCACGTTCACACATTCCAGAAAGGAAACTACAGGGAAATAATGCGCTCTACTAATGATCAAAATTTTTCGGTGCATTTTTGACCACTCGATGAGATACATACATATGACTTATATCCAATATAAGTATATGGTCTGCGTACGTTTATGTATGAGTACTATCTATCATTCATTCATCCGAATGCCAAACGTAAATGAGCATGCACTCACATAGTAACATAGGCCTCAAGATCTGTTGGACGCCTATCCTATAGGAGGCCTCTTATAGAAAGATGGTAGGAGACCAATCAGAATTTTGTATAGTATTAAAGAATTCGTTTTAATGCTGAAAACATAATTTTTCTCCCCACTAATTTTTTTATGGGTTCATTGGTTGTCCTATACAATAAGTATAGGAGGCCTCCTATCCTATCAGTTTTGAGATCTGTTAGTCCTGTGCATGTGAATATAGAGTAGTCTACACTTCCTACCGGATGAATATCAAATGTAAATAAGACATAATGTAAATCAACAATTTTATTTGCATTGACAAGTGTATAAAGATAAAGAAAGCTGCAATATACTTTTTTCCATTTGGGAACAACAAGTCTGATCTCATTACAATACGGGTTCAATTTTGCTGTCCCAGTTCTTGCTGTACCGGGACTGTCCCACCAATACCCGAGTGACACGTACTCTGCTAGGCTGAAGCCTAGCGTAACCGGCTTTCAAGTCGGATGCGTCGAAGCAACTCTCCAGCCCGGGTCACTGAACCGGAGAAAAGAAAGAAAACTCGCCCTACGTGGAACTTATCTCCGAACAGAGGTTGACGTTACCACAAACAACATTTATCCCCTGACGCTAACATCTTTGCTGAAGTACCCTGAGACGTTGCGGAAGGTTCACAAAGGATTGTGCCTCAGTTGCGGAAGCCTTACAGAAAAATCTATAAGTTTGAGTGCAACTGTATCCGCATGCGTGCTGGTACCCGACTGCTGATAAATGTATGGCGTTCTGAGTTGATGGATTCCTGGCACTAGCAGTCTTAGGAGTTACCACTTTGGGTCTACTAGGCCTCAGTTCCAAATTCTAGCAAGGAATTCCGTAATTAGGATTGTCACGAACTAGGAATAGGACGCATGTTTCCTAGTTCAATTTGAAATAATAACATAATATTATAAAAAATTAAACCCGTACGAGTGAACTGTTCTACTCACAAACTACTTTCTTTCAATTGCTTTCCAGATCCTTCTATATTTTATCCAATCTTAAACGTATTCAAACTAGACGTACGATTTTATAAATAAAGGTCCATGCACCTTTTGATACTTGAACATGACGCTTTACTTTTCGAATCACTAGTAGTGTTGAGATTTCACCTACAAAAATATGTATAGCATTGAACAACACTCGTGATTACGTGTCATGGACAACTAGAAAAACATGACTTTGCGTCAGTGTGTCTCTGCACCCAGTTATTAGCTGGTAAACAGACCGATGGCCATAGTAAACAAGTCAAATTAGTAACAGTAGTCTGATACTTTGTTGACCCATTGTTCCACTTCATTAAACTTCAAAGTATACGTGGGTTCAATGGCAAACACCAAACCAACTCTCATCTCCAGTGACTTCCCCTACGGTCTTGCCATATTGAACCCATAACACGTGATTCCTGGGCATGATTTCCTGCTGAACGCGAATGGATTGACTCAAAGTGGTAACCTCTTAACTAGCACTAGGAATCTATCAACTCAGAACACGAGCGAATTGAAGCTTCCATACATTTACCAGCACCCGATCGTACTGGCATGCATGCTAAGGCGGATACATTTGCAGCGATAATTATAGATTTCCTTGTCAGGCTTTCGCAACTGAGGCGCAGCCCTTTGGGACCTTCTCCAACATCTCCAAGTACTTAAGTGAAGAGATTAGCATCAGCGGATCAATGTCGTTTGTGGTAACTGCTTAGCTCCAACCATCGACGACTCTGCGTTTAGTTCATCTCAGAGTGGCCGTTGAGTTCAAGTGAACCATTGTTGATCTCCAGAATCAATGGCCTCTCTCTGTACTACTGGTATTAGTGTCAAGCTTCCCCGGCAGTATCTCCAACCTGTCAGCATGGTTGTCTGTGAAGCTCCACCGGCCGATACGCACGGCAGAGTTTTCTTTCTTTTCTCCGGTTCAGTGACCCGGGCTGGAGAGTTGCTTCGACACGTTCGACTTGAATGCCCGGTTACTCTAGACTTCTGCTAGTAGAATACGTGTCACTCGGGTATTGGTGGGACAGCCCCGGTACAGCAAGAGCTGGGACGAGTTTAAAAATTATTCAGATAAAAGTCATATATGATTGAATTCACATCACTTTTAATCAAATATACTTCCTATTAGAGAAATAATCTTTACATTATGTTCTTGTGTTGAAAAATACTAAAGACCCAGCAAGTGTAGAGTAGGTGGTTCAACTCGGCTTGTCCTTCCTGGGGAACCCGAGTTTGAATCCTCTGTTGTGCACTTTAATTATCACTTTTACAGTTATCTGGGCTCTGACATGCCATTTGAGGGAGGAGGTAGACTAATGTCTCTTTTAGCTCAAGAAAAAGATACTAAGGACCAAAGAAAAATTTCTGAGACCCAAGTCCGGAGGCCCAAGACTGAGACGGTGCAACAAGCGCACGATTAAGTGTATAATCTTCATACCCTTATGATCTGGTCTCAAACATACGTCCATTGCCTTATCATGTAAAAGTACTTATCCCAACTTGGAGATGGGTAATGAGGAAAAATCCCATTTTTGATGCTACTACACATACACCACTAGACTTTCTATTGTTTTTGATGTTAGGCCTAGATTACGACCAGGATTTAAAATCATTACTAACTCAAATAATAGAAGAGCTCACAGAAATATATTGATTATGTTTTTCAATAATGGTACCGCTACATTAGTTATTCAATAATTGTACCTAAAGTTTTGGTTATAGTAACACACATTTTTGACCGACCAAAAAAAAATCCCTTACAAGACTTAGTGAACATAACTCTTAAATTTGAACCATGGATGTAAAGGTGCTATTGTTAACAACGTAATATAGGTTATGACAATGGTCCTAAGGGTGATTCAAAGTAGTCATGTATCCTTATACTCCACGAAACAACCCAATTCCTCCATCAATCCCACAAAACATCAATCACTTACGTGTACAACTTCAAGAATGTACCACTAACATCTTTTTCTAAAATTTGGTTCCTTTTTGAGAACATTTTCATTTCAACTCATAGTCTATGAAAATTTTAGGGGGAAAATAAAGACTCATTATTGTCGATTTTGTTCAAGTCTTATTACTTCACCCGATAGCTTGTTATTACCACAATGAACCTAATTCATCAATCTTCCACCTAGTTAGTTTAGTTCACTTTTACTTGGGAAAAAAATCCTAGATTCTAGTAACGTCCACGCCCTATTTTTTTAATTAGGGGAAAATATAGCCCCTTAGAGAAAAGATTGTTGTATTTCCCTAGGTAAAGATATAATTAACAAACATAATATCATTGACTCTATCATTGAAATCATTCTAGAATAAGTTCATTTTCTTCTGATTGTACATGGAACTTCTTAATTTATACAATCTAGTAATGCTATCACAACAAACTAAAATTATAGGAAACAATTGTTTTACCGTAGGTGGATTGGATACAATCACCTTATTCATTCTTCAACAGTCCCTTGTTCATCTAAATCACATAGATCCAAAAGCAAATCTAGATAAGATAGTTTGTTTCTTGGACTTCTACGGGACTGCACCACCATAATAAAATACCTTTCCAAGTACCTCATTTACATCTAGAGTTCTTAGCTATCTAGATAGCATTATTGTATCCTTCAAGCACTAAAAGAAATTTTCCATGATGTAACTTGAAGGATGTAAATTCCTTTTATATATCTACGTTCTATATCTAGAGATTCTCAATATATTATAAATGGACAACTTGTGTATCCACTTGTACAACAAACACAATGTTTGCTCATTTGCAACTCATAATTTACATCAAATTTCTATTTTTATACAATACCTCAATTGATACACATGGCTACCACTTACATTCTTGAAAAGAGCTCTACAAGGATGGTTTAGTGTTTTCACATTTTTGCATGATTTTCAAGAACATCTCGACATAGCGAGATGCAATATTTTTGATGCCATATGTAATAAGGTGATTTTAATATCTGAAACCACATTTAAAATTTACACATCCTTTAGTTAGAAATCAATAAAATTTTTTAATCTATATCTTCCATATTGGAACCAAAATGCAAGATATATCTATGTAATATTGAGATGATATTTAACTTGGTATCCTACATGGGGATCAAGGAACCTAGATTGACCATAATTAACATGACAATGTTCATACCTCTAGATCAATCTAGATATCTATAAAAAAGGGGTTATACAACACAAAGACATTGATTATTTGTGGCTCATTCTTATCAGAATAGTCCTTGTGATAACCCTAATTTTTGGGTTTTGATACCCAATCTAGTATTTGAGGACATAATTGGAGTAAATGATTTAAGTATGGAACCTGATGTCTCATATGGTCAATTTTTGTAAGTCTGTCTTCCATTGAAAATGTTAGAGATTATTTTAATGTATACTTTAAGTTGAAAATATTCAAATATCAAGTTGGATAGTTATGACTTCATGTATCGATTAGGAATATGCATGGCCCCAAATGGTTGAATAATGAACCTTCTTATGCATCATAGTCAAACAAAGTGGATTGAACTTGTTTCATTATGATTTCATGATTAGTTGAATTTGATTCAATGTTTATACACATATTTATAAGGTTATTTGAAGAATTTATTACATGATCATATGATTGAGTTTTTATCTCACACATTACTGGATGATAGCTTATACTACAAAAGATCTGTATCTAAAATCATATAATTTTTGGAGTTTCCTACTTAAAGATATGACAATTATATTATGCGAAGGGACCTTGCTCTTGTGAATTTTTGCCTTAGACATGTGATGAATGAATGTCATACGGCTACTAGAATCATGGTGCACGTTGTTCTAGGGTGGCATGGCTGAATTTGGGCCTTATCTGTGATCTAAAGGTGGAGACAGTGCCCCCCTATCGCCGAATACTGTGGATTGGGAGACTGACCATGCCGCTGAATCTCACTGAGCGCATAGCACAGAGACTGAGGATCAAAGAGCAATCTCTATGGCACCGCTAAGTTTACCTCAAAAAAATTTTCTCAATGACCCTTACATCATGGAAAAAATAGAAACAATGAGGTAGATCGACCCTACCATTCCCTCTTCAACTTCTTTATTGTGATCAGAATAGCCTAGTAGAAGTAATTGAGAGGATGAGGAGCCAAAAAGATAGTATTTTGGGGTTCAAGAAGTACCACCAAAGGCAGAGAATGAGCATAAGAAGCCGTCTGAGCGGAATTCATGCTGTGCGGAACACTTCTTGGAGCTCTCAAGACCTGGTTTCTACGGTCATCCATGGAAGTATCGAGACCAACATTCCTTGATCTTCATTTCTTTTACTAGATGTCCATCAGGTTCTGGAGTCTATGGTGAAGAATCTTGACACAACCAATGCATGGATTTGGCATGGGAGTAAAGATCCCCAAATCACCACGCCATCCCTCTACCGGGGAGGAGAGCTCCTACCACCAAGACCTTGCACATAACTATTGTGTGAGGCTCTAAGATGTCACATGTTTTCATCAAAAGCCTGCAAACCTTATAGTAGCCAAAGAAGGAGAAGAGGAGGACCTTTCATTGCACATTTTTTCTCATTATAATCCATCCCTCATGGTACTGTGAGAATAGGGCACATCCAGTTTGTACAATCGGGACTTGCGAGCAGAGGAAAAGTGGTTGGCGGGTAAGCAGATCCACCTACCATGGACCCCTCATGGGATCCACCATTGTTGGCTCAAGGGTGTGGCATAAGGTGGCATTCATCCAAACCTTATCTGTGAGAATCCAACATCCACATATTTTCCTACAAGGTAAACACTTCCATAATTTCTAGAATATAGAACTTTCATATATAATTCATAGAAAATAGATCCCTTGATCTATAAATCCCCCAAAAATATCTCTAGAATCAGGAAAACACATCGTTTACTATAAAACTCCTAGATCAGACCTTGATGCATATTTATTGATCGTAGCCAATATAGACTATGTTTGTAATGTCCCCAAATTCTGCTGTCTCAAGACTTAGAAGGCCCGAGAGGACAAATCCAAAAATGTTAGCTAATTGTTTCAGAGAGCAATGTGGAAGAGACATACACATACATGGACATACAACCATAACATACATATAACATTTCTCAACATTAAACACGTAAATTATTACAAGATGACTTATTACAACATGAATTACAATTACATATTGAAAGAAGATTTACAAGCCTATGAACATGTATGCTAGTCAGAATCTACACAATAGGTACAACGTGTACAACTTTCTCACTTCCTGTCCTTTTGTCCCATGCTAGCTATGAACCTAAAATATATATAAAACAATGAATCAACATAAAGTTGGTATGTGGTTGAAAGATACTATACTATGCTGACATATTTAAAATACTTGAAGAAGAAAAGAAAATGAAAACATTAAGTTAAGGTAGAAAATTAGGTAAACCCAAGTTATTAGTCACATTTCAATGGACATGTATTACATGGTGGACTTATCATAATAAACACTTATATTATTGGGCCCTATCCCCGCGTACCTTGAGCCATTAGGGATCTCTCTGCGTACCTTGTACCATTAGGGAGGTGCTAGTCAACATTAATACTTTCCGTCTCTAATAGGGAGATTAATGAACCATCGGTAACTACATTCCATTTTCTTTCCTTAGTGTTCTTAGTGTTCAGGTCAGAAAAGTGACAATATGTATAGATATACATCCAATAAGATTATTCAATTACCTGCAAGCAATTACTCATAATATATCATCCAGTAAAAACTAATCTTATACTTATGTCCATGTACCTAATTTTAGAGATTCTTTATACATCCATGATCATCTAGAACTTTGTCCATGACCTAATTAGTAACAATAAATCATCATTAATACATGGTTCATATATTCTTGATATTTTAGGTCCAAATTAGGGTTTAGGCTAAACCTAGTTTTACTGATCTAAAATGTATCTCTAGTATTTTTATGCTGATCAAGATGTCATTTTTAGGGTATGATCCAAATTTCATATTTTTCTAATTATTGGTCTATTTTCTAGAATTAATATGAGATTAAAAGCACCTAATTGGTCATTAATTAGGAACGACCTAATATTTAGTAATAATATTCATATTAGAGTTCAAAAATATATTTCAATAATCATTATAGATCTAAGAGAATTTTCTAAGAATTAGTATGAAGTGGATATTATTTATTACATTTAATGAACCGTAAAATAGATTATTGTACTCTAAATTAAATATCATCATTAGTTGTGCTTTAAAATCCTGATATAAGGGTCCAGTAATGTAGAGGATATTTTTATGAGTCTAGAGGTATTTTTGGAGGATTAATAGGACAAGCGAGCTATTTGTAGTTGATTTTATATAATCTGGTCTATTTATTGGAAATATATAAGTATACACCTGGACCAGTGGGTTCCACTGCCCAGTGGTGACTGTTGACTGGCCCACACTGGGCGTCAGACTGGGCGCCACATAGCTCCAAAGAAAGGCATGCAACTCTTACTCCTACCCTGCCTGGAACCGATTGGTCTAGCAACATTATCCAAGTGAGTCGGGTGATTTACTACCTGAGCTGCCCAGTCAATTTAGGGTTCACCTCCTAGACCGGCTAGTTCCCTTGAATTGGCACATGCCTACTAGAAAGTTGGATTCCTCCCTCTCCTCACGATCTCTGCATTGCTGATCCCTTCCTTCTCTACTACTCCATCTCTTGAAAGAGCTCGTCGATGTTGATGAATCCACAAGCTCTACATTTGGGCACCGCCACAAGCGAGGCAGACAGTGTGATTCACACCATCTCACCCTCCTCTATCTTCCCTTGCATTCTCATCATGGTTCATCTCAGTAGTCTTCGTTCCCTATCGCACACATCCATCACCATGAGATGGAGCTGCAAGGACAAGGGGGTAGATTGGGGACAAAGGCGTTGGCAATTGGCAAAGTCTTGATCTACCCTGATGCGTATCTAACCATCTTGGCTTTTGTTTGATGGTCCCGAGCTCCATGCTGACGGGTGGTTCAGGTGATGGTGGAGCAGATGGTGTGGGTTTTGGGAATGTTGTGGTCATCCTCAACAACTTGGTTCCCCACACAAATCATCACTAGTGTGGTGGTGGAGGAGTCTAGCAGTGCATCTCCGGTGGGCTGTAGGAGGAGGTTGGTTATCCAGAAAGGGGATTAAGGATCTAGACCAATTGAGAGGAAGGTTGCATCTTCTATAGGTCTCATTGAATCCCTATCAGATCAGTAGTTGTGCTAAGCCTCCGATGACGAAGAGGGTCTGGAGATCATGGAGACCTGGCACCGTCGTTGTGGGATTGAAAAGGGGAGAGAGAGAGCTTGGAGCCTTTGCTGAAGAATGACATCAAAGCCTGGTTCACCGTTTGGGAGTCCATCTCCAAGGTGTGATGATGGAGCTTAACATCCTTCCCATTCAACCATGTTCTCTCTGACCTTGGGATAGTTCTCATCTTGGTTTGTGTTTGGAGATCGAGAGGTTGAGGGTGACGAGGAGGGGTATTGTCTCTCCATTCTAGGGGTCTCCAAAGTCAAAATAGGGATCAATATGTTATGGTTGTTTCCTAGATCATGATTTGTGAGTAAAACTCCATGTGATTGTCCCATTTTCACCGGATCAAGTGAAACCATCTACCACAATATCTTCCCGCATTTACAGAGGTGATGGACGATCAGGTAGCCATTCAACTGATTTGGATCAACATCTTACACTCTTGTATGCTCTAACACAAATATCCAATAGAACTAATATTTGAAACATGGGTTCGTCATCACATAAACCCTCTTATCAACAAATTTGAAACCAAAAATCTAATATTCGCTCATCTAACTTAACTCATTGAATGTGTATAAACCTTGATCTCAAATCAAATAATAATTGAATCTTGATCCTACAAGTCCTAAATGCACATTATAGTCATTGCATACGTCAAGTCTCATCAATTTGCCACTTGTGTTCATTATGACTACTAAATGAACCTCTTGGCCTCCTAAGTACACAAGTCGGTGAATAAAAAGCTATTCATTGCAATTTAACTCAATTAGATCTAATAATAATTCATTGCATTTATGCTTACCCTTTTTAAGTGAAAAGAGTCCAAAATTGAATAATCATTTCGTCAATGTGGTATTAATCATCTACATAACATTTAGGCTCTTAAAATTCTATATGGGATATCTAAACCCTAAAATCTAGATTACTACAATATCACTTCTTTTTAGACTTCATTTAAATGGTAGAATTAGCATATGAAGGGTGCTAAATTTGAGAAAGTTCCTATTGAACCCTAGTGTCATATGGTTCCTAAAATATAGACTCATATTTTAGTGATGTTGTAAAATATAACGACTTCTACATTGTAAAGTAACTACATGCTTTAAACCTAATTTTATTATAGAAATTAGATTGAACATTAGAAAAATATGAAAATCAAGACATACTTTTATAGTGACCTCCTGATCTGTATAAAGTATCAAAAGACCATACGATCAGTTGAAAGCTAGGTTTGTCCCCAAACCCTAAAATGTACCTAATTATTATGAATAATGATGAACGTTATATTGCTGATGATTAATTTGTTATAAATTAGGTGGTGATCGATGACATAGTTGGTCTAGAATACTTAGGAAATATCTAATCTAGGCACAAGATACTATCCTACTTGATGACTATCTAGTCCATTTGCACTAGAAGCACATACATTAGGTTTAGGCCCTGTTTGGTAGGGCGTAATAAGAGTGAATTTTTTGTTCCAAGAGAACAACGATCAAATGTATGTATTTAGAACCACACTTACATTATTTGGTAGGATGTCTAACAAATTCCAGGAATTTAATATGATTTGTTTGGTATAACATAAAATTCTTGTGTTGTGTCAACGTGTTTGCTGTCGTGATTTGTAATAATTATTGATTATAACCAATTCAACAAGATGTGTACACTAGAAAGTAATTAGCTACATCCATCTAGGGATGTTGTGTTAGTGATGGGTACGTAGGTCCCAGTACCACATTATCAATATACAGATGTTCTTGTATAAAAGATGAACTGCACCCGACCACATTGGTTCTAGGTGCAATACACATTCCCAAATTTTGGGCTGAAACAGGTACTCGGGTGCAATTCTAATTCAAGAAATTGCACAACACTACACCCTACCAAATACACTTTTAGACGGAATTGGTTGAATTTAAACTCATCATTTATGTCCTGCATCCTACCAAACATGCCCTTAATGTACTCTATTTTACCTCTTGACCAGTTTGATATGTTTTATAGATTGCTTGGCTTATATACTTGTTTGTGTTACTTCATTTTCCATTGAATAATATTTTAAAATTATGGATATGTCTTGGAAATAACCTTGAACAGAAATGATGTGTCCATTATGATAGTCTAAATGATGATGTTGATATCAGGGGCAAGTGCCCTCCTCGTGTTGGAGTGATGGAGCTTGTATAAAATGGTGACCTCCTCCTTGGAATGGAGAAATGGAGCCAGGTTGCCTCCCCCATCTTGTTGGGGGGATGGAGCCCTATGAATTGTTGATATCAGCATAATGGAAAAAATCTAATAAAATATTGTCGAACAAATTAAGCTATTGATCAAATGGATCTATTGTTTTTATACATCTTGTCAAGCAATATTTTTTTATAATATTGTACAAATATCAATACTACAGAAATGGCTTATAAAGTCACTTTTCAAGGTGTCGGTTGTATACATAAACAGACACCTAAACTCTACAGTGTCGGTTTATAACATAAACCGACATCCAATCTGTGAAGGTCGACCAGACACATGTACCGCTTTTATTAAGTGTCGGTTAATTAATAAAAAACTGACACCTAAAATCAACCGCCAAAACCAAAATTCCAGTGAAAAAATTACCTCCAAAATTTGACATATGTCATCGGTTCATAAATAAATAACCGATGACTAAAGGGTATTCACGAGACAGGAATAGGTGTCGATTGTCTTTTAGTTAAAAACCGACAACTATAATCTAGTATAGGTGTCGGTTTTAGGAAAAGAACCGACACTGTTAGTTTAATTGTCGATTTTTTTGAATAACCAACACTTATTGTCAACTTAATAGCTCACCAGCGCGAGCGACTCTTCCCCTTTCCCTGTTTCATTCCCGATTTCATCGATTAGTTAGGTCCGACGATTTCTCGTTGCTCCTCCGCCGCCGCTGTCGTGCTCTTGTGCCCTCGCCACTGCTCCGTGCTCACCGACGGCCTTGCTCCTGCTCCTGCTCCTGCCCTCTGTGCTCACCGGCGGCTGTCTGTGCTCCTGCTCTGTGCCCTCGCCGCCGCTGCTCCATGCCCTCGCCGACACTTCTCCTCTCTTTGCCGCCGCCTCCGCCAGTGGCTACTGTGCTCCGGCCTCTGCTCTCCTCTACCCTCAAGGTATGCCCACCCTGCTGTGCTCCGCCGCTGCCCTCCTCTGCTCCGGCGGCTGCTTGGGCGGTGCCAAGGCACGCCCAAGCAGCTGCTGGGCATTTTTTTTAAAGTTATTTACTTATTTGTGTTTAGGGTTTAGGTACTGATTTTGTGCTTCTACTGAGTTGAATCCTCTATTGTCTATACAATACATGTAATTTTTGATCAAGTGATGATATGTAAATGTAGAAATAAGTTAGTAAGGTATCAATGATAAGTCTGCTGTAATGTGATGCAAAATAGTTATTGTATCATGCATATCTTAATACTTTTTTGTTTTATAGTTGTATAGGGTGTTTTATGTGTGACAAGTCTATTGTTTAATAGTTTAGCTATAATTATTGTTTTATAGTTGTGTTATAAAGTATTTGGGTGTTTAGTATGGTTCCAAAAAGTATAGTATATATATGCATACATGTGCATTTTTTTATAAAATTGTATAGAAAATCAAAACCCGTTCTTGGTGAGAATTCTAATCACCCTTCTTGCTTAATGATGAACTGTAATGCACACATGTGACATGCTTGGAATGTAAATGATGAACTTTTACCTAAATTGCCAATCATGCTTTTAAAGACATCAATAATCACCCTAACTTGAAGAACTAGGATTTTAGGTATAAGAATGACAACACATTATTTGTTGGCCTAGAAGCCCATCCAAGATTTACTCATTAGGAGTAAATCTTGGATAGTCTCCGGTTTGGGACTGTTCTTGAACACCTAATCTCACTTAGGATGTAAGTGTATAATGTGTATTGGGTTTTCAAGAAAATTTCGGTAGCATTTCCCCGTTTATTCTCTAAGTACATATGTACTTGGAGAACAGCGGGGAAATGCTGCCGAAATTTTCTTAAAAACCCAATACACATTATACACTTACTAGTGAGATTAGGTGTTCAAGAATGGATAGGTGGTACACATTTATTATATATAATAATGACATCACATGTATTTGTTAACCCTAGACCCTAATCTTGTCCTAATATATACTTGTTTTCTCTTTGATCATAGAATGGATAGATCATGGATGTCCATTCGCAATCGCTGCACCCCAGAGTTTATTTTTGGTCTTGACCAGTTTATTAGATTTGCCGAGGAACATAGGAAACAACCTGGAGATAGGTTCTACTGTCCATGTAGGCATTGCGGTAACAACTTGAAAGTCAACACTGGTGACGAAATCAAAACTCATGTCATGTGCAACGGGATTATACAAGGCTATACAGAATGGCACTGGCATGGAGAGATTTCAAACCCGAAACCAGTGGATGTCGATAGCAGTGCTTGTGTGGAAGAAGAAATTGCCTACGATGACGTAGATGTGAATGAACCAGTTCCAGTAGACATCGTTGATGCGATGCTGGATAGTTGTGGGGTAGAGCACACCGATCCACCTCCCATTTTTAGAAACATTGTGCATGATGCTGAGATGCCGTTATACACAGGTTGTACTAAGTTTACGAAGCTTAGCGCTGTGTTGAGATTGTATAAGTTGAAAGCTAACAATAGATGGAGCGACAAAAGCTTCACGTCGTTGCTGTCTTTGTTGAAAGAAATGCTTCCTGAAGGAAACGAGCTGCCAATCTCAACATACCAGGTAAAGAAATTGTTGTGCCCAATGAGAATGGATGCCAAGAAGATACACACATGCCCGAATGATTGTGTATTATTTCAAAAGGACTATGCAGATTTGAAAGATCGTCCAAAATGTGGTGCGTCACGGTATAAATTGACGACTTCGGGGGAGCCCAAAACTGGTTCTCCTGCCAAGGTGATGTGGTATCTACCTATAATATCACAGTTTCAATGCTTGTTTGCCAATCCGATAGATGCGAAGAATTTGAGGTGGCATGCAGATGTTAAGAAAAATAATGATGGGATCCTACGGCATGCGTCTGATTCCCCACAGTGGAAGAAGATTGATGTATTGTACCCTGAATTTGGTGAAGAAGTCAGGAATCTAAGACTTGGGCTTTGTACAAACGGGATGAATCCGTACGGGACATTGAGAAGCCAACATAGCACTTGGCCAATCATGTTTGTTATATACAATCTTCCTCCCTGGCTGTGTTTGAAAAATAAGTACGTAATGCTGTCGTTGTTGATATCGGGCCCTAAACAACCTGGAAATGACATCGATGCTCATCTTGAACCTCTGATTGATGACTTAAAGAAACTCTGGGGTGAAGGTGTGATGACCTATGATGCTTCACGAAGAGAGACATTTCGTTTGCATGCTATGTTGTTTTGCACTATTAATGACTTTCCAACATATGGGAATTTATCTGGATATAGTGTCAAAGGAGCTAAAGCGTGTCCTATATGTGAAGAGAACACTGATTCAACAATACTAAAACATGGCGGTAAGAAACTATAGGAAAAATCTCACCCGAGAATACATAAAAGAAGCTGACAAGAGGAAGAAGACAACCACTGAATAGTGGAACTTCCTGGACAAAGAAGAATGGGACGCGTTTGTCGCTTCAAGACAAACTGATGAATTCAAGGTATTAGACAGTCTCAATCTCATTATTAATATATGTTGTATTCACCTATTCAAGATTAACTTTTAGTGTTACTAACCAAATCATTAATGTGCATACTAACTAGGCCCTCAGTGACGCACAAAGATCAAGGCGTGCACTGAATGTGCACGACCACACAATGGGTCCAAGAGGATATGCAGGCGTTCGCCAAAGACTACAGTCTGAGGCTACTGCTCAGTCTGCTGCTACTCAGGAGTCCTCTACCATAGGTAGCACACCTTTGCCTCGCCATGATGTCTGGATAGCTGGGAGGCAAAATAAGAAGTGAGAAATAACGAAGGCCGTAACTGCTGAGGCGGCTGCGAAAATGGTAAAATACAACTCTTAGAGCAATCGTTTGAATATTGATTATTTGTGGTGTTAACCTACCAATTTCTCCTGATGGTGATTAGCGGGAGCTGCAAGAGAAGAGGAAACAAGGCACGTTCATCCCTCAGGGCACAAGGGATGAATTGACAGTTGCTCTGGGTAACCCAGAGCATCCTGGACGTGTTAGGGATGCAGGCACTGGTGTGGGCATCAAAGCTTTTTTTGGGCCATCCCAGCGCAAACATGTCCCAAAAGCAGGACTTTCACAAGATGAGGTTACATATTCTTTCTTTATAATGTTACTGTAAAAGAGAATTTAGTAATTAGAATTTGACGTTTCTTTTATCCATGTATAGGTTGATAAGCTATTTGATAGGAAACTCGAAGAAAAACTCGAAGAAGCAATGAAAAAGTGGCAGGCATCTCAGACTGCCACTTACCAGACAATACCTACTGCAGGCTCTACTCCTACTCCTACTGCAGAGGTTGGGAGTAATCCTGTAGAACCACCACCTAACACATCCGCTGTAAGTATTTTTATGACATAGTAACTAGTTTTTTAATTCAAGATGATATGTATATATGAAATTGTAGTCGTTTCAAAAAAAGATGACATGTATATATGTATATAACATTCTTTACACAAAAATTTGTAGGGGTTGAAGCGATGCCGTCTAAAAAGTAATGAATATGTCGTTGCAGAGGCGTCGGCTTACCCATCCCTACCCGGGGAACAGTTTCACGGGTCTCCATTACCAGCTGGTTGGCTTCGTGTGAGCCCGATACATGTAATGCAAGGATGGGCGAATCTTCCATTGCCATATGCCCACCCAGATTGTGAAACGCTTGGTGAGGCAGAAGGCGGAGTGATATTGTGGTGAAAAATGGATATCCTCTTTACTGAAACTGTATGATAAATTTACATTATGTTAAATTGTTAGTGTGTGTATATGATGTCAGTTGATCAAAAATTATATATATATATATATATATATATATATATATATATATATATATATATATATACAGGTTAAAAAGAAGACACCCACAACATCTAGGCCTCCACTTCCACCTCCTACATTACCTAGTTGAGTTCCACAGGACCTATCTGTCCCGTTAGGTCCTAACTGTAGGGGTATGGCAATATGGTTAGGTGAACATGATATAAACTTGCCTATAACTGTTTCTTCCGATTCAGATTCTACAGGTCAGTCATACGAAACCAAACTATTTATACAAGATATTTTGGAGTTGTTTAGAAATGATTGGATAAATACATCTGTGATAGAGCTATGGATAAGGTGAGATCTTCTTTATACATCCATATACCTTGTGTATGATCTGGTGATCTGGTTTCTTATTTATTAATGCATGTGTAACTAATACATATTTTGCAGCTACTTAGACAAGATATGTGTAGATTTTGGATTCGAACATGTAGGGTTTTTGATTCCATCTTTGATTAGTCTAGTAGCTAAAGACCCTACGTCAGTTCAACAATACTGCTGTGAGGCTTTTACAAATTTTGCTGTAAATAAGAAGACGGTGATAATGGCTCCATTCAATGTAGAGTAAGTTTACTTTGCTTATTATAATTTGGACTTAAGAAAATTACATTTTTATTGTGGATTTTGAGTTATTAATTTTGAACTTTTTTACCTCTAGTGGTAAGCATTGGGAGTTACTGGTTATTGTCCCCGAGACGTTCACTGTCTATTATCTAGATCCTAAGGGGAGTAAATTGAATACAAGATTTGGACACATAATGAAAATGACATTATTCCGGTGAGAAATATTTCATTTTCATATCCGTTAACATATGTTATTACATTACTATTTAATTGCAATGTTCTGTGTTACATTAACATGTAGGGGTTTTGATGAGTTCAAAAAGGCTGGAGGAAAGGTCCCCACGAAAAAGAACCAGCCAATAATTTGGAAGAACGTGAAAGTAAGTTTCCGACTGCAATATATGTATATATTATTTATGTGAACAATGCTTAATTAGTTGTATTTTTTAATATTTTGTATGTTTGAATTTATAGTGTGCTACACAAGACAACGGATGGGCATGTGGATACTATGTCATGCGATATATGCACATGATTATCAAACATGCTGCACTGGATATCGAGTGTATTGCTCAGGTATTATATAGTCTCATTAGATAATATGATCGAAATATATCAATCTTATTTATAGCTCATTAATTATATATATACATCATTCTCTTTACAGGTGTTTAAAGCTGACCCCATTACAGGAAAGGACTTACTAGATGTACATGCTCCCTATATGATGGGAGAATTAAATGAAGTAAGAGAAGAATGGGCAACAACCATACAAATAGTGGGGGTTTTAAAATATAATTGGGATCCTGATAGTGAATAATGACTAAAGAATGATATTTTGTAAATGAATTTCTGAATTATAATATATGTGTGAATGTTTCTACATGTCTGGATGTTTCTACATGTGTTTGAGTGAAAATGAATGAAAGTGTTGGTTGCTATATGAATGTTTCTACATGTGTGAATGTGAATGAATGGAACTACAGATTGCTAGCTACATGAATGTTTCTAAATGTGTGAAAATAAAATGGAACTGCAGGTTGCATTGCTAAATGCATGTGTGAATATATATATTTTTGTTGTTAATTTTGCAGGTTTTATGCTTGTTGTTGGCTGATATCAATGGATGTCATAAAACCTGCAGTTCATAATTGAACTGCAGGTTTCTCATCCTGCGACCAGCCACAGCAGGTTTGCAGACTGACAAAAAAACAAAATAAAACAATAGGCATCGGTTATTTGTATAAAACCGACACACAAAGTGATAGTGTCGGTTTTATATAAATAACCGACGCCTATTTCCTGTGGCGCGAAGATATATGGCGTCGGTTTCTTACTTATAACCGACACTGATAGTGCCCAAGATGGCGCCCTTTCTGTGGCGCAAAGGGTTTGGGCGTCGATTTCTTACCTAATAACCGACGCCTATAGTCCCATGATGGCACGTTTTCGGTGGCGTGCGAAGAGTTTGGGCGTCGGTTTTGGAACCGACGCGTAATGGGTGAGCTTTTAGTGTCACCCACATAGGTGTCTCTTTGAAACCGACACTAAAGGCCTTAAATAACCGACACTAAAGGTAGGTTCTGTAGTAGTGTATGCTTCCTTTTCTGATATTTATGTCCTTCATGGGCACCACCTACTCAACACAATTTTGCTAACTTATTCCATTGTTGCAATAATTTTATATTTAGAGTTATCATGGGAGAAAAGACGGCTTGTGATCAAGTGTACAAGTTAACCTATTGTATACAGATCTTAGATATCATACATGATCATAGACTTGTAAAATTCTTCTTTCAATATAAAAATGTAAGTTTTAATATTTAATAATGTAATACTACTACGTGTTGAATCTTGAGATTGTTGATGGTGTATGCATCTAGTTTATTATTCATTTATGCTTTAGCTTCCACATTCACACTTTGTTATCTTCTATGGTTCATAGATTTTCCAGTCTGTGATAGTTGGTACTACAACATGAACAATAGCTACACCTGACAATTTCTCATCATAAAACATAAAACTAAATCTGACTTTTCACTTAAAACCCTAGAAAATTAGTATGTTGGACATTAGTCATGACTTAGCCTCTAGATTAGAACCTAGATGTCCAATAACTAGGTATAAACTAGTGATGTTTTATGATAGACCTATGGTTTCGATCATACCTTATAATGTGGAGGTATGGCACATCATACTGTTTTGAGATGATAAACATCGTGGGAAAAGAAACCCTAAACATATGGTGCATGTGAGTTTTAGGTATCTTCACTAGTCTACACCATGTTATCACCCATTTGATTAAGTGACATGACTCTATACTCTCTACTGTGTGTGGGACACTCATTTTTTCTTGTTTGGATTTGTTTCCAATCGGCTCAAGACTCGATAGTTTTCACTAAAACTTGTTTTCTCAGAGAAAACTACATGATATTATATATATATATGTAAATATGAAAATGTTTCCCTCACACAAGAGAGTAGGAGGTGTTCATGAAACCTAAGTGAAAGGGAGAGAATTCAGTCTAGATGAGAGTTCTTAGAGAATAGATGTAATATTTATATTATCTAGAGCCATAATAAAGGTTAGGATAATAGGATAGCATAGAAAAATTAAGTTTGAATAATTATAGTATGTGTCCGATATATGATGATCTAAGTTTGAGATTTGAAAATAAATATTGTTGATGATACAAAATGAGTTTTGGACATGCATACCAAGGAAACCTTGCACTCTATTTGACACTAATTGCTATTGTGTCAATTAACTTATGCTACAAGTAGCTGCTAGGATTGCATGCATGTACATAGACTTGTATAGGTTTAAACACAACATATAGGGTTTTGTTTGGTACCAACATGGGTCTCAATATCTTTACAAAGGAGGTTATCCTGCATAGGACATTCAATAGGGTGAACTCTAGAGAGGGTGAGCCCACCATGGGGAAAGGTTAGATGACCTAAAATCTAAGACACACCATGTGAGTTTCAAAAATTTGATAATGAGTCCCTAGACAGACATCTTTGAATATACAGGTTGAGTCACCTAGTGTGTGGTTCCAATGGAGAGTTTTGAACCCTAGACTTCTTATGAAAGAACCAAACTCTACCGATCAAAAAAAGAACCAAACTCTAGAGAAAGGATGTCGTCAAATATGTGTTTGAAACTCCATCTAGATGAGGGGATGTCCCAAAACCCTAGAGGAAGTATATGGTATGTGATCTCTATTATGAGCCTCATACTCGGGTTGGTGGTTTCATGTAAATGAATCTAGTGAGTGTACCCACTTCTGAGTGTTGGGTAGATTGTTTTGATATGGACAAATTTTTTGTGTGGTTAGATGTAATGGTTTCACTTAGGTAGGTCCTAGCTTGAGTCGCTTGAGAGTTGAGTCTCATCCTTAGCGATAAGTGATATAATTATGAAACCATGATGTGGACAATGGAGTTCCTTTTCAAATAATGGACAACAAAAGAATATATCTCACTTAATCTACAAATATGATATACATGTGATATTCCACTCAGGTAATCTTGACCTAGTATGTTATCCATCCTTCCATATCATAAATAAAATATGTAAATCATGAGCTTGAAAAGAATATCTTTGTATTGTAGGTTACTTGATCACAAAATAAAGTTCTTAACCTCAATTTTCTTGACTCCAACCTTCTAGTTTGATAATAAACCTCACACAATAGGGTGACACACCCTAATATGTAAATATGAAAATCAATTCCCTCTTTTAATGAAATCCTGGTATGATGTTGATTGTAATCCACACTAATGATGTTAGGTGTGATAATTCTAGTAATTCATGACAACAAAATATGATATCACCTTACATTGTTTAGTGAGGTCAAATATGAAGCATAAAGTATCACCTTCACTACTTATATGCATTAACAAAACACTAATTATTCAAGGATTTAGGAATGTAACTCCTGAAGAAAAATATTCCAAGTTATGACTAAGACATTAAATGATGCTTCAATCTATACAAGGTCGGGAAAGTACACCCTAGGTGGTTTACAATGAAAAGATGATAAAAATCTAGAACTATGATATCCCTGACACCTAGAAGAGGGAACCTATTTAAATTTGGTCACTTTCATACCACCTTGAGTATGATATTGGCCAAATTTATAGGACAAAATTCCATACAAGGTGGGGTGAATGTGATAACCCTAATGTTTGGATTTTGATACCCAATATAGTATTTGAGGAAATAATTGGAGTAAATGATTTAAATATGGAACCTGATGTCTTATATGATCAATTTGTGTAAGTCGGTCTTTCATCGATAATGTTAGAGATTTTATTGATGTAAACTGTAAGTTGAAAATCCTCTCATATCAAGTCGGGAAAGTTATGAATTCATGTATCAATTAGGAATATAAATGGAACTAAATGGTTGAATAATGAACCTTCATACACATCGGAGTCAAACAAAGTGGATTGAACTTGTTTCATTATTGTTTGATGATTAGTTGAATTATTGCAATTTTTATACATCTATTTATAAGGTTATTTGAGGAATTTGTTTACATCATTATATAATGGAGTTTTGGTTTCAAAAACTACTAGATTTTATCTTACACTACAAGATAGTTTCGTCTAAAATCCCATAACATTTGGAGTTTCCTACTTAAAGATATATAATACAGAATTTGTAACCAATTCATTTATATTATGCAAAGGGACCTTGATTTTGCGATTTTTTCCCTAGACCGATGACAAATGAATGTAAGATACCACTAGAATTATGGGAATCATTGGTCTAGGGTGGTGTGGCTCAATATGGGTCCTCTTTGAGATCCAAAGGTGGGGACATTGTCCCCTACCTCCAAACATTGTGGATCAACAATTGACCAGACCACTAAATCATGATGAGTGCATAGTGCAGAGCCAGAGGATCAAAGAGTAATCTCAATGGAACTGTTAGGTTTGCCTCACCAAAATATTCTCAATGACCCTTATATTGTGTCCAACATATAAACAAGGAGGGAGATTAACCCTATCATTCCCTCTCCATCTTCATTGTTGTGATCATAATAGCCAAGAAAAAGCGATTGAGAGGATGAGGAGCCAAAAAGGCAGCAGTTTGGGGTGCAAGAAGCACCACTAAATTTAGAGAATGAGAACACAACGTTGTCTGAGAAAACTCCATGCTACATGGAACACTTTCTGTATCTCCTCAGACCTAATTTCTGTGGTCATTCACAGAAGTCTCGGGACCAAAATTCCTTGTATCTTTGTTGCTTTTACTAGATGTCTGTCGACTTCCAGAGTCTGTGTTGAAGCATCTCGATACAACCGATTCAAGAATTTAAAGCGGGAGTAAAGATCTCCAAGTCAACATAGCCTCCTCTACTGTGGAGGAGACCTTGCACAACTACTATGTGCGGCTCTGAGATGTTGTAGGTTTCCATCAAAAGCCTACAAACCTTATATTAGTCAAAGAAGGAGAAGGCGACCTTGCATTGCACATTTTTTCTCGCTAGACTCCATCCCTCATGACACTGTGAGAACAAGACACATCCAATCCAAGCTATCATGATTCACAAGGAGAGAGAGGATGGAAGGTAACTGAATCCACCTATCCATGGACCCCTCTTAGGATCCATTTCTTGCTAGCTCAAGGGTGCAATATGACGTGACATTCATCCATACCCTAGCCATGATAATCCAATGTCCATAGATTTTCCTACAAGGTAAATGCTCCACTAATTTCTAGAGTATAACTTTCATAAATAATTCGTAGAAAATAGATCCCTTAGCCCATGAATCCCCTAAAAATATCGTCAGAATAAAAAAAATGTGCACCCCTTATTATAAAACCCCTAGATCAGACCTTTGATGCTTATTTTTTGATCATATCCAATATATACTATCACTTTGTTAGGGTTCATAAAAGTGGTATAGTTAGCATATGAAGGATTTTAAAATTGAGAAGATTCCTATTAAACTTCAATCTCATGTGGTTCCTAAAATCTGGACTCTAATCTTAGTAATGTTGTTAAATGTAATGACTTTGGCATTGTAAATTAAGTACATGCGTTAAACCTTACTTTAAATCTAGAAAATATATTGAACATAAGAAAAATATGAAAATCAAAACATACTCTTATAGTAACCTCCTAATCTGTATAAAATTATCAGAATACCATAAGATCATTTGAAACCTAGGTTTGACCCTAAAATGTACCAATGTATTATTAATAATGATAAAAATTATATTAATGATGATTAATTTGTTATTGATGATCAATAATCTAGATGGTCCATAATACTTATAAATATCTAATTTAGGTACATGGGACTATCCTCCTTGATGACTTCCTAGTCCATTTGGAGTAGAACCATATATTAGGTTTAATGTTCTCTATTTCACCTCTTGACCAGTTTGATATGTTTTATAAATTGCTTGGCATATGTACTTGTATGTGTTACTTCATTTTTATTGTATAATCTTTTGAAATTATATATATCTGTTGCAAATAATTGTGAACATAAATGATGCATCCATTATGACTGCCTGAATGATGATGTTGATATTGGGTATAAGTGACCTCCTCATGTTGAAATGATGGAGCTCGTACAAAATGATGACCTTAAAAATGGAGAGATGGAGCTAGGTGACCATCTTGTTGGGGCAAGGGATCCCTACAATTTGTTGATATCAAAATACTTTAAATTTTATAATAAAATGTTGTCAAAAAAACCAATCTATTGTTCAAATGCTGTTATTATTTTATATAAATCTTGCCAAACGATATTTTTATAGTATTATACAATTATGATTCCTTTTATAGTATTTAATTCCTTTACGGGAACTACATACTTGACACATTTGTGATAACTTGTTCTACTATTGTATTAATTTTAGGTTTAGAGCTAGCATGGGTGAAAAAATGGCTTGTGAGCAAGTGTACATGTTGTGCCTATTGTATAAATATCCTAGTTAGCATACATGGTCACAAACTTGTAAAATTCTAATTTCAATATGTAAATGTAGGTTGTAGCAATTAATATTGTAGTAATACTACGTTTTAAATGTTGGTAATGTTTATGGTGTATGCATATATTTTATTATTTATTTATGCTTTTGCTTCCGCATTCACCCTCTAATGTCTTCTATGGTTAACATATTTCCTAGTACGTGATAGTCCTACTACTTAGGTAGAAACATGTGATTCTAGACACTGCTCGTTAATTATGTCAAATGTAATATTTATTCCCAAATCCATTTCTAGTGTGGTACATTGACTATAGGGTTCCAAGCATAGAGATAGCTTGAAAAAAGGTTGATGTGGCCTTTATTGGAATTGTTACAATAAATCTAGGGACCGAAAAGTTTGTTCCAAGAACTCATACTTATGGAGAAGACTTGAGTCTATGGAATTAATTTATAGAACTCATAGTCTGTGTCTCATAGAAAGGAGTCTATAATGCACCCAGACTCACCAAATATTACTTTTGTAAGACCTAGTGTGTTGTGATTTTTCTCACTCCATGATCAAGTCTAGAGCCTATCCAAGTAGAGTATGGGAAATCCTGGCCTCTCCTACTCCTATATATATGATATGAGAGGACAATGTCATGGAAGACACTTGATCTTATTTTTTGTTGTTGCCTCCAAGGTTTGGGAAACTCTAGACATGACTAGAGAGAGAGAGAGGATACTAGAAACTCTATCTTCAAGAACCCACATTGATATTGTATAGATGAGTTTGTGTAGAGAATTTGTTTTAAATGAGATACTTCATCATTGACATGAGTTTTTAGGAGAAGGTCTTCAACATGGTACATCATGTAATGTGGAAGTAAAATGCCGTGAAAAGTTATGCTAGGTGACAAGACATGTAATATAAAATCTTATGATTCACCATAGACAATTCCAAGTTTGAAGCCAAAGAAATTAGGGACAAATCTATGATATGAATACAAACACCTCTCTCACATAGAATGGAACATTATGTAATAAATAATATAGGGCAAAATCTTTTTTTCTTCTACACAAAAATCAAGGTCAAGTTTGAACCCTATGGTGAATTTGGTACAGTCTGAGACTACCAAAACCAATTCCATATTATTCTGTGAGATCAAAACACAAAGTAGACTAGACCCTTTGGAATCACATGGAAGATATACATATGAATAGTTGAAACCTCTTCCATAATAGGACATATACTTGGAACCACAAATTGACATTAATGTGTTTGATGGATACTACTCTAGAGTTATTCAAGAACTAATTCTTTCTATTGCATTTTCATCTTCAAAGAACCCAACAAGGGTACCAATGGCACATCTTATGCACTAAAATGATTTTTTTCCCTTTAATTTTTACTCAGGTTTTTGTCATTAGATGACACTGCAAGATTTTTTGATGTAATGAAATTTGCTAATGTGCATGTTCATTTAGTGAGAATCTCTTGATCGGCATCACCACAGTCCTATATGATATGATACTATATATGTATATAGTTTATTCCAAATTTGTGGTGCAAAAATGGTTTTGTTCGTGTGATGTGTGATTATGGCCAAACCGTTACTATGATTTTTCCCATATTACTTCTGGATTATTTGTAATCCAAATACAACTTGCATGTAGTCTCCCGTTATGCTTCCACATATAAATATTTCTATCTCACTTCCTATACATGTAACACAAGGCTTTCTTACATATAGTGTACATGATTGGATTATAATAGGATACATGATATATGAGTTGTAGGACATGGATGAGAAAATTGTTGAACAATCATCAAATTTAATGGCACACCCGTGCTGGCCACTAGTGATTAAAGAAATCAAGTTTAGGGTTACCATCTTATTTTTTCTTATGATGTAGGGAACCCCAAATGACCTCACTCTTCTACTATGAGGGATAGAATTCTAGGGGTGCTATAATCATCTTGATTATCTTTATCTCTTTTGGTTATTGGTTATGTATGTGTGGTGATTCGATATATATGTGCTTATACAAAATTTCTCACACAATTAAGCTAATGAATCCTTCCAATACATGATGCACATTAATTCTTTGAAAGATTAGCATGGTCTTACCAAAGTGAGGTGTATTGTCCTTCTTGGCGAGGTGTGAAGTGAACATGTGGGTCTACCAAAGAAATGTGCATAGTTTATCAGTATCAACAAATGGGCCTAGCTTAACTAGCTCACCTTAATTGGATTAAGCACGCAGATGCATGTTGATCAATGATCCATATGATGGAATATGAAAAAGGTTTTTTCCATCTATCTTAGAATTGAATAGTATGACATTAGAAAAAGAATCCTATCTAAATAGTTGAGTTGTGGGAACCAACTAAAGCTAACTCATGATTAAATGGAATGTTGACAATGGTTCACTAGAACATTATTCAATGTAACTCTTTTGGTTAATAGAGAGTGAAATTAATTAAAACTCAATGATATGAGAGTAAACTTGATTAAAAACATAATTAAATGAAAGTATTTACATATAAAAAATCTAAATCACACTGACTACTTGAAAGGATCGGACTAGTAGGGGTTAGTTTTTGGATATACAAAACAAACCTTCAAGATATAATGTGTTTATAATAAATGGATGTGTAATTAAGTCTTTGCTAAACTAAATAACACTGACCAATTCTAGCTATACTTTGGATCCTTATTGGTTTCTTGTTTTCATATCCCTGGAAACGACACCAAAAGTTGATCACCCTTAAACATGGGTGGAAAGTGCAGACACAATTGCATGGTTAAAGGTATTAGTCCTTAAATTTATACCTAAGAGATGCCTGCAACTCAGTAAGGAGCCTATAAATTAATGCAGGGTCTGACACAAGGATAACAAGTAGAAATGACATAAGAACTAAAAGCCTCAACTTATCTTAGTGGAACAAAAATAAAAGAAATGATGTTCTAGTTAAGGAATGAATAAATATACTCAAAATGGTAAACCTAAGTTATAAAAATCAAATAAAATAAATATAATTGTGATTATGATAAACAGAACTACCATCTCACAAACCAACTCCAACCCTAACAACCCAAGAAAAAAAAACCCAGAATGTCTTCACCATCAGTGGATAGTAACAACAACTCTATCCAAGACTCCTTCAAGCCCTTCCCTTTTCATAACAACCATGCTACCACTACAAACATTGACCCATACACTGTTCAAAAGCTCAAAACAACGATCATGGAGGAGATCAGATCGTCCCATAGTCCAAAATAGTAGGACAAAGGAAAGGCTACTATCTCGGTTTTGGCTATCAAATCCCTTGCTACCACACTTGAAGGGCTCACAAAGAAAAACTACTTTGCTACAAGAGAACTAGGTAATATCTTGATTATCAAAATATTGCACATCTTTATGAATTACCTTTCTTATCAAATACATCCATAGAACATCGATTTGAAAATTCAACAGACAGTACATAAGACATTTCCTCATGGCCCAACATCCATACCTTCTCACTTTTTGCATAAAAATTAGGTATTACTTTTGAATCTGACAATGTAGTTCACATAGCTTTAGATGATATAGAAAAATTCATGAAATGGAGAAATCATAGACAGATTCAAAACACCTACGCCAGTCTAGATAACCTTCACATCAACTCATAAACACTTTCTATCACACTTTGATTCTATGCTACACTATAACCTCATCAAATGAAGATTTCATCATGCAATGTCTGTGGTGCATCTAATCTTAAGAGAAGAAAACAATTTAGATGCCACATATACAAAAACAACATTACCATCATTACCATAAAGGAATCTAAAACTACTCCAACCCTTTTTCTTTGAAAATCGTAGGAGAAAAGCACATAAATACTTGGTTCCAAATACCACCTAACAACTTTAAAGGAGACATTATCATAGGTATCAACAACACCATGTTCAACACTTATCATATTGAATATCTTGATTACAGTCTCACCTTGCACATCACAAACTCACTAGATGCTTATGATTGAATTTTCACTTGCATTTATGGTGAACCCAGTTCAGACAAATCTCACTACTTTAGTGAGATAGATCACATCCTCAGATAGTACTCACACAAACCTTGGCTCATGGGAGGTGACTTCAACCTCACCTCTAGAGTTTCTAACAGACGAAACCAATATAACCAAGTAGGATCACTGGCACTAGTTGATAAAAAATTTAGAGACCTCTTTATCAGACATAAATTGATCAACATCATTCCTTCCAACGCTAACTTCACATGGAACAGAAACCACTCTTAGGCCCACATCGACCACTTCATCTACTCACAATCTTGGGAAGACCTCTTCTCACATTTCTTCATCTCTGTTTCACATAGAGCTATCTCATACCACTTCCCTATTATCATTGATACCAAAAACTTAAGGTGGGGCCACAAACCTTTCAGAACAGAAAATTTTTGGTTACTACACCCTTCTTGTTTAGACACCTGTAAATATAACTGGTACACTATCCAACATTCCTCTATAGATCCAGGATATCATATACTCAACAACACCAAAAGAATTAAATCAACCCTAAAAAACTGGCAAAAAAAAAAATACAAAAACATCATGCACAAACTGGCTAATCTAGAACAACAACATCTCTTCGTGGATAGTGATCCTAATGCTGACCCATCCATCATCCTTTCCATCAAAGAAGGAAGGGATGAAATCCAAAACTACATTGATACCATTTGGAAGCAAAGAGATAAAGATCAAATGAGTGACAGAGGGTCACAAAAACAATATTTCCACAAATGATGTAACAACAACGCCCGTGTAAACACTATATCCAGACTGAATGTTAATGGCACAAATGCATCAAATAGAACCATCATCACCAATCACATTGTGAACCACTTCCATCATATTTTTAACACATGTCATTAGACTATCATTCTACAATCCATAAACTGGGCTCACATTTGTAACAAAACCATACCCTCACCTCACAACATTACTGGAGATTTCACCATTGAGGAACTCAAAGATGCAATATCATCATTGGGAAAAACAAATCACCAGGACCTCACTGACTCAACATAGATTTTTACCTCTCCATGTGGGAACACATCAAAGGGGACTCCATGCACCTCCTCCATTTCATAAAAAAATAAAGACATCCACAAACACATCAAGGTCCTCAACCACACAACATAGCTTTGATAAAAAAGTGGAACAATCCGACTCAAAAAAATAATTTTGACCAATCAACCTTATCAACACTTCCTACAAAATCCTGGCAAAAATTCTTAGCAACAACATCAAACCACAGTTGGAACACATCACTGGCCACAACCAAAATGCTTTCCTGAAACATAGAAACATTGACAATGTTTACATTATGGTCAATGAAACACACCACCTTTGCTATAAAAACAAAACACCTATGCTAGCCATCAAATTTGATTTCGAGTAAGCCTTTGATCTAGTGAACTAGAACTTCCTTCTTAACACTATGAAGGGATATGGTTTCCCTACGAAATGGATAAACTAGATTCCTACTTGCATCTCAAGCATCACCCTCTCCCCCATCATTAATGGATCACCTTTTGGACACTTCCACAACACAAATGCTTTGAGACAAGGAGACCCCTTATCTCCTTACCTCTTCATCTTGGTCACATTTCTTCTCTCTAATATGATTAATATGGGCACCTCACATGGTATCATTGCATAACCACCTAGATGTTTTGAAAATATCATTCAATATGCATATGATACCATGATTTTAGTAAAACCTGAGGATACCACCATTCTTAACACCATTCACATCATTGGATTTTTCTCATACATCTCAGGACTCACGATAAATTTGGGAAAATCATCCATTATTGGTGTTAACACATCACCAAAGACCATAAAAAACACCAAATCCTTCTGCAATGTAGGACTTAGACCTTTCAGGTCATGTACCTATGATTTCCTATCTCTTCACATCCCACACAACACCTCTCATGGATCACCATCATAGATAACATTCATCACAAACTTTCATCTTAGACAAATAACTTTCTTAGTGTGGCTGGTCGTATCACTCTCCTCAATATCTCCATCACTCCCATTACCACTGACTACCTTAGTTGCATACCTTTACCAGTTAAAACCTGATATTTGATCAACTCTTTCAGGAAAAAAATCCTTTGGAACCATTATTCCACGAACTCTAATTAAACTACAATACACTTGGTCAACTGGGAAACCATTTGTGTTCCCATCGGTTATGGAGGCTGGGGCATCACTAACATCAACACACATGCAATTTGTATTATCACCGAAATCATACAATCTCTCATCACCAATTCATCAAAAACATGAAAAAACCCTTCATTTCACATTAATACCATGCAAAATCAAATCCATAGAATAAAAAAAATATCTTTGCCACTTTGGAAATTCATCAATAAAAATTTGGATATCATCATACATATGATTAACACACCTCCTCATGCCTATAACATTATTTTTTTGTCTGACCCATGGTACGACAACAACATGATTCTGAACATCAAAAATAACCTCAACATAGCACAATTCTAAAACATATAAACACATCCAAATCTCTTCACATGCTTACCAGCCACAGTCAAAACATCTTAAAAACTTTTCTCTCACACAATCTTAACTTTGATACCATTCAAGATATCATCTACAACTTAGAAAACAACACCACCAACTACATATCATGGAAATGGGGGAACACCTACTCTCCAAAAAAAGCCTATCATTATCTCACTTATAGCGGACATATATCTAACCTAAATCCTTTCTGGAATATGAAATGGCCCTAAAAATTGAAAATATTCTATTAGCTCATTACTAAGAACAAAATCCTTACAGATCACAACCTTACTAAGAGAGGCTTCCCCAGACTAACTAGATTCTACCTCTGTCATGCATAAGATGAAACCACAAATCATCTTTTCACTCATTGTCCTTTCACAGCTCATATTCTCGACCTTTATTTCAACCAAACTCCCTTAGAGACTTTCTACACTCACCCACTTAGATCTGAAGTTTCAAACCCACTCACACCAACCATGAACCTAGAACTCTGATTATCGCTATTCTTTGGAATATTTGGATAGAGAGAAATAATAGGAAACACAACATTACTTCTCATCCTTTCATGCAAATACTAAATGAGATTGAACAATCTTTATCTATCATTTTGCATTGCAGGACTAACATCAACATCAACAAAGGTGATGGAAGATGAAGACACTCAAATGGCAATCTTTGGTGGCCACAATGTAGATGGACATTACACCCTAAATGATATCTTATCTGACAACAATGGCTTCAAGACTTATCATCTCAGGACACCTCTATCTTTTTACATGTTTCGATCTATATTTGAGGATTATTGTTTAAGGGGTGCCTCCCCTAGTACGTTTTCTTTTCATCCTTTCGTATTTTAAGGCATTTGGATGCAACTCTTACATAGACTACACACTTTTGGTTTTGTTAGTAAGTGTTTTTATCATGTAATCTAGATTGTTTACTGACATCATTGTTTGTAAACATTATCAATATATCTGACTTTCTATAAAAATGATAAATGGAACTTAAAATTGGATTTCATCAATCAAATCAGCTTCAACCATGCAAAACCTTCTTCTTCTATGTTATATATTTTTAACATATTTTTCAAGAAGTCATAAAAAATATCTAACACCTTCCTTCTCTTGAAATTTGGGTAGATTTATATATAAAGTCACCTCTCTCTCAAGATGTTAGCCCACAAATCAAGCATAAATGTATGACTTTTTCTATAGCAACTCTCCACTCTCGTGTCTCATCACTAATCCAAACTCTATATCATCTTGAACTTTTTTTTTCAAAGCAATTTATATCATACACCACAAGAAGGTAGCTAATCACCAACTGACACATTTAAATAAAGGCATGGAAACTAAACTACAAGAATATGTATTAAATAAAATAAGGATATATTACATGGTTGAGAGGGATTGATGGCTACTTCCAACCCAACTTAATGAGTTTAGCCACTCACGGTGTAAGACATGATCAAATTACAACTTCAACAAGACATGGTTCTTAAAAGCAAACAATGAAACAACAAGACAAATGAAAGAGGCCAATATAAGGGTAGATCGAGCTGTGAGGTGATCTACCCACCTTTCTATTGAATCTAACTGAGGGGTCAATTTCCCTGAGAGGTTGATCAAGATATACAATCAACCTTGGAGGTTGATCATGTTCAATTCTTTCAGTGATGGTCCTTAGAGTCAAGATGCAATCAATTGAGCTTGATGATGGAAGTAGTTGATGGAAAGTCAAGGAGGTCAATCACTCTGGAAAGGTCGATGGCCTTGACTTGGGTCCTTGTGTTATGCAATAGCATTTTAGCCTTTTCACAGAAGACAAGATGTCTTGAAAGGGATTCAATAGGGCCCCTTTAAATAGGGTGCGGTTGACCTTGTGTTGACCTATGATTGGTCCACATGGCATTGACGCAATGCTTTAGGTGATCGAGCTTCCGATTTTGAATTTATTCTGCTCGATGAAAAATGCATTTTATACTTTGAATGATCAACCTAGAGGTCGATTGCTAGAGTTGATCGAGCATGAGTCATTTCTTAAAACTCGATTGACCTTCTGAAAAAATATTGTTTTGAAGGTCAACATGTTGCTTTGATGCAATAGACCGATAGGCCTTCTAATAGACCAATTTTCTATCGAGATCAAGTGCTCCATCACTTTTCTTAGATCAAACTCTTTCTTAGTCGAGCTTTTGCACTTAGTTGGGTTTAGTAGAATGATAATCAGCCCAGAGGTCAACTAGTCTTCCCCAATTGACTTGAATTTGTGGACTATCAACCTAAAGGTCGATTGATGTTGTTCTTGGACAGTAGCTCTAGTGGCAATATATCGATCTTTGTGCTTGATCTTCCTTAATCGACCGTGAAGGACGATTATGTTACTTTATTGTGTTTCTTTAAAGTCCTGATGCGTAGTGGTCAACCTAGAGGTTAATCGTTTGTCAATTGAGGTTTATGACTCAGGAGAAAAATTTTCTGTATTTTTCAAAGGCAATTCAATCAAATAAGAGTTTTGGAAAACATGTGCAAAATGAAAGATTTTCTGATCATTATGTTCACATGAGGATTAATTTCTAGAACAAAATAAGCATGAAATATTCATTGAAGTTGATGTTATCACTAGAGTAAACCCTAAACACTAAGTTTGCTAAACTAGCTCCATATCCTGCAATAGGGATTGCCATGTATGTCCTCGATCATTATATCTTCTAACCTGATAAACTGGACTCCTTATCTAACATATGTACCAAGTAGAGAGTCCAAGAACTATGCTTACCTACTTGTATCAGTGGCTCCAAAAGGACTGACTCACTAAATAGTAACTAAATTAACTAAATTATATGGCATACCACCTTAATCTCTAGTTAATTTTGGGTACCTCATTATATTAATTAGTTTATTTCACTGGTTTTAGTGGAGGGTTTTGAGGAATGGGGTGCAGTGGAAATAAAAAAGTTTTCCAACAAAACTCTTAGCCAGTGGATATATCTTATCCATAAAATGTAGTATATTAAACACCTAGAAGTAACACACACACTAGTTGTCAACAACATCTTCATGTTGTTGCCTGACCGTTGCCTTTGTTGCATCTCCTTTTTGTCTTATGGAACTCATCATCCAAGTCTCCACAAAAATTCCTTGACATCTTCATCATTCACATGGATGCAAGAACCCTTGTTTCACCACCTTGTCTGCGAAGAGGAATGGAACTAGAGTTATTGAATGTGCTAGAATCAACAAACTCTTGTTTTCTTCCTATTATGGATTGTCATCTTTGGGGTTGATTTTCTCTCTCGCCAAGCGAGAAGTTTTTTAGGCAAATTGTGTCTATTGATTCTCAAGTCATTCCTCATCCTTACAACATACAACCCAATATATATATAAGAGTCATGGGATTGGAATTCCTAAAATTCAATCCTTGTCACAACTGAAAATCAAAATCAAATTGTCTTTTGTGGGTATATTCTCATGTAGCTCCAAAAAGTTCCAAAATATATAGAAGAACCAATTTGGTAGGTTTGTCTGATAAGACCATTTAATGAGAACTCTAGAAGATTCCAACCAGCCGACTCTCTAAAAAAATGGCCAGTTCACTAACCTTGTTGGTCGATTGGACTATCTAGTCACCCAATTGGCTAGGTCAACAAGTTGTGTCTGGATTTGAATCAATCAATTTGATTCAAAAGTCTCTCCAATTCTAGTTGCCTCTTGATTTCTACCCGTTGTCTGACTATATTATGTAATTGGCCAATCAATCACTTTCCCATTGTCTATTAATCGGTCGGTTGACACTTAACTGACCAATTGACTTACACCATCCATTCGCTTGACTGGCTTGCCTTGTAGGATGGTTGGGTAGAAATCAACATGTAACTAATTCAAAATCATTCTAATAATTGCTTCATTATTAAATTAAAATTCTTTAAGCATCCTTATGCATGTGATGCTATAGGTTCCTTATTATGTTGGAGTGATGTTCAAAACCTCCCAAGCAAAGAGCGTTATCTAACAACATATCATTCCTATCCATGAAATAGAATAAGTTGGGGAACAACTTCAATCTATAAAGTGACCAATCATATCATGACCATATCCCTTTGTTACAAATATGCACATTTAAACCGAGGCATTGAGTTGTCATCCTCTATACAATTCAACTATGTTTAGTGAACTAGATAAGAATATTGAGATTATGGGATCTCAATACCATATATTGACTCACATGAGCATGGTCATACATTTCATACTCTCACTTATCAAGTGGAAAAGATATCACTCAAATGGAGGGATACATTACATCAAAATCACTCAAAATAATTCAAAAGTGTTATGATGCACCCAATCACTTCCTGTAGTGAGCCCTTATTTAGACTCACATAGGGTAGGATTAAAGTACACAGAGTAACATGTGACTGCTGTAGTGACTTTAGGTCTCAAGCTCACATTCTCCATTGCCACATTGAGATCTTACTGTGACTACCATAACATGGATTTCATGTGTCATACTTAAAGGAGTATGTCCAGTACAACCTCTTCTCTAAAAAATACCCATGTATCCAAATTAATATCCAATGTCATGGATAAAAAGACATATTCATCATTAATCATAAACACTAGTCTAATGAATTATAGTTTTCCTATAATTTTTGAAATAACATATGACTAAGGACATATCAATAATAAATACTCCTGAGTATACTTATGATATCATGTTTAATTTCTCAACCCAAACCATATGTCATTGAGTCAAAACATTCTTAGGATATTATTACATTTTTTCATTATTGTAATAATGAAAAAAACACAATAAATGGAATTTCATTTTATTAGTAAGAAAATCATATACTATGTATCTCTATTACAATCATAACATGATGGATCTTAGGGCATACAATCAATAGTATCCCATATGCACTATAGCCAATTACTAATTAATTGAATTCCAAATTATTTAACATGACCATCATGCTTTTGTTATAAAGTGCTCTTGTCAAGGGATTAACAACATTTCTTTTAGTTGGTACTCTAAAAATGTTTACATCGCCTCCTTGTATGATGTCTCATATGAGATAAAATTGGTGTTGCTTATGCTTGAAACTTTGACAGAATTTGGGTTCTTTAACATGTTACATGGTTCCATTGGTGCCACAATAAATCTCTATTGTGTCCTCAATGGTTGAAACCACCCAAGATCACTAATAAACTATTGGATCCATATTCCTTCCTTAGTTGCATTGGATGTGGAAATATACTCTTCCTTTATTATAATCAGACACTATCTCTTTCTTAGAACTCTTCTAGATTACAACTTTATTTTGAAGGAAAAACACAAATCCTGATTGCGATTGATAGTCACCCTTGTCACTTTGGAAGGTTGCATGGGTGTAGCCCTTTACAACTAGATCTTCTTCACCACCGTATATCAAGAAATATTCCTTTGTTCATAAGTAATATATTATAATTTTCAAGGAAATCCAATGACATTCACCAAGATCTAATTGGTACCTTCGTGTAATTCTCAAAATATACAAGACATTTGGGCATTTACATAACATTGAATACATGATAGATCAAATTGTAGATGCATATAGAATCTTCCTAGTGCCCATTTTTCCAAAGAACTTGGACATTGTTATCTACATAAACTTATTTCCTGGTACAAGGGTAAGTTACCTATCTTAGAATCTTACATTTTGAACCTCTCAACACTTTGTCAATATATGTACTCTAGCTTACTTCAAGAAGCCTTCTAGATCTATCTCTATAGATTTTAACTCCTAGAATATAGAATGCTTCCCCTAAATCATTCATGGAGAAGGTATTAACCAACCACCTATTGATTAATTGTGGAGTAGGAATGACATTTCCCATCGATAGTATGTCATGTACATACAATATAAGAAATACAATTATGCTTCCACTAACCTTATTGTAAGCACAATGTTTATCTTGATAAAGCCAAAATCTTTGACTATCTCATCAAAATGAAGATTCCAACTTCTAGACTCTTACTTGAATTCATATATTAAATGTTGTATCTTATAGATTTATTAGTTTCATTAAAGGGATAAAACCTTTGGTATGTGTAATTTACACATCCTCAAGGAGATTCACATAAAAAAACTAGTTTTAATGTCCAGTTTTCAAATTTTGTTACCATGATAAGATGCAATAGTAAGCATGATCCTGATGGATTTAACCATTAGAATTAGTGATTAAGTTTCATCATAGTCAACATATTGAACATGTCTACAACCTTGTGCAACCACTTGCCATTTATAGGGTTGTACATTACCATCCATGTTAGTCTTCTTTTTGAAGATCCATTTGCACCGTATGGGTTTTAACCCTTTAGGTGCATCCATCAAAGTTCATTCTTTGTTGGCATACATGGAATCCATCTTAGATCCCATGTCCTTAAGCCACTTACTAGAAACTAGTCTCTCAATAGTATCTACTAAAATGATTTAGAAGGACACAATTAAGTATAAACATGTTGGTTTCAGGAACATATCCCCATAAGGAATTTGACATATTGCCTAAACTCCATCAAGAAATGTGTGGTTCCTTCTTTATGACACACCATTATGTTGTGGTATTCTAGGCTAAATCAACTGTAATATAATACTAGGGTTTCTCACTAAGGGCCTCAAACTCTTAGCGTAGATATTCTCCACCATGATCAAATTGTGGTGCTTTAATATTCTTGCCAAGTTGGTCATATACTTCACTCATGAATTCCTTAAATTTTGAAAGAGATTATGATTTGTGTTATATAAGATACACACATACGTATCTACTAAAGTCATCAATAAATTTGTGGAAGTACTAATAAGCACCTCTATAACTTCTACTAAAAGGTCCACACACATCAGTATGTATGACTCATAATTAATAACTTTCCCTTCACTGTTGCTAGTGAAGGAATTTTTTCATCTTTATAAATGAACAAGGCACATGTATCTATTGATTCAAAATTAAATAATGCAGATAAACATCTTATGGGGTTTAGAAATGTCTTCTCAGTTGTGTGCCCTAGATGACAATGTCATAGATAAGTTCTATTTGAGTTATCAAGTTTTAACTTCTTGATATTTATGTTTGAAACACTTTACTCAATATCCAATATAGAAAGACGTACGACATTATATAGGGAACCTCCCTACAATATTACATCTCTTGAAATAGAAATGTGACCATTCTTTATTCAAAATTCAAAATCGTTCTTGTCCAAAAAATATACATAAAATGTTTCTACTAATGGAAGGTACATAATAGAAATTTGATAACTCTACTACAAGACCATTAGGTAGAGATAAAATATAGGTTTCTACATATATGGAAACAACTCTTGCTTCATTAGGAACTCAAAGATCCACATCTCTCCTCAATGAGTTTACTTTTTTTAGACCCTATATATAAGACCATATGTCTGATCCACATATGATATCCCATACCCAAGATGAAGAAGTAGATAAGTTTATATCTATAAAATATACCTAAAATGAAGATATCTATCCCCTCCTTCTTCTTTTGTTAATCAAGGTAAAGAAGGCTTTAAGTGGAGAAGACTTGAAATTTTGGATATCTTTAGAGCTCTTTTTATTTTTGAATTTCCCATTTAGATTGTCCTTTCCTTTGTTGACCATCAAAATGGAATTTAAGTTGTCTTTATTCATTAGAGTCTTAGTATTTCTAAACATGCCAAGCAACTCTAACAACATCCAAACAAGTTGTTCATGTTGTAGCTCATTACAAACTGACAATAAGATTCTGGTAATGACTATGAGATAAAATCAATGGACAACTCTTGGTCTAAGGGGAACCTCAATATGTCTAGGTTTTCCACATACCCAATCAACTTCAGTATGTGGGCCCAACTAGATTACCTTCAATGATGTTTCACATGATCATGGCCTTGAAGACATATATGTCACATAACCATTTTTGTTTTCCAAAAATCAACCTTCAAATAACTAGAAAAGTCAATGGTTGAAGAACTAGAGCATCTGTCCCTAGAATGATAATATCAAAGCATAAACATGGAAGCATAAAATCTTAACATATATATGAACACATAACAAGGTGAAATCACCAACATAATCTCAACATTCAACAAGTGTAATTAGTATAAAAATTGTTTATTATATAGTTTCAATTTGTAAATGAATGTCACATATAGTAAAATTAAGCATTGATGTGACCAAATTGGAGTATCAAAACACTCCAAATATCAAAATGATACCCAAATGAGTAATATGAGTCAAAAAAGAAATACAAAGAGTATAATATAGGAGAGATAAGGTTAGGTAGTTACATCATCCCTCTCTTGTCTTGCTTCTTCTTAGAATACATTCTTGAGATGTGTGACCATCTCTAAAAAATCAATTTCTCATGATTTTTCTAAAGCTTAAGATTCATGAAGTATATTATGAGGAACTTAATGCCAATAGTGTTACCAATATGCTTACAAAGCTTCCCTTTCTCCTCTAGGAGAATTTGGAGCAAATTCTTTTGGTTCTACTATTTCTAAGACATAGAGCTTATGCTCGTGAGTGAGAACAATTCTCAGCGTCCTATACCAGTCATGAAAGTTATTCTTATTCAACGTTTCTTTCTCAAACATTGGTCAACTTATGTGTGCTTTTAATCAGGTACACAAAGAAAACATTTGCAACAATAAAAATTTGATTTATAATTTAATATAATTTGACAACATTAATCTGCCCTTCAATTAATAACACTCCCACTATTTTGATAATACTAATATCCCTAATTATTAGTTCAACACATTACAGTGAGCAATCTTCTAGTGAGCCAACGTCCAAATAAATTAAGTTTTAAATCAAGTTTGGTTGACTACTCACAAGTTATCTCTTTAGGTAGGTAACATTTACCATTTGAAGTCAATAATCTTGGATAACTAGTTGCAAAACACCTTTTAGTATATCATCTTTTGAACTATGTGTCACCTTTATGCATCTAGGTGTTTATTCCAATTAGATCACCATATTAAGTCAATTGCAAATGCCAATACAATACATTATGCACCCTACTTTGGGATACCCATATACTTATTATCACACTTCCCCAAGCTAGATGGTGCACCATGCTTTGGTGCAAACACACTTAGTTTATCTAGGTTTTTATGTATATCACTCATCAGAAAGCATCTTAAAATCAATATTAAATTGATACATTTGATATTATATTCATAGGAATGCAATCACCATTACATATACATTACTATACATAACATATAATACAACAATCACCACAATAAATAAAATAGGATATGATGACTAGTAAAACATCTTGAGCCTATAAGAGTTGTACAAGAACAACCAAGAGATTCACATCAAATGTAACCCTAAATATGAATTTTAAGGGTTTCCAATTGGCAACTAGCAAGCAAATTTCCTAACTAGATTCCCTAATTGGGAACTTCTTCATTTGTTGACGAATACGCCACTTTGTCTTCATTACGAACCCTACAAGGACCTTCCTTCTTGGCTTAGAATTTTGATTACATGCTTCTCTCCACCATCTTTCACCGATGACGACAACACATCATTCTAATCTAGTTGCAATAATTACATTATGCATGGAGAGTGTAGAGAGAGGGTATGCCACAAAATCCATATACATGTTACATACTTTGATCACAATAAAAAATCATGATGTACATGTTTTAGAACACAAGAACCACAACAAACTAGTTTCCATAGCCACATCCATAGAAAAATGATTTCAAAAGCGACGAGTAGGTTTATTTAACATACATATATCATATCGTATATGTTAGTTGGTGATCAACATGGTACACAATGCATAATTATCTGCTTATCAATATTATGTTTTTCAAAAATCAAACTGATATTAGAAACATCTATTGTTGACTTTGACACCGCTTTAGGGTTTGGGGGAAAGGGGTGCAATAGAAATACAAAATTTTCCCTACAAAACTTTTAGACAACATATTCTCCATGTGCATAAAATTTTGATATAAATACATAGAAGGAATATCAAATAATCCTTAGTGGACACTACTTGTCCAACAACTAGACACGTCTTTGTTGATGAAGAACTCGAACTTCCAAATTTGGATATGAACTTGTCTTAGGTAATAATGGTTGCATTTTTTAGTACACATTTATATAAAGATCAATACACTAATTTTCAGCATTTATGCACGTAATGGACTAATGCATGCAATTATTTTCAACCTTTTGTATGTAATTGGTACATGCTTTCAATTTTATACATCATCATCAACTTAGCTTGCTATTCTTGTTATTATTTATTGAGTAAATAGGATACTAAATCCAAAAAATGCCTCACAACATTCTTCCTCTTTTAGTTAGAAATGATATTGATGGAATTAACATTACGTTATGTAAATTTGTGGATAGGGAAACATTTCTTAAAAATCTAAGTATGACCTTGCAAACAATTTAAGAATTGAGAAACTTTGAGAACAGACTTCAATAACCCATATAGAAGGATGACCATCCTATGATTTAATCTCAAAGTTCATATTTGTGATCTACAATCAACAATCATATCAAATTTATTTGTATCTAACATCATTGGAGTACATGCTTTCCTCTATGTTTAATCATTCATGAAGGACTCATTCTTCACCTCTTTGGGAATACGACGTGAATAATTTGTCATCTACTTGGGTTGTTAATCCTACTAGTAGATCAATCTTATTACTTATGTTGAAGTTGATACCAATAAGGTACTTCCCTTAGGGCTATAAATGGGTAGGGTAGGGTAAAGGCATACCCTTACCCCTGCCCACATTAAAGTTAAGGGTAACGGGTAGGGTAATTACCCCTTCCTTAAAAACATCACCCAACACTTACCCACGCCCTTTTACCGACATGTTAAATGGGTAGGATAAGGGTGAAATGGGTAAAGCAAATGAAGCTAAATAATAAAATTTTAGTGATTATTTCATGTGCTATTCTGTACATCAAACACAATACAATTAGAAGACTAATATTATACAATGATAACAATCATATATTTGATTACATACACCAAAAATACTAATATGAAACCTAATATTTATTGTTACAAACAAGGGCTAATTTTTTGGTATATTATTTTTTATTGAGGAATTGTTTTATATTTAATATATGGTTAAAAAAATGAAACATGCTACAATTTTTCTAGTAAAGTTTTTTAATTCAAACAATATTACAATATTTTGAAAGTAGTAATGAGGTTTGTTGGTGTTTTTAGTTGGCATTAAGACATGTGTAGAGTCTAAGATTATAAATCAAGCTTACACTATTGGGTAAATGGGTGAAGCGGGTAGGGTTCATATTACTCCTTTATCCTACCCTGATTAGATGCAGTAAAGTGGGTAAATTGTAAACAATGGTGGGTAATAAATATGCTTACCCTTAGCCTACCCTATAGGGTATGGGTAGTGGGTAAATGGGTAACACCCTACCCATTTACATCCCTAACTTCCTTGCTTCACACATCTGGTTTCCATCTTGATTCTTATGTCCTAAATCATGAAATCTAGGGATTATTTGTCTTTTGAATACATACTATTATCTATCACCTGACTACACAGATTTCTTTGATAACATACTATATGGTTCATTGTTTGAATTTGACTCCACTTATTGCATCTTAGATTTTCATTTTTTTACCTATGAATATGAATGTCAGAGTATATGTACATTTAACTTGATTTGGTATTGTTATAAATATCATGGTTGGTTATTTATAGAATATATTTATGATTATTCAAATTTTTTTCTAGTTGATTTTTGGTTCCTAGAAGGGTAGCTGATGTTCATTGAAAGAAATTACATTTTTCTTGTATAATATCTTTTAGACACTTTAGTAAGTTTTTTGTAGAATGAATATATCTATATCCCCAAGTAAATATTGACCAACTGATAGTTGAAAAACAAATATAGAAAGTGCCTATAGTTTGAAGAGTGTGTGAAGAACTACCATCTAGGTGGGAAATAATCAAGTCTATGGAGGATGTGCCCTGTAGGAGTTGTCTCTTATGTAGTCTCTTTCTATGAGACTAACCTCTACACATTAATGAAGTATCATTCAACACCTCCTAGGAATGATATTATCAATTTAATATATTACTGAGGTATCTTGAATTCATAAAAGCCTTTTTATGGAATAACATATTATTTTCCCTTAATTTTATATGTATTTTGGGATTCTCCTAATATAATGCTTATCATGTGCATATGATCTTTTGTAAACTCTTTTTGTATAGTTTCTTACATTTTCTTTAGTGACAACTATTATAATTCTTGTCCATTTTCCCTCTTTATTTTTAAATTTTAGGTGTAATTGGATTTAGGCATAACCCATATTCCCCTTGTGGAATGGCTTACTCTTGAATGTAGGAAACTATTGTATTTGGATTTTAATATTTACTTCTTGGTGTATTCCAACTATTATAAAATATTGTTTCACACTTTTAATATTGTTATTGAGATTTGTGTAGTTGTCTTTGGAGGAAACCAAAGTCACATTGTTGCAATTGAGTTGCAGTAGGGTTGATTCTAGAAACCGGTCTGTTTTGGGTCTGAAAATTATCCAAACTGATAGAATTGACTTAGCACATAGATGTTGATCCTTGATAATTTCTAACCATTGGACCTCTCATAGGCATAACTCTTATTGCAATTGAGGCCTCATATTGTTTACATGCAGAAATCTTGATAGACCTATGAAATTTACAACCATGAATTTTGACTTTGTTATATAATCAAGGAGTGTAGATCACATGAAATAGCTCCATGAATTCATCTAATTTGATTGAAATATCATGCAGTTAGATGTATGTTTTCTTATCCACTTGGAATGATTCAATTTCATGATCATATTGATATACTTGAGAGCCTGACATGTTCCTTAAAGTAGTGAATCGATCATTTGAGACCTTATTATGATGATTTTTTTTGAATTCCACAATTTTGTGCTCCAAAATATATATTACAATTGTACATGAAGTTATGAAGAAAGTTGAGTTTCTATGGGATGGTTGTCATAAATATTAAGGTCTTGTCCTAACAATAATTTGAGGTAGGTTAGGATTCATTTATAATATAAATTTCCAAACAGTTGTATGCCATACAACTTAATTGACAATTGATTCATAAGAAAAATAAATATTAAACTCAACTATGATGAGATTTGTTAGACCAAATATCTATACTTCATGTTTATTGTGGATCCTTAGATATTCATGTGATTTCTGATCATTCAAGTATGCCCCTAAAGCATGCTAAAACACTGCCAACTCAGACACACCTCTACAAGTAGTTCAAGTCTGTAAAAATAGTCTTAAGTATGTGAATTTATAATGCTAACTTCAATTCATAAAATAACTATTTAGCTGAGGGCCAATGCCAATTTTGGGGCGGTATTGGTTTGTAAGTAGATGACTAGGTATTCTGATGATTAATAAGAAACTTAAATCTTTCACTTGAAAGAATGTATCATCATATTTTCTTTTAATCTATGTCCATGCCAGATATTATTTATTGCCAGATAGTCTTATGTTAGCTTATTTTTTTCTGTGTTTTGAAGGATATCCATTATTAATTTTCATATCAAGTCCTTGCTTTTGTCAAAACAAATTTCATCATCATTGTGTGGAGCTTGGTTCCATGAGTAGATCTTTAAAGTGATTAACTAGATTGTGTATCTTATCATCATCATTGGAAATCAAGTGTCCCTCTTTATTTCCCATCAAGGGGACCATATTGTCTTCCTGTCTCTTCTTGACATACATGTGGTAAAATTTGGTGTTGTTGTCTCCATTCGTGAGACAATTTATGTGACTTTGCTAGTTCCAACACTCCTCTTTGAGAATTGCATTCAGCTCAGATTGCATGTCCATACACATTCTATCTATTTGCTCATTGCACCATTGAGACAAGTTAGCTTGCAAAGTCTCAATCATCTTTAGTAGATGATGTTTATATTTTTGCTTCTTTTTTTCTTCTTTGTCCCGCTTCATTGTTCCCTTATAGGCATTATTCCTGGCCTCATTGAAACATACATTTTCTCCCAATGTGAGCATATCTACAAAACACACCCCCAATATACTAAGACACTCTAGTCCTATATTTGGAAGTGGTTTCTTGCTATCTTATAGAAAATCCTAGATAGGTGCTCAATGAGCGCGTGAGGGTATAGCTATATAATTTTGAAAAATCTATAAAGGTCATCAACAACCTTATGTATTCTGTGTCTGTGATTAGTATTTCTAATTGGGTATTATATTATGCACAATTATCTAATTTCCTATTGTCTTTGGATTTGATTTCCTTTTTGGATTCAAGACTGGAAACCAACAAATAAATCATCTTGTTATCTTACCATTCTTGTTTGTCTCTATAATTGCAATCCAAAAGGGCTAGGATGAATTTACCATTCTTGTCAAACAAATTAAATTGGTACTTATCTATTTCCTAACTACCAATAGAATTAAGGAGTACAAACCAAGATTTTAGTCTATAGGACCATATAATTTTATATGGATCTTACTTGAATCTACATTATTCATTTTGGTTGTAAAATTGTTTACTCTTAGTATGATTTATATCCATCTACTTTCACATTTCTAAATAATAGTTGTTATATATTTATGTAACCATGAACCTCATTATACTGACCTGGAATGATGTTTATGATTTCCTATGGATATCATAACCCAACAACATTATGGAGAGGTTGATAGATTGTAGCTCTTCACAATAGTGATGGGGTTGGGATGGTTTCTCCATCTTCTACTAAGAATTGGCATTCTAAAGACTTTTTTAGCAACTTTCTTTCATACCACAATAGGATTGACGTGACTCACTTTTTGAATATAGATGAAAAAAATGCCATTTTTCTGGCGTAATTATATTTTTGTATATGTGAAATGACCAAAACTGATGCCAATGAGATATATATGTTTAATACTTTTTGAAACCCTAATAAATTAATGAATACAACTATTACTTGCATCTAAGAATATCCTGATACTTTTCTTTTATGGGAGAGTTTAATTTCATTTTTTTGTTATCACCTTCTAGCCATAACACATTTTGGTTCTTGATCAATAGATAATAGCCAAAATATCTACTATGTTTAGGTTAGATTCATTGTATCTATTGATAATCTCATTGTATGTCTTGCTATATTATACCAAATACACAAGCAACCTAAACATGTTATGAAATTCTTGCCTAGGGTCATTTGATTCAAATACTTTATATTCCTTAAGGTCTAGGGTATTCTGTGCCAACCTAATTGCAACTGCAACTACTTTTTTTGAAGAAAAAGAACTTCTATGTCCACATATATGTTTCAATTAAGTGGTCAACAAACTATGTTCACATATATATTCAAGTTATAAACTCTATTCTTGATTAAAACCAAATTAACTACCTCTTCTTCCCCACTGACATAGATCCTTTGATTTATTAAGATAACATAAACTTTCACGTGATTATTTATCTAATTTATTTTTTCATTCTGAGAGGTAGAACATACTATTACTTGACTATTAGAATATGTCCTATAATAACTTTATGGTTATATGACTATTCATCTAATTATTTTTCTCATATATGAGGTAACTATAGGAACTCTATGTATGAGACTATGATAGACCAAGAACTAACATGAAATTTGTGTTTTTCTTAGAAAATATTTTGGTAAGCCATGTAAATATCTATGAATATGTTGTCTATGACATATTGCAAATATTTTAAAGGCTGACCCGATAAAGGGTTTATTCCCAAAAAGTGTGAACATATTGATATTATAGATATAGAAATGAAAATGATGTTGAAAAGAAGTCCACTTTGTTATTGTTCATTTGTAAGAGATAATATTATAAGTTGTGAAAAGTAGTTAGGAACAATATGTCATCATATTTTGCACTAAGGTTTAATGATAATTATGAATGTAACTCTTCTTGTGATTCTTCATAGTCTAAAGGTAGGGTACTAAGCACCCAAGGAGGAAGTGCCAAGGTCTTCACCTTGGACTATATTAGAAAATCAAAGTTTGTCCCATGACAAGAGGAGAGATGTTAAGCCTTCACTTAGAAATAACAAAGTAAAATAAAATCATATGCCTAGGTCTTGTAGCATCACTTTTGTTGTCACTAAACAAACCTCCATTGACATACTATTGTGCCTTTTTGTTGGATCAACCACCATGATTTTTAGATCTCTCATTTGTATCTTTCCAGTTTCCTCATCTACCTTGACCCAATCATGTTTGTTGGTTTTGGCCATGGTTTTAGCTATTTTATTCTACACATCGACTCTACCCTATAATAGTTGAATGCAGAAAAACAAAAAGAAGAATGATGTCTTTCTATATTATGATCTGTGGACATGATAATCAATTTAGATCTTTCATTCTCTATTTTCATTATATCACTCTTTTACACCCATATTCTTGTTTATCTGAATAAGATTTCTTTTGTAATCCACTTTTTATATGATAAATAACACAATATAGTATAATGTGTTTCATTTTTATTTTTCTTGATGGACAATCAATTCCCTTATTTTAACTAATACCTTCTATGCTTATGTAAAACACCTTGCTTTTATACTTTTAAGTGAAGTAGTTGTGTACAAGGAACAAAGAAAACTGAATGACATGAAAGTTTTCATGAGGGGATCCTTTAGTATAGTAATATTCATTCTGATGGTCAATTATCATATAGAGAGTATATTATGGTTTTTAGGTTGACCTTGAATTGAAACACAATTGTCGTCTATCCTATTTTTTGTCTATTATATACTTGGAATTTTTCACTCGATTTAAAATAGAAATATAATAAAGATATAACCCAGTCATAAATCATTATTAAATGTCTTTGGATTTCTAGTATGGATGACTATCACAAAGGGTCATAATTGGCATCAATAATGAGTTCATACTGCAATCTATGTGTAATTGTAGTTTAGTGCATGTATGATAATGAGGCACTATAAATGATGTCTGACTAGCCATGTGGATGGTCTAATTTAATGCTATTTTTCTATTGAAGTGAAGAAAAAAAATTCTTTCTTACTAATTTACAATATCTAATTTCTATGTTAGGTAGAAAATGTCTTTCAAATATATCTAATGTTCCCCTATGTAGATATTATTTTACCTAATCTCTCCAAAAGATAAGACCATCTTGTAGGTCCAGTTATAATGCATAACATATGGAGAGAGAGAGGAACTTTAGGGTATATGAAGGAAGAGAGATGAATGTGAATGTTCAATGGAAGTTAATGGGTGTGGCATTCTCTATCTAATATAAATGTTATTTTGTGATTTTATGCATGATTTGCAGCTCGATGTGGATTTCTTTTATCCATAGATGAATGTCTTGATGATCTTTGGGTTCTTTTTTATTTTTGAGTCAGACTTGTTTTAAATAAAATCTATTTGTTAGCTAATGAGATACATGGGCAGTCTATTTGGTTCTGGTATACTTACATATGTGATCATTGTGAAGTTTCTTTTAAGTGGATGACAAATGACATGTTTCCTTTGAAGCTCATGTAGAGTGATTACGTAGATCTTTTCCTTGAATTCTGAATTCTGAATGACATGGTTGTAAATCAAATTTAGCTTTCTATGTCTTATCTAAATGCTGATTTCTAGTTGAATGTATATGCTTCTATTTTGAGTTGGTTTCACTAGTTGATGATTTTTGTTTTTGTGATTGAGTTAGACTTGTTCGAACAAGTTTTGTATTACCATCTGGCGATCCAAGTGTGATGCTCCTTTTTGGTGTATACATGGATTACAAATAACTTTCTAGATACTAAGTTTTTTGAGAACTAAGCTTGTTCTATTTTTGAAGTCTGGCAATATGGTTATGTTCTATATCTATTCAACTACTTGATTTTCATGGTATGATCTCTATTTTCTTTATATGCTTTCTTCAATCATGTTCTATTCCATATTTCATTATGATGTTGCCACTTTTCTTTCTTTACTTGGTTAGAATGTGTTCCACCATGGTGCATAGATACTACCATCATAAATCATTTACATAAAATATTACATCATATTTAACCTCCAACTTCTTGATCTTCACTAGTTTAAGCAGCCTCCTAGCAGTAAAATATTGCAATTCTCTAAACCAAGATCATAATTAACTGGTTTTTGTTGATTCCAGGTTAATGAGAAGTACCAATACCCAGTGCAGAAATAATACAACAAGGTGCATAGGTGAATTAGTTCCAACCCTATATTGGGGTTGTGGATGATCACCCCAAGTTCAAAGTTCAACACTAGAGGTCCAATCAGGTAGGAACTCACCTCTCGCATAGGCCTACCATGTTATCAGTAACAACCATACTCACCCTCTATTTAAGTAGTTTCTTTATATCCATATTGATATAATGACCATTAGTGTAGTATCAACTTCCAGTCTATTTTTTCCTTATCTGTCTTATTGGTGTTTCATGCTATACACCAATTAGGGATGAAAATTCCATCAATCTCACTGTGGAGAGCCAAGAATAAGGTGTTTGGACCAATATTTATGTGATGGAGTGGACTTTTGGGTCCCTATGTTCATGCCTTTTTGAGGTATTTTTTATTTTACGATCAAACAATAAAATTTTGACACCAAATTAGTGTACATTGTAGCTTGAGTTGTGAGGAAGATGTGGTTAAAATTTGGTGTCAATTGGAGGTTCCTAGAGGGAGTTATATAGGTTTGATACGTGTGAAATAATGTACATTTTGATGATTTATAGACCTAAGTTGTGGCTTGAAACCAGTGTCACACACCCCTTTAGTTTGGGTAAGCTGCATGGTCAGATCAAGGCCATTCTTTTCCAATCCAATGGCCATGGCACTTGACTTAAGTGAGCCACGGATCCAAGCAGGTGGACACTTCATCTCAGCCGCACATGAGGAACCTGTGGTCAAGATTGCGGCATATTCCTTGCGGCTACAACCAGACTCCTATGGCAATCATGGGCGTCATGATGCTCATTGATCGTGGCTTCTGAGTGGTTTTTGTGCGAGAGAAGTTGTAGCCCTCCGAGAGACATTCCAATAGACCCCTCATTTGTGGTATATGGAGGAGTGAAGAGAGGGAGCGAGCTGCCCCGTTCCATGGTCGCTCCATCCTTTTTTGTAGTAGATGGTCGTAGGTAGGAGATGGGGATAGAAAGAAGTTCGGAGGAAGTTAAGTTGGAGAAAGAGAATTAGGGATCAGAGGAGCCGATCCCGCATGCTTACTGGTCATTCTGACGTGGGTACCTTGCTGCCGACCTTGGGTTAGCCGAAGAATGAAGGCAGAGCTTGGGTTCTTTGAATAGGTGACTTCCGTTGCATTTGAATGATAGGGAGGAGTTCCTGGATGCTTCTAGCTCTTCTTCATGCCTTTAATCCTTCATAAGGAGGATCTGAGACCATTTCCCCCTTTCTGTACCACCATGGCGGTGGAGACCTCCTCGAGCTCATGAGGAGGAGCTCTAAGAAGAAGGGCGAGTGGCTGACGATGTTGAGGGAGACAATTTGAAGCTCGAGGGAGTGTAATTATTTTGTGAGGAGCACTGAAGGGTGACTGGTTCCAGGTCCACACACCCACATTGTGCAAGAACGGGGGAGAGTAGACATCCCTGACCTGGGTTACCAGATCCTCGAATCCATGGGTCTGACCAAAGACCCGGATCAGGTGGGCTCCAGTGAGAAAAGAAGAGCTGCGTCAACCACGTGTCGCCTTCCGTTTGGACAGAAGAGGAAATAATCCCTGCATATGATCATATCTTCAATAATTCACAGTAATTAGCTCGAGCATCAAAAAATACAAACAAGGTACTGTTTTTCTCAGAAAAATGTGTAGAATAACCTGAAACCATAATATCAGGCTTTTTATTCACGTATAACATTGATATCACGTAAGATGTGAAATGCTCATTTGATGGATAATAAATATCAAATGATGGCCTCAAATCATGATAAAATATTTTTAAATCCATAATCATGTTTATAATGCATATGATGTCAGATATGGTCATGTTGATGCACGAAAGCATATAACTTGATTAATATGGCTAATTAGGGCTAATAACACTAAAGATAATGCAATTAATGCATACATGCTTGATAAATGTTGAAATATTCAGTATAAGCTCATATCAATAAGTAAAAGATAATATGTAATTCTGAGATCATGATGATACCCATAATCTATGTTATATGATGATGTTTGGTCTTAATGAGATATAAAACCCTAATTTAGGTTAATGATGTAACCTAGGGTTAGTGTGTGCCATAATGTTAATATGTTCACCTAATGATGGAAAACACAAATATATATTAATGAACAATAATGTAGATTATAAGATCAGTAAAATAATCCCAAGACAAGAATACAAGTAACAATGAGAATATCCCAATGAGATAAGCAAACCCTAATGAACACGATTGGTGTTAAGATGAGATGTAAGATGATGTGATCCTAATGATGGTACATGATCTTGTCTTAATTAGGGTTGACCAAGGATGTAGTTGACTATTGGATATATGTGATTAGGTTTGTCTCTCTTGATCAAGGTACACCATTGCCTCTTACTTGGCTTATTATACAATATGCTTGTGTTATATGTGTAGTAAAATACTTGGCATATGACATTGGATGAAATGACTGTTCTTGTATGATATTGTGACACCCCACCATCACACAGACAACAAGGTGACACACAAAAATGTGCGGAACCACATGATACTAAAACCATGGGTTAATTAAAACCGATTGAGGAAAGCATATGAAAGTGAACTATTACATCCAGATCCTACAAGGAAATATGTTATATAAGTATTACAAGCCTGATATATGTCCACAACTTTGGGAAACCAGCTGTCCTGCCAGCACATATATTCATTACTTATTTATGTACATAACATGCCACATAAGGCCAATCAACATGGTATACAAAATACATCAGCTATACATCATGAAACGTCGACAAAACACCTCCGAGGACCTGAGAGTACATGGATGACTCTAGGACTCTACAAAAAAACCACCAAAATAGCATCATGTCCATCTCTTGCCTTCTACTTCTCTTCCTCTTGCTACTGGGCCACAATCTTGCGACCACCACCACGCTTAGCACGATCACCTAAAAAGGTTGCAAACCAATGGGGTGAGACACCCAGTCCCATCGAGAAACATAACTCCCTATCGAAACTATAAAACCTCAGAAAGTTAAAGCAGATAACAGATATAAGCAAATTATATGAGCAGCATACTGAGCAAAACTTATTGTTTTATCCAACTTACCAAGATATCCGGGGGGGGCATATAACCTGATTTTCTTTATGGAACATGATTGACAAGATAAGATTTATAAAATCTTATCACAAAACATAAGGAACGTACAAGTAACTGCAAGGTATAACTAGATCAACAACACAAGCTAGGAATCAACCAATGTTCTGTGTTTTGCCTTAAGAAATAAATACTATTCGGTCGGATTATGTATTATTATACCCTGAGGAAGTGAGCCGTACCACTCAAATCCAACCGACGGCTGTGAAACCCAGAGTCGGTGCCATACACGGTCAATGGGAGAGCCGAACTCCATGACCTCACCTCCTCATGGTTAGTACACAAAAACCAAAACAGGACCGCAGTCTCATGCTTAAGTGGCCTCAGCCACAGGGTCATCTCTGTAAGCTACCCATCACCCTAGCCCACCTTGGTACAAGCCTCATCGCTAGTAAACCTTGAGCCACAAGCTTGTTCACCGTGCTCTGAGCCATGAACACATTCATGCTCTTATCACATATCTTGAGTCATGGGCCTGTTCACCGTGCTCCATATATCCTGAGTCTGCAACCGTAGTTGCTATCAAATTCTTCATATATTCGGCTAGGAGAAACCTTGCATATTCAACAATATGCGCTCTGGGTTAACCCGTAGGAGAATCTGTTTCACCATCACCAGCTACTGACGATGATGGATCTATGGCTAGGGAAAACTACATGATTTGTTCCACTGTAATTAATTTATATATTTTACGTGGATTGTTGAAGCAACCGAGTTGTAAAACATACACAACATTGAGTTACATTATTACTGTCACCATCACATTATCCTGGGATCTCAACCCCTTATCTCATCATCAAGAGGATAACACCTCACTAAGCACTCAGCCTTCATCAGGTCCTCAAACCTATCTTATCATACTAGTGATGCATGTTATCTTATCAATAAGAAATAACATCATTCAGTGTTATTCAAACACATATGCTTCATAGCTCTTTCCTGGCTATGATTTCATTTGATACACCTGCATGGTTAGTATGCACATCAAGAGAGATAACTTAAAATCATCAGACATAGATCTTACTGACTATCATATCATTAGTATTGTAGATGCACATGTCAACCATCTATAATCATATGAGGCATACAAATTATGGTTATCGAATCATAAGCATCCACTTATGCCATTTATTTTATAAACATAAGCAAGCATCTTATCATCTTAATTGGCATCAACATAGCATTGGTTCACAACCCATTAACCATATAATATCAACAACATAGGTGCGATTACAAGACAACACATCACTAGCTAGGGTTTCCAGGTTAAGCATAACCCTCACTAAAGGTACCAACTACCCTCGCTAAAAGTGTGATGGGTAGCACGCCCCTTACGATAGGTGGTATCGGGCAGGGTAACAACCCTCACTAAAGGCCTGTCGGCCAAGGCACTTAGCCACATCTGTCGGTCAACCCAAACTCAAGGGTGTATCGGTCAACAAGGCCTATGGGATGTCATGCAACCAGAGAGCACAGATTGTGTCGAGCAACTCATGTCGTACAACCATGGAAGCATGAGTGTATCATGTATCTGGGTCCAAAGGACATATCGTGCACCCAAGGTCAGCTGAGTATCGGTCATCTAACTATATCGTCTACGACCCTATTGCCCATCTAGGGTTAGGGTTTCTATCGAGAAACTGGCTACCATAATGCTCAAGCTTGTATCGGCCAATAGCATGGCGCCCAAGCTCGGCCCTGCATCTCCCAACCAACACACATCAACACATGATACAAGGGAACCACAAGGAGGCCTATCACCCAATAAGATCAAGCACACCATATCGGTCACACTAAGGTGCTCACTAGGGTTCACTACTCAACCCATATCGGGCACATCCTAAGACCAACCCAACTTGTGTCGCCCAAGGCACCAAACATAGATAACAACTAAGCACCAAAACGGCCAAGGGGATAACACCTACTAGGAGAAAGGGTCATCTCAGTCAAGGCATATCGCCCAAGGTCACCAACAAGATCAAGATGGTCATATCAGGCACAAAGCCATCCAAACTTAACATGACACATCGGCCAAGATCAAAACCCTAAACAAGGGGTGTCAGGAAACCTCATCACAAGGGTGTATCGTGCAAGGTACAAAGGTTCATCTTGGCTTGGTCATCACTAACCTCAAGATCACCATCGTTAAAACCCTAATAGATCAAGAGAGTTGGCTCACCTTTCAACAATCAAGAGAGAGGGGTTTTGCACAACCTCCATCACATATCTCGGGCAACATGATAGATCATATCCATATCGGCCAAGCTCCCAACCTCTACTAGGTCAACATCCAACCAAGGCTCACCTCTCAAATCCATGGTGAGAGAAGAGTGTTGCCAAAGCAACTAGAGTATAAACTCACCTCTCAACATCCAAGTGAGAGGAGTGTTGCCTATACCACTAGAGTCGAACTCACTTCTCAAGACCAAATGGAGAGAAAGGAGTTTTGCCCAAGAAACTCTATACATATGGTTCGACCACTAAGGTCAAGAACACATCTATAACATGAACATATATGCAACAAGATCAAAGATACCAACTAGAGCAAGAAACTTATCTAACAAGAAGCATATCCATCAAGATACATGGCCGATCAAGGTGAAACATAAACATGCAACAAGAAAGGAAGTAGTATGTCTACGGTTAGGAGTTATGTAACCTGCCTTAAGAAAGATCCAAGCTCCTAGCACCAAGCTCCCAAGCTCCAAGCACCACCTTTGGCCACATCAAGAAGAGGAACAAGGCACTCTAGGGCTTAGCCACCACTAGAGGAAGAAGAAGACTCCAAAGAGAAGGAGGAGGATTGGCTACTAACTTGCAAAGGAGATGTGTCACCCTCCAAGGAAGGAAAGGAAGAAACACCAACTAAAGGGATCCTAAGTAAGAGAAAGGAGATGCATATATAGAAGAGGGTGGAGGAGAAAACAAGGCAAGGTGTCGCCCACCTAGGGACACTTGTCCATGGGAAATACCACCTCCTTATCTCGCCTCATACACATGTCCAAGGCAATTGCCACATGCAAGCATCATGCACCAAGTGTCCACAAGGGTGGTGACACAAATGAAGCCAAAGGTCAAGGATGATCAAAGGCTGACACACCACATGGGCAATACACTCTCTTGCCTGACATAGCCTAATGGCCGACACAAGGCTCCCAAACACACCCTTGCCTGATACAAGGTCCATAAAGGCAAGGCAAGGCCCAAACAAGGCAAAACAAGGCCCAACAAGGCTCAACCAAGACCAAGGCAACTCAAGCAACAAGCCCAACCCTTCCTCTCAACTGTAGAGGAAGCAAGGAGAGAGAGAAACACCTCTCAAGTTGACAAACTTGCTCATAAACCCTAAACTTGGTTTATTTGCAAGTAGCACCCCCAACACTTAGCAAAGCACAAACAAATCCTAATCACCACTAGAGGTGATTAGCAAGCAACTTAGCACAATGTTTAGTCAAAGTAAACATGATAGGCCCAAAACGAAGGTCAAGGTCCTTACAAGCCATAAACCTCTACAAAGGGATTTCACCCCCGAAATCCAAAGAGAAAAGTGAGGGATATTTCCTCCTCATCTCTTCCTCAAGCTCCCACGTGGCTTCCTCAACACCATGATGATGCCAAAGAACCTTCACAAGAACTAGGTCCTTCCTCTTCAACTTCTTCACTCTTCTGTCAAGAATCATCACTAAACCTTCTTTGTAGGTCACATCCTCATAGAGCTCAACCTCAACTGGCTATATCACTGTCCCTGTGTCTGGATTACTTTTCTTCAACATTGTGACATGGAATATTGGATGTAACCTATGAAACTCTGGCGGCAGTTCTAACTTGTAAGCTACCTTGCCAACACATGCTATTACTGGATATGGCCCCATATACCTGGGTGCCAACTTGCCTTTCTGGCCAAACCTCAACACGCCTTTCCATGGTGAGACCTTGAGATACACCTTGTCTCCTACCTGGAACTCTAAAGGTCATCAAAAATTATCTTTGTATGACTTTTGCCTATCCTGTGCCGCTTTCAACTGTTGCTGTATCACTTTGATCTTTTTTGTTGTCTGCTGCATTAACTCAGGACCCAAAAGCTGATACTCGCCTGACTCATACCAACATCAAGGAGATCTGCACTTCCTACCATATAAAGCCTCATAAGGAGCCATGTCGATGCTCTGCTGGTAATTATTGTTGTAGGAAAATTCTAAAACTGAGATGTACATCCTAACTGCCTAAGAACTGCAAAACACAAGCTCGGAGAAGATCCTATAAAGTCTGAATAGTCCTTTCAGACTGTCCATCTGTCTGTGGGTGGAAAGCTGTACTGAACCTCAACTGCGTTCCCAACGCTTTGTGCAATTGTTCCCAGAAATGACTCGTGAACTGGGGACCTCTGTTAGAGACTATCGTTGCAGGCACACCGTGCAAACACACTATCTCATCCACATACACCTGAGCAAGCTTCTCTGTTGTATATGTTGTCTTTACCGGTATGAAATGGGCAGACTTTGTCAATCTGTCCACTATCACCCAAATGGAATCATGATTCCTAGTTGTCCTTGGTAGACCAACTACTAAATCCATGGTTATATGATCCCATTTCCACTGCAGTATTGGCATGGGTTGCAATGTACCTACCGATTTCTGATTCTCAACCTTAACTTGCTGGCATACCGCACACCTAGCCACAAACTCGACTACATCCTTCTTCAAACCAGGCCACCGATATAGGTCCTTCAGATTATGATACATCTTGGTGACACCTAGATGCATAGCATACATCGATGTGTGCACTTCCTCGAGCACTAGCTTTCTCAGATCATGAACATCAGGGACCACCATCCTACCATGATAGCCAACTAGCCCATTCTCGGACTCATGGAACCCATCACACTTTTCACTGCTGAACTTTGCTCTGATCAACTGAACTGAAGCATCTTCCTGCTGTGCACCTTTGATCTGCTGTCTCAACGTAGGCTTTACTTGCATCTGTGCCAATAGTCCTGCCAACAAGGAAACTTCTAACTATACATTCATCTGCCACAAAGAGACGAACATATCCAGCCTATGGCATACCAAGGAACTCAACTGTGACTTCTTCATAGAGCGAGAAGAAGGAGATTTTCTACTAAGAGCATAAACTACCACTTTCACCTTACCATGATGATACTCAATGGTGCCATCATAATCGTTGATCAGCTCCATCCAACGACACTGTCACATATTCATCTCACTCTGCGAGAAGATGTACTTCAAGTTCTTATGATATGTAAAGATCTAACACACTTCCCCATAAAGATAGTGTCTCCAAATCTTCAATGCACGAACTACCGCTGCCAACTCCAAATCATGTGTCGAATAATTCTCCTCATGTTTCTTAAGCTGTCAGAAGCGAAAGAAACCACATGATCTTCCTACATCAGCACACATCCTAGGCCTTTCTTGGAAGCATCATAGATCATTGTTCAGAAAAGTGGTAATCGGTGTACGGGTGGAGAGGGTACCGAATAGAGTATATACGGTATGCGGGAGTATAAGTGGGATAATATTCGGTTTTAATCAGTTTTGATTTTTTTAATATTAATCATAAATATATGTAAATTATATATTGACCATATAATAATGACAATGATAATTAATTAGAAACATTTATAAGTAATAGACTAATATTGAATTCATAAGTAGTTAGAAACATTGATGAAATTAGAGAAGAAAACATTGATAAGTAATTACAAACATTGATAAGTCATATACTAATATCACATTAATAAGTAATTATAAACATTGATAAGTAATAGACTAATATTATATTCATAAGTAATTAGAAACATTGATAAGTCATAGACTAATATTGCATTAATAAGTAATTAGAAACATTGATAAGTAATAGACTAATATTGCATTAATAAGTAACTTGAAACATTGATGAAATTAGAGAAGAAACATTGATAAGTAATTAGAAACATTGATAAGTCGTAGACTATTATTGCATTAAGAAGTAATTAGAAACATTGATGAAATTAGGGAAGAAAACATCAACAATAAGGATCAGTTCAATAAACATTAACTATAAACTTATTGAGAAAATATGAGGAGAAAACCAAATATGTAAAGTGGAAGAAGAGAATGTAATTGTAATGAACAATAGTAGTATTAGAAAAAATTAATGTAAAAAAATTATTACTAGCATTTGATTTTGAAAATTGTCGATTAATCAGCCGATTATTCCCCCGAACGGACGATTAATCGGTCCTGGACCGCTTATAGGCAGATTATTCATATTCGGAGCGGTAGACCCCCAAAACTGATTATTCGGCCGATTAGGCTGATTTTCTGAACACTGTTGTAGATAACAACATAGCCCTTCCCAGGCTCTGGAAGCACCAACACTAGAGCACTAGTCAGCTTCTCCTTCAAGCTTTGGAAAGCTTGCTGACAAGATCATCCCAAACAAAGGGTACATCCTTCCTGGTCAACCTTGTCAACGACAATGCGATCACACTGAAGTTCCTTATAAAGCTTCGGTAGTATCCTGCTAAACCCTGAAAACTATGAACTTTTGTCGACGTCTTCCGTTGCTCCCAATACGCAACTGACTCCACTTTATTGGGGTCCACTCTGACTCCTTCTATAGATATCACATGACCCAAGAAAGTCACCTTCTTCAACCAAAACTCGCACTTACTGAACTTGGCATACAACTGATGTTGACGGAGAAGAGTTAATGCTTGTCGAAGATGCTGTTCATGTGCTCGGCTGTCCCAACTATAGATCAAGATGTCATCTATAAAGACTACAACAAACTGATCTAGAAGCGGACAGAACACTCTATTCATCAAATCAATGAAACCAGCAGGTGCATTGGTTAGCCCAAACAGAATAACCACAAACTCAAAGTGACCATACCTCGTCCTAAACGCTGACTTTGGTATGTCCTCATCCTTAATCTGCAATTGATGATATCCATACCGTAGATCGATCATTGAGAACACCATAGCACCACACAACTGATCAAACAAATTGTTTATCCTCGGCAACGAGTACTTGTTCTTGATTGTAACTTTGTTCAACTGCCGATAATATATGCACAACCACGTCGACCCATCTTTCTTCTTTAAAAACAAGACTGGGGCACCCCACGACGATGTGCTCGGTCTGATGAAACCTTTATTCAACAAATCCTGTAACTGCTTCTTCAGCTATGCCATCTCGACTGGAGCCATCTTGTACGATGTCTGAGCAACTGGATGTGTTCCTGGTACCAGACTGATCTCAAAATCAATCTGTCGAGGTGGGGGAACACCAGGGAACTCGTCGGGAAACACATCCACAGACTCTCGAACAATAGGCACCTCCTCAAGGCTAGGACCTTTTGCCTTGGTATCCACAACATGAGCTAAGAACACCTTACAACCTTGCCGCAACAACTTTTCTTCCACCATAGCTGATACCAAACATGTCAGAAGAATCTTCCTATCTCCTTGGAAGATCCACTTCTCTCCACTGTCATCAAACACTGCTTGCTTAGAACCACAATCCAGCACAACCTTATACTTATCTAAAGTATCCATCCCAAGGATCACATCAAATCCATGCATATCAAGTGGTATAAGATCCACTTGTATACTGTGTCCTGAAAAAGATAAGACACAAGATGGGCACTCCTCTCGAAGCATCGAGGAACCATCAAGAGGGGTTTCTAGTAATAGGCTATCTTTCTTACAATTAACAGGTAAAAGACAGTTATCAAGCATAGTTCATGCGATAAAAGAGTGCGTAGTACCTGGGTCAACCAGAACATATATTAAGCAAGAAGAAGACAAATTAGAATGAAATAACTCCATCTAACCTGCCACCACTCACGGGTTGACTATCACCTCCGGCTGACTCATAGCATAGAATCGAGCCATTGCTTGTTGTTGTCCACGTCCTCTGCTTCCTTGAGTAGATGATCCCACTTGTGACGCTTGACCACATTCTCGCCCTCTGCTATCGCTGGGCTATTGTCAATCTGACCCTTGCTGATTCTGCCTCAGCTGTTGTGTCACTTCAACATCTCTCTTTGGGCAATTTAACTTGAAATGCCCCATCTGTCCATAGATATAGCATGCCCTATCCTCAAACTATGGTCTAGATGGCCCTGTCACTACCACTGAAGCTGTACTATGCGCCTTCGATGGCGAAGAACCATAACCTCTTCCCTTACTCGGGGACCACAGTGACGGTGCATTGGAACCTCTCATCATGGAAGGTGCTGAAAACCTTGGCTTCTTGAAGCCACCAGACCTCTGCCTCTAGAACTATGCAGGCCTCTTCTTGGCCATGGATTCTCTCTTCTCCCTAACTGACTATTCTATCCTCTAGACAGACTCCACGAATGTGGCAAACCACTCCTGGTTCTCCAAAGCAGCAGTAGGTGTCGTCAACTCTGTGCTCAGACCCTTCTCAAAATGTCTGATCCACTCATCATCTGTCGCTGCCATGTGAGGACAAAACCTTAGCAGATCCATGAACTTGGATTCATACTCGGTGACACTCATCTGTCCTTGGCGCAAACGCTCAAACTGGTTGATCTTCTCATCCAGATATGTCTTCGAAAAGTATCAGCTGACGAACTCCTATCAGAAAACCTCCCTACAGATCACCTCACTGGGTCTCTTCTTCTCCTCAATGGCCCATCAATGGATAGCACTACCCTTCAGAAGGTAGACAACGTGTTTTACTTTGTCTACTTTGGTGATGTCGAGGATCCGAAAGGCCTTCTCGAGACCTGTTAGCCATAGATCTACATCCATTGGATCAACTGTTCCAGCATAATCCAAGGCTCCGACTCGACGAAGCCACTCGAAGGTCTTCCCAATACCCGATGTTTCACCATGGGGAGCATGTTCTCTCAGCGGAGGCACTGGCAATCTCTCCACCATGAGATTCATTGTAGCCATCATCTACCCCATAAGTTGCTGGTAGGTAGGGTTTTTGAGAATGGATGGGTCAAGTTGAGGGACCTCAGGCACCCGATCTTCACGTGCCCGTACTCTAGCTCCATCAATTGATGCAGACTCGCTGCTCTTGACAGCATGCTCTTCATGTTTTCCAGACATCTTTAAGCTTTTTCTTCCACTGAGGGCAGAAGATTATTGTAAGAAAATCTAGAAAACTCACAAGAACAGACGCAAACCTAGTCCTAGATCCCTATAGACTCCGCGAACCTAGAGCTCTGATACCAAACTACTTGTGACAGCCCGCCATCACACAGACATCAAGGTGACACATGAAAACGTGCAGAACCACATAATACTGAAAACACGGGTTAATTAAAACCAATTGGAGAAAGAATACGAAAGAGAACTATTACATCTAGATCCTGCAAGGAAACATACTATATAAATATTACAAGCCTGATATATATCCATAGCTTAGGGAAACCAGCTGTCCTTCCAGCACATGAGTTCGTTACCTGTTTATGTACATAACATGCCACATAAGGCCAATTAACAAGATATACAAAATACATCGGCTATACATTATGAAACATCGACAAAACACCTCCGAGGACCTGAGAGTACAGGGATGACTCTAGGACTCTACAACAAAACCACCAAAATAGCAGCATGTCCATCTCTTGCCTTATACTGCTCTTCCTCTTGATGCTGGGCTACAACCTCGCGACCACCACCACGCCTAGCACGATCACCTAAATAGGTTGTAAACCAAGGGGGTGAGACACCCAGTCCCATCGAGAAACATAACTCCCCGCCGAAACTATAAAACCTCAGAAAGTTAAAGCAGATAATAGATTTAAGAAAATTATATGAGCAACATACTGAGCAGAACTTATTGTATTATCCAACTTACCAAGATATCCGGGAGGGGGCATATAACCTTATTTTCTTTATGGAATATGATTGACAAGATAAGATTTATAAAATCTTATCACAAAACATAAGGAACGTACAAGTAACTGCAAGGTATAACTAGATCAACAGCACAAGCTAGGCATCAACCAATGTTCTATGTTTTTCCTTAAGCAATAAATACTATTCGACTGGATTACATATTATTATACCCTGAGGAAGTGAGTCGTACCGCTCAAATCCAACTGACGGTTGTGAAACCCAGAGCCGGTGCCATACACAGTCAATGGGAGAGCCGGATTCCATGACCTCACCTCCTCGTGGTTAGTGCATGAAAACTAAAGTAGGACCACAGTCTCATGCTTAAGTGGCCTCAACCACAGGGTCAGCTCCGCAAGCTACCCATCACCCTAGCCTTCCTTGGTACATGTCTTGGTTCTAGTAAACCTTGAGCCAAGGGCCTGTTCACCGTGCTCTGAGCCATGAACACATTCATGCTCTTATCACATATCCTGAGTAATGGGCCTGTTCACCATGCTCCATATATCTTGAGTCTGCAACTGCAGTTGCACTCAAATCCTCCTATTTTTGGCTAGGAGAAACCCCACATATTCAACAATATGCACTCTGGGTTAACCCGCAGGAGAACTTGTTTCACCATCACCAGCTACTGATGATGATGGATCTATGGCCAGGGCAAACTACATGATTTGTTCCACTATAATTAATTAGTATATTTTAAGTGGATTGTTGAGGCAACCGAGTTGTAAAACATACACAACATTGAGTTACATTATTACTATCACCATCACATTATCCTGGGATCTCAATGCCTTATCTCATCATCAACAAGATAACACCTCACTAGGCACTCAGCCTTCATCAGGTCTTCTGTCCTATCTTATCATACTGGTGATGCATGTTATCTCATCAACAAGAATTAACATCATTCTGTGTTATTCAAACACATATGCTTCATAGCTCTTTCCTGGCTATGATTTCATCTGATACACCTGGATGGTTAGTATGCACATCAAGAGAGATAACTTAAAATCATCAGACATAGATCTTACTGATTATCTTCTCATTAGGATTGCAAATGCACATGTCAACCATCTATAATCATATGAGGCATATAGATTATGGTTATCGAATCATAAGCATCCACTTATGCCATTTATCTTATAAACATAAGCAAGCATCTTATCATATTAATTGGAATCAACGTAGAATTGGTTCACAACCCATTATCCATATAATATCAACAACATAGGTGCGATTACAAGACAACACATCACTAGCTAGGGTTTCCAGGTTAAGCATAACCCTCACTAAATGTACCAGCTACCCTCGCTAAAAGTGTGATGAGTAGCGCGCCCCTCACTAAAGGCCTGTCGGCCAAGACACTTAGCCACATCTATCAGTGTAAAGAGTGGGACCCGATAGTGGGCCCACTCAATGGTAAAAACACGAGCCATGTAATATTTAAGCAGCGGAAAACATAACTATTTATAAAGTTACAAAATGTTCTCATGTACATAACTTTCTCACCCTAAGGGTGGTACATAAAATGAAAAGATTACACCTATTCACACATATGCCCATATGCAGAGGGTAACAAGGCTATCTCAAATTGTCCTTATGCCCATCAATTAGCTCACAAACATCCTGAGTCTTTGTCCTGTCAAGCACCTACACCTGGGTGGAGGTAACACCCAGAAGAATAGGAAAACACGATATGTATCAGCAAAAGCTGAGTATGTACATTAGAGGATTAATAAGGGCATTAAAAGTAAAGTAAGATGTTCCCATCAAAAGGGCCACTAAAGCTAGGTAAGTTTCAATGAGAAGTAACAAGAGAAAGAATTTCCAAAAGAATGAGGCATATAAATAAACAAGTGAAATAACACATCTTGCCATTAACCATTCACAATATTACAACAATCATAATAATTTTGCATGTAGATATATTTGACTAAAGTAACTATAGTAGGGCCATGACACCACTGAGTCATTGGCCTAAGTAAAATGGGTGGAAAAGCACACCCTAGGCGGAAAAGCACGCCTCTGTATATATAAGGGTAGAAAAGCATACCCCGGGTAGAAAAGCATACCCTAATGGTTACGCATAAGCGTCTACAATAGTTAAACTAGTCGAACTATCTAACATGCATAAATAGAGTGGCAAGATATACCTTTCACAAACATGTGGCATGATTTAAGCGCAATAGAAGATGGGGTCATTAACCCAATTCGACATGATAGTAATTTCAAAAGAATAATAATAAATCCAACTGAAAGTATATGAATTGTCCAACAAATGGAATAAGAGCAAGTATTTCAAATGATGCCTCATTATGGGAAGATTTAGTCATATAAATGCCCAGTTATAAATAGGGAGGAGTACATACCTGATCTTCACGACAAAACCTATTTCTAGTAGTCCAATCACAGTTTGTCCTTCTTGACCTAAAAGTATTTTATACACACATTAGTCCATAATTACTTATTTATCGTTAAAGGTATATTCACCTAATGTTAAATTAGGGTTTGGGGACGCCAACATACGAGTCTTTATTATGTAAGGTTATATATAAATATGTATATATATATATATTGATTACTCAAGTTACTCATTGTTAATATCCATAATTCTCAATTGAGTTTCTTTCTCTAATAACCATATCTATCACAAACGATCCTCTTTATCAACATAGGTTCACATATTTCAAGGTAATTTATCCATCCAAATCATAGGGTGTATTCTCTAATTTAGATCTTCCATTGTCGTGTGTTTTAAAATTAGTCACTTTAGACCATTGATCCATTGAATGCAAAATTGTTTATCTAGACACCCTTAGTTGTGAGATATAGGGTTTGTAATATATAAAAAGAATAGTATTGCTATTTCGGATATGGACAATACGGTTATTGAGTTTTCAAAGTAATCTATTTACTAAAAAGGATATACTATCACATATATAATCACTACTAGGAAAAGTACATTAAATTAACCACATTTTATACTCAACAATTTCTTATTATCATTTATTCTTATAGGATGGAATATGGTCATTTGAGCCTCTTCATATTCAAGTATTACATGCTTGTTACATACTTCTATTTATACATCACTATTTTAGATACTCAATATGATTCTTGAAATTAAACAATTTGATTGTTATGATTATTGGTAATATACATATACTCTCATAAGCGTTGTTTAAAACAATGGTTTGGGTTACATACCTACTAGGTTCAACTATTCATTCACATATGTATATACAACTACTATAGGATATGGGTGAATATGCTTAGTTGACTATGTTACTTGATTAACACGTTTGAGGCTTAAATCATCCTTATAATATCTAGATTACCCTACTGTATAACTGATTATCTGAATCATTATCACTTCTTTATCTATTTAAGTGCATCATGATGAGTAAACGCTCAAAGGAAGAAGAGCCTGACCTGTAGTTTCCATAGCATTACACAGATCTCTGGTGATCGGTCTATTGTTTAAGGCTGTGGATGGACTCCGCTTAAAATTTGGCTTCACCATTGACTAGGGTAATAGAAGACAGCTCCAAGTGCTGAAATTACCACAGATGGTTGTATATGTAGGCTGAATGTACCATTCCATCACCCAGTTGCTAAGGTATGCAAGTGCAGCCACTGTTGCCGGAACATGTGCCCGCAACCAGGAAACAAGTCTTCTTTAGCCCTTCATCTGAGCTTGGAGCAATAGGTGGAATGAGAGGGAGCGGTAGTATGTTTTCCTCATATATGTAGGCCATCTTCAGATGCCTTAAATAAAGGATGGGAGTGAAGTGTAAACAAAACTGACGAGGATGAAGAAGATAGAAGCAATCTATGTATTCAAGTCTGCATCCTCCATGCTAGTTTTCATACCTGTAATGATGGTGGCAGGGTTACATGGTGGTATGGATGGAGGAGGTAGCATGCGTCGTGATGGTTGGAGTGGACTGTAACGAGGTAAGTGTTGTTGCTGTAGGTGCAAGCCAAAGGAATCTAGTTTCAGAGGCCAGCAGTGATGCTGGGTAGGCGGTGATTTCTTGCGGCTGTCAGGGAGGATCTGTAGCACCACCTTCTCTTGTGGAGTCTGTAGGATTTTGTTGAGACGGGGAAACGAAGTGCATCCGTTGGCAGTGGTGGTTTCTGGGTGATCTCGGCCACGACAAAAGATGGGTAGCTAGGCGCTATATAATAGGAGGAGGAAATTGATTGCCAAGTTGTGTCCATGGCCAAACCTTGTGTTCCGCCCAGCAAGGAGAGACAGAGAGGGTGATGTATCTAGAGTTGTTATAGGCCATTGGTTGATCAGGGAGGAATTGGCATACACTGTCGACGATCAGTGTTGTGTGATGTCGCTCGGCGCTACTTGATGCCCCTCGACGCTTCTTGGTGCCGTTCAACGCTGTTGGGTGCCGCTCAGGCGTAGCTTGGTGCCGTTCGATGCTGCTCTCCTCTGCCTAACTTTGGAGGTTGTGGTTAGATGCACACAGGAAGTAAGGGCACGTGTGGGTTTTGGCTAGAGAAGGGAGGTGCATAGGCTCCGCTCTAGTAGGACAGGCGGCGGTGTCTCACTGCTAAGGCGTCGGCCACATGGTGATGAAAAGTCCTGACGGCTAGGGTTTATGGGAATGAAGGAGAAGCAAGGACGGAAGATAGATGTATGGAAGGGAGGTAGATAGGAAGAGAAGAGGAGGAGGGCATCGGACGGTGCTGGTTACCGGTGGTCTGCGGGCGGCATCATTGCCAGAACGCGCGGGTCGTGTTTGAGGCAAGGGTAACGCACGATGAAGCGTTACAATGGGAATCAATTGCTAATGGCATCTAACGTACTTAATAGGGGGTTATAAGTACATTGGAGTTACTTACCGGTTAATTGAATGGTAAAAAAATGACACTAAATAGAACAAGGATTAAAGGGTAGGCTGTGCAAGGTGTGAGGAGTTATAATTTACCATCAGTTTCTTCTTCCCAAGACATTTGGTATTTTATACAATCATTTTAAGTTAAATGCTCATTAAGCCCCTTTATAAAAGTATTTGTTTATTTAAACCTAATATTGCATATATGAAGGATACTTATAAGTACATTTTGTTATTTGGCTCCAATAAATCGTAGTACACTTAAGATTTAGTGAGAAGCTTATCATGATAATTAAAGGGTCCAAGAAGAAGTAAGTTTAAGATTTTATCCAAGATTTGAGTATGTTACAACACTCTACCCCTTAAAGAGGATTTCGTCCCCGAAATCCATTCAATCATAACACCTAATCCACCATTAGGCTATGTGCAATTCATATTACATTTTTTTCCTACCTTGATTCAGAGAATAATTATATTCAGGTGTCATTAATAAAGAAATGTCCCAAAATGTTTCTTAATGTGTTCATTATAATGTTTAGACCATTCTAAAGTTGAATCGCCCTTCCATACTATTAATTTTTAAGACTCCATGATAATAGGACTTACCTATGATCCAATTAACCCTCATCTTGGTAGATCTACCAAGTCATATATATCTAAAATTTCTTCTTAAAATTATCACACACTAGGATTTCATGTTTGAATTAATTGAACATAGAGTTATACACAAAATGGGTTTCTTAGAAATCTATAGTGGTGACATGGTTCATAAAAACATCGACAAAATCCAATTTTTTTATATATATATAGTATCATAATGGAGGTAAGTTTGAAGAATAAAATCTTGTGATGTAAATCCAAAAGTGGTGCCAAAATCGATTCGAGAACCAAGTCAACCACTTCCCATTACATGACAACATACTATTATTCTCTCATCACTTCATTCTACAAAAAAATCTAATTATTACTATAACTTGGAGGCCACAATCTGGGATATCCCTAACCTATAGCATAGAAAGAAAAATGTTTCATATTGCACCTGATCATCTTCTATTAGGTCCTACTAAAGAACGATGTCCATAATTCTCCAACATAATTCTTCACTACCTTATATTAACATATGCAAGTCATATGGGCATCCAACACTCCAGGATAGGGTTAGGTTTTTTTTTTACTCACTTGTTTACAACAAGGTGCTTCCTAAGACTAGGTGAATTATATAGCTATATCATTCAGCACATCACTTACTAGGCAATCTAATTTCAACATGAAGGTGAGAGCAGTGGACTCTTAGGAACACCAACAAGACACGTCACTTTACCTTCATCAATCACACTTAGGAACAAAACACTCAATGAGATGTGTCCAGTCCTTAGATAGGTAGATTTGGGAAGAGCTAATGTGGGGTTAACTCCTTTATGAAGGCAATATATTCTTAACCATAACCAAGCTAGTGTCAGCTATCATTTATCATCAAAATCCTAAATGTTACATAGAGTTTGACATTGGTTATCCATGCATACTCAGTAGCAAGTGAATGTATGTGACCTATGCTAGAAAAACAACAAAAAGGGTGTAAGGTGAGAACTAGGGTTACACCTAGCTATGAGTGTTCAAGTCAACTAGTACATCATAGTGGTTCTATAAGATTTATAGATAATAGGAGAGAGTAACTATTCAGTACAAGGATCAACTCCTATATATGTGATGTCTCGACCTCCATCAAGAGGGTAGGGGTTACTATGGTTACTCCCACTGAGTCTCAAGAAAACTTTAAGGTAATTTCATGTTGTGAGCAAGACAAGCGTAACCTTAAAGGATCTAGTTCATATAATCACATACTATCATTGAAAATCTCAAATTTAAAATCCATGCCACTATTCTGAGTTTGTATCCAATCATGCTCAGTTCACATAATGCGCCTTTCATAGGCATGCTAGGAAACACAAAGGCAAAAGGTTTGATGACTTGTACTAGGGTTACACACAATTATGTGAGTTCAATTCAACCTACTCCCTATAGTAGATGAATTTCCTTCCCCTAAGGAAGGAGGTAGAGGATAATGTCTAGGAGAGTCAACCCTTAGGTGTAGAAAGCTATACCTCTACATAGAGGGTAGGGTTGATGAGAATTTACCCCAAAACTAAGTCAATGACATCATTTGGTTTAAAATGAATGTCACCAAGTTGGACATAGATTGAAAGCCTATTTGGAAATTAATGACTCAAGGTAAGGTATGACAACCTCTAAAGGTCACCTACCTATACAAGGGACAACTTAGGATAACTTGAAATAGTCTACTTACCGTCTGCTTTGGCTCTGATACCATTCTGGAAAGAGTGGGACCCGATAGTGGGCCCACTCAATGGTAAAAACACGAGCCATGTAATATTTAAGCAGCGGAAAACATAACTATTTATAAAGTTACAAAATGTTCTCATGTACATAACTTTCTCACCCTAAGGGTGGTACATAACATGAAAAGATTACACCTATTCACACATATGCCCATATGCAGAGGGTAACAAGGCTATCTCATATTGTCCTTATGCCCATCAATTAGCTCACAAACATCCTGAGTCTTTGTCCTGTCAAGCACCTACACCTGGGTGGAGGTAACACCCAGAAGAATAGGAAAACAAGATATGTATCAGCAAAAGCTGAGTATGTACATTAGAGGATTAACAAGGGCATTAAAAGTAAAGTAAGATGTTCCCATCAAAAGGGCCACTAAAGCTAGGTAAGTTTCAATGAGAAGTAACAAGAGAAAGAATTTCCAAAAGAATGAGGCATATAAATAAACAAGTGAAATAACACATCTTGCCATTAACCATTCACAATATTACAACAATCATAATAATTTCGCATGTAGATATATTTGACTAAAGTAACTATAGTAGGGCCATGACACCACTGAGTCATTGGCCTAAGTAAAATGGGCGGAAAAGCACACCCTAGGCGGAAAAGCACGCCTCTGTATATATAAGGGTAGAAAAGCATACCCCGGGTAGAAAAGCATACCCTAATGGTTACGCATAAGCGTCTACAATAGTTAAACTAGTCGAACTATCTAACATGCATAAATAGAGTGGCAAGATATACCTTTCACAAACATGTGGCATGATTTAAGCGCAATAGCAGATGGGGTCATTAACCCAATTCGACATGATAGTAATTTCAAAAGAATAATAATAAATCCAACTGAAAGTATATGAATTGTCCAACAAATGGAATAAGAGCAAGTATTTCAAATGATGCCTCATTATGGGAAGATTTAGTCATATAAATGCCCAGTTATAAATAGGGAGGAGTACATACCTGATCTTCACGACTAAACCTATTTCTAGTAGTCCAATCACAGTTTGTCCTTCTTGACCTAAAAGTATTTTATACACACATTAGTCCATAATTACTTATTTATCGTTAAAGGTATATTCACCTAATGTTAAATTAGGGTTTGGGGACGCCAACATACGAGTCTTTATTATGTAAGGTTATATATAAATATGTATATATATATATTGATTACTCAAGTTACTCATTGTTAATATCCATAATTCTCAATTGAGTTTCTTTCTCTAATAACCATATCTATCACAAATGATCCTCTTTATCAACATAGGTTCACATATTTCAAGGTAATTTATCCATCCAAATCATAGGGTGTATTCTCTAATTTAGATCTTCCATTGTCGTGTGTTTTAAAATTAGTCACTTTAGACCATTGATCCATTGAATGCAAAATTGTTTATCTAGACACCCTTAGTTGTGAGATATAGGGTTTGTAATATATAAAAAAATAGTATTGCTATTTCGGATATGGACAATACGGTTATTGAGTTTTCAAAGTAATCTATTTACTAAAAAGGATATACTATCACATATATAATCACTACTAGGAAAAGTACATTAAATTAACCACATTTTATACTCAACAATTTCTTATTATCATTTATTCTTATAGGATGGAATATGTTCATTTGAGCCTCTTCATATTCAAGTATTACATGCTTGTTACATACTTCTATTTATACATCACTATTTTAGATACTCAATATGATTCTTGAAATTAAACAATTTGATTGTTATGATTATTGGTAATATACATATACTCTCATAAGCGTTGTTTAAAACAATGGTTTGGGTTACATACCTACTAGGTTCAACTATTCATTCACATATGTATATACAACTACTATAGGATATGGGTGAATATGCTTAGTTGACTATGTAACTTGATTAACACGTTTGAGGCTTAAATCATCCTTATAATATCTAGATTACCCTACTGTATAACTGATTATCTGAATCATTATCACTTCTTTATCTAATTAAGTGCATCATGATGAGTAAATGCTCAAAGGAAGAAGAGCCTGACATGTAGTTTCCATAGCATTACACAGATCTCTGGTGATCGGTCTATTGTTTAAGGCTGTAGATGGACTCCGCTTAAAATTTGGCTTCACCATTGACTAGGGTAATAGAGGACAGCTCCAAGTGCTGAAATTACCACCGACGGTTGTATATGTAGGCTGAATGTACCATTCCATCACCCAGTTGCTAAGGTATGCAAGTGCAGCCACTGTTGCCGGAACATGTGCCCGCAACCAGGAAAAAAGTCTTCTTTAGCCCTTCATTTGAGCTTGGAGAAATAGGTGGAATGAGAGGGAGCGGTAGTATGTTTTCCTCATGTATGTAGGCCATCTTCAGATGCCTTAAATAAAGGATGGGAGTGAAGTGTAATCAAAACTGACGAGGATGAAGAAGATAGAAGCAATCTGTGTATTCAAGTCTGCATCCTCCATGCTAGTTTTCATACCTGCAATGATGGTGGCAGGGTTACATGGTGGTATGGATGGAGGAGGTAGCATGCGTCGTGATGGTTGGAGTGGACTGCAACGAGGTAAGTGTTGTTGCTGTAGGTGCAAGCCAAAGCAATCTAGTTTCAGAGGCCAGCAGTGATGCTGGGTAGGCGGTGATTGCTTGCGGCTGTTAGGGAGGATCTGTAGCACCACCTTCTCTTGTGGAGTCTGTAGGATTTTGTTGAGACGGGGAAACGAAGTGCATCCGTTGGCAGTGGTGGTTTCTGGGTGATCTCGGCCATGACAAAAGATGGGTAGCTAGGCGCTATATAATAGGAGGAGGAAATTGATTGCCAAGTTGTGTCCATGGCCAAACCTTGTGTTCCACCCAGCAAGGAGAGACAGAGAGGGAGGTGTATCTAGAGTTGTTATAGGCCATCGGTTGATCAGGGAGGAATTGGCATACACTGTCGACGATCAGTGTTGTGTGATGTCGCTCGGCGCTACTTGATGCCCCTCGACGCTGCTTGGTGCCGTTCAACGCTGTTGGGTGCCGCTCAGGCGTAGCTTGGTGCCGTTCGATGCTGCTCTCCTCTGCCTAACTTTGGAGGTTGTGGTTAGATGCACACAGGAAGTAAGGGCACGTGTGGGTTTTGGCTAGAGAAGGGAGGTGCATAGGCGCCGCTCTAGTAGGACAGGCGGCGGTGTCTCACTGCTAAGGCGTCGGCCACATGGTGATGAAAATTCCTGATGGCTAGGGTTTATGGGAATGAAGGAGAAGCAAGGACGGAAGACAGATATATGTAAGGGAGGTAGATAGGAAGAGAAGAGGAGGAGGGCATCGGACGGTGCTGGTTACCGGTGGTCTGCGGGCGGCATCATTGCCAGAACGCGCGGGTCATGTTTGAGGCAAGGGTAACGCACGATGAAGCGTTACAATGGGAATCAATTGCTAATGGCATCTAACGTACTAAATAGGGGGTTATAAGTACATTGGAGTTACTTACCGATTAATTGAATGGTAAAAAAATGACACTAAATAGAACAAGGATTAAAGGGTAGGCTGTGCAAGGTGTGAGGAGTTATAATTTACCATCAGTTTCTTCTTCCCAAGACATTTGGTATTTTATACAATCATTTTAAGTTAAATGCTCATTAAGCCCCTTTATAAAAGTATTTGTTTATTTAAACCTAATATTGCATATATGAAGGATACTTATAAATACATTTTGTTATTTGGCTCCAATAAATCGTAGTACACTTAAGATTTAGTGAGAAGCTTATCATGATAATTAAAGGGTCCAAGAAGAAGTAAGTTTAAGCTTTTATCCAAGATTTGAGTATGTTACAACACTCTACCCCTTAAAGAGGATTTCGTCCCCGAAATCCATTCAATCATAACACCTAATCCACCATTAGGCTATGTGCAATTCATATTACATTTTTTTCCTACCTTGATTCAGAGAATAATTATATTCAGGTGTCATTAATAAAGAAATGTCCCAAAATGTTTCTTAATGTGTTCATTATAATGTTTAGACCATTCTAAAGTTGAATCGCCCTTCCATACTATTAATTTTTAAGACTCCATGATAATAGGACTTACCTATGATCCAATTAACCCTCATCTTGGTAGATCTACCAAGTCATATATATCTAAAATTTCTTCTTAAAATTATCACACACTAGGATTTCATGTTTGAATTAATTGAACATAGAGTTATACACAAAATGGGTTTCTTAGAAATCTATAGTGGTGACTTGGTTCATAAAAACATCGACAAAATCCAATTTTTTTTTTATATATATAGTATCATAATGGAGGTAAGTTTGAAGAATAAAATCTTGTGATGTAAATCCAAAAGTGGCACCAAAATCGATTCAAGAACCAAGTCAACCACTTCCCATTACATGACAACATACTATTATTCTCTCATCACTTCATTCTACAAAAAAATCTAATTATTACTATAACTTGGAGGCCACAATCTGGGATATCCCTAACCTATAGCATAGAAAGAAAAATGTTTCATATTGCACCTGATCATCTTCTATTAGGTCCTACTAAATAATGATGTCCATAATTCTCCAACATAATTCTTCACTACCTTATATTAACATATGCAAGTCATATGGACATCCAACACTCCAGGATAGGGTTAGGTTTTTTTTTTTACTCACTTGTTTACAACAAGGTGCTTCCTAAGACTAGGTGAATTATATAGCTATATCATTCAGCACATCACTTACTAGGCAATCTAATTTCAACATGAAGGTGAGAGCAGTGGACTCTTAGGAACACCAACAAGACACGTCACTTTACCTTCATCAATCACACTTAGGAACAAAACACTCAATGAGATGTGTCCAGTCCTTAGATAGGTAGATTTGGGAAGAGCTAATGTGGGGTTAACTCCTTTATGAAGGCAATATATTCTTAACCATAACCAAGCTAGTGTCAGCTATCATTTATCATCAAAATCCTAAATGTTACATAGAGTTTGACATTGGTTATCCATGCATACTCAGTAGCAAGTGAATGTATGTGACCTATGCTAGAAAAACAACAAAAAGGGTGTAAGGTGAGAACTAGGGTTACACCTAGCTATGAGTGTTCAAGTCAACTAGTACATCATAGTGGTTCTATAAGATTTATAGATAATAGGAGAGAGTAACTATTCAGTACAAGGATCAACTCCTATATATGTGATGTCTCGACCTCCATCAAGAGGGTAGGGGTTACTATGGTTACTCTCACTGAGTCTCAAGAAAACTTTAAGGTAATTTCATGTTGTGAGCAAGACAAGCGTAACCTTAAAGGATCTAGTTCATATAATCACATACTATCATTGAAAATCTCAAATTTAAAATCCATGCCACTATTCTGAGTTTGTATCCATGCATGCTCAGTTCACATAATGCGCCTTTCATAGGCATGCTAGGAAACACAAAGGCAAAAGGTTTGATGACTTGTACTAGGGTTACACACAATTATGTGAGTTCAATTCAACCTACTCCCTATAGTAGATGAATTTCCTTCCCCTAAGGAAGGAGGTAGAGGATAATGTCTAGGAGAGTCAACCCTTAGGTGTAGAAAGCTATACCTCTACATAGAGGGTAGGGTTGATGAGAATTTACCCCAAAACTAAGTCAATGACATCATTTGGTTTAAAATGAATGTCACCAAGTTGGACATAGATTGAAAGCCTATTTGGAAATTAATGACTCAAGGTAAGGTATGACAACCTCTAAAGGTCACCTACCTATACAAGGGACAACTTAGGATAACTTGAAATAGTCTACTTACCGTCTGCTTTGGCTCTGATACCATTCTGGAAAGAGTGGGACCCGATAGTGGGCCCACTCAATGGTAAAAACACGAGCCATGTAATATTTAAGCAGCGGAAAACATAACTATTTATAAAGTTACAAAATGTTCTCATGTACATAACTTTCTCACCCTAAGGGTGGTACATAAAATGAAAAGATTACACCTATTCACACATATGCCCATATGCAGAGGGTAACAAGGCTATCTCAAATTGTCCTTATGCCCATCAATTAGCTCACAAACATCCTGAGTCTTTGTCCTGTCAAGCACCTACACCTGGGTGGAGGTAACACCCAGAAGAATAGGAAAACAAGATATGTATCAGCAAAAGCTGAGTATGTACATTAGAGGATTAACAAGAGCATTAAAAGTAAAGTAAGATGTTCCCATCAAAAGGGCCACTAAAGCTAGGTAAGTTTCAATAAGAAGTAACAAGAGAAAGAATTTCCAAAAGAATGAGGCATATAAATAAACAAGTGAAATAACACATCTTGCCATTAACCATTCACAATATTACAACAATCATAATAATTTCGCATGTAGATATATTTGACTAAAGTAACTATAGTAGGGCCATGACACCACTGAGTCATTGGCCTAAGTAAAATGGGTGGAAAAGCACACCCTAGGCGGAAAAGCACGCCTCTGTATATATAAGGGTAGAAAAGCATACCCCGGGTAGAAAAGCATACCCTAATGGTTACGCATAAGCGTCTACAATAGTTAAACTAGTCGAACTATCTAACATGCATAAATAGAGTGGCAAGATATACCTTTCACAAACATGTGGCATGATTTAAGCGCAATAGCAGATGGGGTCATTAACCCAATTCGACATGATAGTAATTTCAAAAGAATAATAATAAATCCAACTGAAAGTATATGAATTGTCCAACAAATGGAATAAGAGCAAGTATTTCAAATGATGCCTCATTATGGGAAGATTTAGTAATATAAATGCCCAGTTATAAATAGGGAGGAGTACATACCTGATCTTCACGACGAAACCTATTTCTAGTAGTCCAATCACAGTTTGTCCTTCTTGACCTAAAAGTATTTTATACACACATTAGTCCATAATTACTTATTTATCGTTAAAGGTATATTCACCTAATGTTAAATTAGGGTTTGGGGACGCCAACATACGAGTCTTTATTATGTAAGGTTATATATAAATATGTATATATATATATTGATTACTCAAGTTACTCATTGTTAATATCCATAATTCTCAATTGAGTTTCTTTCTCTAATAACCATATCTATCACAAACGATCCTCTTTATCAACATAGGTTCACATATTTCAAGGTAATTTATCCATCCAAATCATAGGGTGTATTCTCTAATTTAGATCTTCCATTGTCGTGTGTTTTAAAATTAGTCACTTTAGACCATTGATCCATTGAATGCAAAATTGTTTATCTAGACACCCTTAGTTGTGAGATATAGGGTTTGTAATATATAAAAAGAATAGTATTGCTATTTCGGATATGGACAATACGGTTATTGAGTTTTCAAAGTAATCTATTTACTAAAAAGGATATACTATCACATATATAATCACTACTAGGAAAAGTACATTAAATTAACCACATTTTATACTCAACAATTTCTTATTATCATTTATTCTTATAGGATGGAATATGGTCATTTGAGCCTCTTCATATTCAAGTATTACATGCTTGTTACATACTTCTATTTATACATCACTATTTTAGATACTCAATATGATTCTTGAAATTAAACAATTTGATTGTTATGATTATTGGTAATATACATATACTCTCATAAGCGTTGTTTAAAACAATGGTTTGGGTTACATACCTACTAGGTTCAACTATTCATTCACATATGTATATACAACTACTATAGGATATGGGTGAATATGCTTAGTTGACTATGTAACTTGATTAACACGTTTGAGGCTTAAATCATCCTTATAATATCTAGATTACCCTACTGTATAACTGATTATCTGAATCATTATCACTTCTTTATCTATTTAAGTGCATCATGATGAGTAAACGCTCAAAGGAAGAAGAGCCTGACCTGTAGTTTCCATAGCATTACACAGATCTCTGGTGATTGGTCTATTGTTTAAGGCTGTGGATGGACTCCGCTTAAAATTTGGCTTCACCATTGACTAGGGTAATAGAAGACAGCTCCAAGTGCTGAAATTACCACAGATGGTTGTATATGTAGGCTGAATGTACCATTCCATCACCCAGTTGCTAAGGTATGCAAGTGCAGCCACTGTTGCCGGAACATGTGCCCGCAACCAGGAAACAAGTCTTCTTTAGCCCTTCATCTGAGCTTGGAGCAATAGGTGGAATGAGAGGGAGCGGTAGTATGTTTTCCTCATATATGTAGGCCATCTTCAGATGCCTTAAATAAAGGATGGGAGTGAAGTGTAAACAAAACTGACGAGGATGAAGAAGATAGAAGCAATCTGTGTATTCAAGTCTGCATCCTCCATGCTAGTTTTCATACCTGCAATGATGGTGGCAGGGTTACATGGTGGTATGGATGGAGGAGGTAGCATGCGTCGTGATGGTTGGAGTGGACTGTAACGAGGTAAGTGTTGTTGCTGTAGGTGCAAGCCAAGGGAATCTAGTTTCAGAGGCCAGCGGTGATGCTGGGTAGGCGGTGATTGCTTGCGGCTGTCAGGGAGGATCTGTAGCACCACCTTCTCTTGTGGAGTCTGTAGGATTTTGTTGAGACGGGGAAACGAAGTGCATCCGTTGGCAGTGGTGGTTTCTGGGTGATCTCGGCCACGGCAAAAGATGGGTAGCTAGGCGCTATATAATAGGAGGAGGAAATTGATTGCCAAGTTGTGTCCATGGCCAAACCTTGTGTTCCGCCCAGCAAGGAGAGACAGAGAGGGCGGTGTATCTAGAGTTGTTATAGGCCATCGGTTGATCAGGGAGGAATTGGCATACACTGTCGACGATCAGTGTTGTGTGATGTCGCTCGGCGCTACTTGATGCCCCTCGACGCTGCTTGGTGCCGTTCAACGCTGTTGGGTGCCGCTCAGGCGTAGCTTGGTGCCGTTCGATGCTGCTCTCCTCTGCCTAACTTTGGAGGTTGTGGTTAGATGCACACAGGAAGTAAGGGCACGTGTGGGTTTTGGCTAGAGAAGGGAGGTGCATAGGCGCCGCTCTAGTAGGACAGGCGGCGGTGTCTCACTGCTAAGGCGTCGGCCACATGGTGATGAAAAGTCCTGACGGCTAGGGTTTATGGGAATGAAGGAGAAGCAAGGACGGACGACAGATGTATGGAAGGGAGGTAGATAGGAAGAGAAGAGGAGGAGGGCATCGGACGGTGCTGGTTACCGGTGGTCTGCGGGCGGCATCATTGCCAGAACGCGCGGGTCGTGTTTGAGGCAAGGGTAACGCACGATGAAGCGTTACAATGGGAATCAATTGCTAATGGCATCTAACGTACTTAATAGGGGGTTATAAGTACATTGGAGTTACTTACCGATTAATTGAATGGTAAAAAAATGACACTAAATAGAACAAGGATTAAAGGGTAGGCTGTGCAAGGTGTGAGGAGTTATAATTTACCATCAGTTTCTTCTTCCCAAGACATTTGGTATTTTATACAATCATTTTAAGTTAAATGCTCATTAAGCCCCTTTATAAAAGTATTTGTTTATTTCAACCTAATATTGCATATATGAAGGATACTTATAAGTACATTTTGTTATTTGGCTCCAATAAATCGTAGTACACTTAAGATTTAGTGAGAAGCTTATCATGATAAATAAAGGGTCCAAGAAGAAGTAAGTTTAAGCTTTTATCCAAGATTTGAGTATGTTACAATCAGTCAACCCAAACTCAAGGGTGTATCGGTCAACAAGGCCTATGGGGATATCATGCAACCAGAGAGAAAAGATTGTGTCGAGTAACTCATGTCGTGCAACCATGGAAGCATGAGTGTATCGTGTAGCTGGTTCCAACGGACATATCTTGCACCCAAGGTTAGCTGAGTATCGGTCATCTAACTATATCGGCTATGACCCTATTTCCCATCTAGGGTTAGGGTTTTATCAGGCAACTGACTACCACAACGCTCGAGCTTGTATTGGCCAACAACATGGTGCCCAAGCTCAGCCCTATATCGTGCAATCAACACACATCAACAAATGATACAAGGGCACCACAAGGAGGCCTATCGCCCAACAAGATCAAGCACACCATATTGGTCACACTAAGGTACTCACTAGGGTTCACTACTCAACCCATATCGGGCAACTCAAGACCAACCCAACTTGTGTCGCTCAAGGCACCAAATAGAGATAACAACTAAGCACCAAAACGGACAGGGGATAACACCTACTAGGAGAAAGGGTCATCTCGGTCAAGGCATATCGCCCAAGGTCACGAAGAAGATCAAGATTGTCATATCGGACACAAAGACGTCCAAACTTAACATGACATATCAGCCAAGATCAAAACCCTAAACAAGGGGTGTCAGGCAACCTCATCACAAGGGTGTATTGTGCAAGGTACAAAGGTTCAACTCGTCTCGGTCATCACTAACCTCAAGATCACCATCGTCAAAACCCTAATATATCAAGAGAGTTGGCTCACCTCTCAACAATCAAGAGAGAGGGGTTTTACACAACCTCCATCACATATCTCAGGCAACATGATAGATCATATCCATATCGGCCGAGCTCCCAGCCTGTACTAGGTCAACATCCAACTAAGGCTCACCTCTCAAATCCATGGTGAGAGAAGAGTGTTGCCAAAGCAACTAGAGTATAGACTCACCTCTCAACATCCAAGTGAGAGGAGTGTTGCCTATACCACTAGAGACGAAATCACTTCTCAAGACCAAATGGAGAGAAAGGAGTTTTGCCCAAGAAACTCTATACATATGGTTCGGCTACTAAGGTCAAGAATGCATCTTTAACATGAACATATATCCAACATGATCAAAGATACCAACTAGAGCAAGAAACATATCTAACAAGAAGCATATCCATCAAGATACATGGCCGATCAAGGTGAAACATAAACATGCAACAAGAAAGGAAGTAGTATAGCTAGGGTTAGGAGTTATGTAACCCACCTAAAGCAAGCTCCAAGCTCCTAGAACCAAGATCCCAAGCTCCAAGAACCACCTTCGGCCACCTCAAGAAGAGGAACAAGGCACTCTAGGGCTCGATAACCACTAGAGGAAGAAGAAGACTCCAAGGAGGAGGAGGATCAGACACCAACTTGCAAAGGAGATGTGTCGCCCACCAAGGAAGGAAAGGAAGAAACACCAACTAAAGAGATCCTAAGCAAGAGAGATGAGAGGCATATATAGAATAGGGTGGAGGAGAAAACAAGGCAAGGTGTCGCCCACCTAGGGACACTTGTCCATGGGTAATGCCACCTCCTTATCTTGCCTCATACACATGTCCAAGGCAATTGCCACATGCAAGCATCATGCACCAAGTGTCCACAAGGGTGGTGACACAAACAAAGCCAAAGGTCAAGGATGGTCAAAGGCTGACACACCACATGGGTGATACACTCTCTTGCCCGACACAACCACATGGACGACACAACCATGGCCGACACAAGGCTCCCAAACACACCCTTTCCCGATACAAGGTCCATCAAGGCAAGGCAAGGCCCAAACAAGGCAAAACAAGGCCCAACAAGGCTCAACCAAGCCCATGGCAAATCAAGAAATGAGCCCAACCCTTCCTCTCAACTCTAAAGGAAGCAAGGAGAGAGAGAAACACCTCTCAAGGTGACAAACTTGCTCATCAACCCTAAACTTGGGTTATTTACAAGTAGCACCCCCAACACTCAGCAAAGCACAAATAAACCCTAATCACCACTAGAGGTGATTAGCAAGAAACTAAGCACAAGGTTTAGGCAAAGCAAATAGGATAGGACCAAAATGGAGGTCAGGGTCCTTATAGATATGTTGCTTGATTTTTTCTATAACTATGGCTATCAACACATGAAACATAAAATATCTAATCCATCATATGATAGCACTAAACTCTTTGGTAGTACAGTGCATTGAAGTGGTCACAAACTCCTTGGGGGTAGATCACATGTTTAATGATCACAAACTCCTTGGGGGTAGATCATAAGGCCTAAAAACATCAAAGCCCTTGGGGGCATATGTACAAGATATATGATGGAAATGTGTTTAAAAAATGTGTTCTCTTTTGTTAATGAACATCTTTGTGCAAGTATATGATTTTCTTATATTTATTTATACCTTCCAAGTATTAGTTTTATCTTATTGCCAAGATATGATGAGAGGTATATAAAATACACGTAGGCGTACTCATTATAATATTATTGAATATTGTGCTGATGTGTGCCACATGTAATCTTTTGTTTAGGTTGTGGCTTATGATCTTGAAGATCCAGGATAGTTGAGAGTTGTGTGGCGAGCTGATGTACAGGTGGACCTGTTGTCTTAAGATCCTGTTGTTTAGATGTAGTACATGTATATGTATAAGTTTTCTATTCACTATGTAATGTAAAATGTTGTAATAATTCATGTTGTAATTGTATGTTGAATAGTGAACATGTGTTGTATGGTTTTATTATTATTCATGTGCATGTGCTACTGGTCATTTCCTTCTGACTTCCTCTGATTTTCTTCTTCTTAGCCTAGTGTGGGGTTTTTAAATTGGGATGCTCACTGAGGTGAGGCTTTCAATTTGGACGTCACACATCAGATTAAGTTTTAGAAAATCCGGGGACGTCACAATTTATGTATCTAAATTCCAACACATGGAGGACAGACAAATCTCAACATTGACAAGATGCCAAGTCATAAGTTTTTTTTTCTATCATACACTATCTTTATGAATTAGATAGAAACCCTATACACTTCAAGCTAACGATTTGTTTTTATTGGAACTAGAAAATTCACTCTAGGAGAAAAAAAGGATCCAGCTGTAGACTTATGAGTTTGCATCATTAGCATACTTCCCAAAGGGAAACTAGAGGAGCTCACTACAAGACAGGTTGTTGGTCGATGACAAGTGATGATGATAAGAAACACTTTTATGTTTAATATAGGTTATTAGATGATATTTTATATAGATTTTCCAACCATTGAAGTACCAAATGTGAAATAAGTTCAAAACAAAAACACCATATCTTATTATTGCCTTCATGTGCTTGGACAAATTGTGAAGATAAACAGTAGTGTTTTAAAGTAGTCATTGAAGTTTTGATTTTATTACGGTATATGTAACTACCTTGATGCACCTTTGGGTTCTTTTTTAATTTATCGTTCTTTAAGCCCCTATGTTTTTCTTTATGTAGGTTTGGTTGAAGAAATGGCTTCCAACTGTTTCCATTATTCCAATATGCATGTCTTCCTAAAATTCTAACAACAACTAAAAGGAATCCAAATTCCCTTGAAGGACTTATGATTTACTACAAATGGATGATCCTTAATTGAGAAAGTGGATGAGGTTGTAGGTCTCTAATTATCTCTTCCTTAAGGTGGATTCTTATTATGTGCTTCAAATGGATTCCTTGTTCTTGTATGATTTGGATTTATGTCATGTAGGTTATGCCTCTACGGTTCGTCTGTGGCATTACTTGGTTATTGGACATGTTGACGTATTTTCTCAAAGATCTAAAGGGTGGGGGGCGAATAGAGCTTTTGGTACTTCAACTTTCCAACCTTTGAATCAAAGGTTGTCAATGCACTACCCAATTGTTTCCAATTGGGATTTTGAAAGTGATTTATTTTATTTAGCTCTCAAGGATGTTACAACAAAATACAATCTCCTTCCACTTGAAGTAGCCTTCACCTTGAAGTAGCCTCAACCTCCTTGAAGAAACCTACTTGAAGTAACCTCAACCAACCTTGGAGCAACCTTCACCACCTTGAAATAGATCCACTGCCTTGAGATAGCTTTCACCTAGAAGTAGCTCCAACCTCCTTTGAAGAAGTCTTCTTGAAGTAACCTCAAGCACAACTTGGAGCAGCCTTGCCTTCACCTCCTTGAAGTAGCTCCACCACCTTGAGATAGCCTTCACCTAGAAGTAGCTCCAACCTCCTTTGAAGCAACCTTCTTGAAGTAACCTCAAGCACACCTTGGAGAAACCTTCACATCCTTGAAGTAGCTCCAAGCAATTTTCCTTTCAACAGACTCGAACCCTAAGAGTAGTTATAGAGAATAAGGTACAATACACAAGAAATAGATTGGAAGAAAGAAATACTTAACCAATGATGTATAGCACCTTGATTCTTATCAAGTGTTTAGACCTCCTATCCAGTTAAGATGGATGTTGTTATGTGGTGGCTAGGAGAAAAAATAGATATAAGACACAACTTTGAAACACAATGAAGAAAATAGCAAATGATTATTTGCTTTTTTGCTCTCTAGAATGGATGCTCAAGTATAACTTGTGTATTGCATATACAAATGATGATATGGGTGTCTAGAGTGTTCTTAGTTCTTAACTAGCCATTAGGTAGAAAGTAGTTGGGTTTCAACGACTAAAATGTTTATTAAATGCAAATTTTCTAGAACTTTTCTCGGTCGACAATATAGTCGAACGGATGACTCTCGGTCCATAATATTGTTGACCTGATGACTGTCTGGGTTCAGCTGGCTCTAATGGATATATGTATATTTCTCTCTTGTTTAAACCTATTACAACGACTATATATCAATCGACAATATTGTCAACCGAAATTGACTCTTCGGTCGAACTTTTCTTCAACCGGAAGAGATCTTGGTCAAGATATTTGTTGACCAAGATGAATTTATATGCATTTTTAGTTATTCAACATTTCTAATGTAAACAAATCATGCTATTACTTTGCATAAAACAATTAAGCAATCAAAACATACAAGTTAAAGCTTATTTTAGTTGATATAAGACATTGCAAATTTCAAAATGAAGTTTAGGTAAAATCTCAACTAAGTGTCCAACATTTCTGAGTTGGAGGTTTTGGAACCCAAACTAAGTCTTTGTACTTATTTTTTTTTGTAATTTCATGAAAATGAATAATGTCCAAGACGTAAACAATAATGACAACAAATGAAATCAATTTCATTTCTCTTCTTAACATCACAATCATGAGATAGATTGTCTTTAGACACATACATGACCTTAGTCTTGGGTTTTTGTGTTTTTCTAGTTGTTGGATTTTGGTAGAATTTCTCTTTAGGTACATAGCCTAGATCTCTTCTTCCTACTTGTCCAAAATAGTTTTTCAAGATTTTATCAATAATATTATTACTCTGCATACTATCAACATGTATTTGTAACTTAGCAATTTCATCAATTTTCTTTGCAATATCAAGTTTTGTTTGATCTAAACTTGAAAGCAAAGAATCTCTTTCTTTAGCAATTATATCATAATTTGAATGAGAACATAGAATAGGTTGATCTTGATAATTATTTATCTTAGTAAGAAATTCAACCTTTTCTTGAGAAAGAAGATTATTATTGGTTTTTAGAGCAAGAAACTTGATATTTTAATAATTAATAGATGATTTTAAGGTGTCTTTTTTAGACATATGATTTTCATTTTCAGAAGTAAGATCATATAGTTTAGTATGCAAATCATCATTAGTTTTTGTAAGATTCCTCAATTTCCTTGTACAAGCAACAAATTTATCATGAAGTTCTTCTAAACTATTAACTAGCTCTTCCTTAGATAAATCAAGAAGACTTACCTCCTTTCCTTTTTCATCCATTGTTACAATGAGACAACTCACCTTGTCTTCTTCATCCATTAGACATTCTACTTCTTCTTCTCCACTATCGCTATCGTCACTTGACTCATCCCAAGTTGTTTTGTAGGCTTTTTAATTCTTCTTAAAGGAGGATTTCTTACCTTTCTTGACTTTAGGACAATCATTTTTTACAAATCCTTTCTTGCCACATTCAAAGCACCTAAGGGAAAACGAGGAAGAAACACCAACATTTTTGTTATATTTAAATCTTCTATATTACTTACCATTTACAATGAGTGTGTCCTCTTCATTGTCCTCCCCACTTGTCTCATCACTTTCTTGAGTGATGACTTGTTCTTTAGTTGATGCTTTAACTGCTATGCCCTTCTTTCTTCCTTTTTGAAGCACAAACTCCAATCTTTGTTCTTCTTCAAGGGTAACTTCATGAGTTTCTAGATTGCTGATAAGTTGCTCCATCTTCAATGTGGTAGGGTCATTGGTTTCTTTAATGGCCGTCATGTTTGGCTTGTACTTTGGAGACAAGGATCTAAGAATCTTGGAAACTTGATCTTCCTCACTTGTATACTTCCCCAAGGCATTCAAGTTGTTAAAAATAGAAGAAAACCTTGCATACATTTCACTAATAGACTCATTAGGTTACATACATAATTGTTTAAACTTTTGTTTAAGCATGTTAATGTTGGTCTTCTTAACTTGACTTGTACCTTCATGTGTAATTGAAAGTTTATGCCATATTTCATAAGCATCTTCACATGAGGATATCCTATTAAACTCACTAACAGAAATAGAACAATATAAAATGCTTACCACTTTTGCATTCAATTGAACTTGCTTTACCGTTTTGAGATTCCATGTTGCAAAATTTATTCTAGGAAGGTCATTGGAAAAGGAAACCATCCTCCAAAGGTTCAGGATGATCCCTTGGAAGTAATATTGCATCCTTCTTTTCCAATAAGTATAGTTTCTTCCATCAAAAGGTGGTGTCTAGCTCACATAGGTTCCTTCAAGGTTGAGGTTGTGAAGTACACCATCCCCCATTCAATACTGGTTAAGGTTCCTTGAATACCTTCTCTGGTACCAATTGAAAGATCTAAAGGGGGGTGAATAGAGATTTTGGTACTTCATCTTTCAATTACAAACTTAAAGTAAAGGAGGAGGAAACAAGGAAGGCACTTCAATTTATAGTGGTTCCAACCTTTGAATCAAAGGTTGTTAGTCTACTACCCAATTATTTCATATTGGGATTTTGAAAGTGATTTATTTTATTTACTTCACAAGGATGTTACAATAAAATATAGTCAACTTCCACTTGAAGTAGCATGAACATCCTCCAAGCAACCTTCTTGAATTAACCTCCAACCTTGGAGTAGACTTCACAACCTTGAAGTAGCTCCTCCGCCTCGAGAAAGACTTCACCTAGAAGTAGCTCCAACCTCCTTTGAAGAATCGTTCTTGAAGTAACCTTAAGCACAACTTGGAGCAACCTTCACCTCCTTGAAGTAGCTCCACCACCTTGAGATAGCCTTCACCTAGAAGTAGCTCCAACCTATTTTGAAGAAGCCTTCTTGAAGTAACCTCAAACACACCTTGGAGCAACCTTCACCTCCTTGAAGTAGCTCCAAGAAACCTCCTTTCAACAGCCTCCAACCCTAGGAGTAGTTAAGGAGAACAAAGTGCAATACAGAAGAAATAGATTGGAAGAAAGAAATACTTAACCAATGAAGTACAACACCTTGATTCCTATATCAAGTGTTTATACCTCCTGTCCACTTAATATGGACGTTGTTATTTGGTGTCTAGGAGATAGTATCTATAGGACACAACTTTGGAGTATAAGGAAGAAGATAGTAAGTGACTCTCAGCTTTGTTGCTCTCTAGAATGGATGTTCAAGTGTAGCTTGTGTATTGTGTATACAAGTGATAATATGGGTGTCCTAAGGCCTCTCCTATTTATAGGAATGGTTACAAGTGATTAGGGAGATTGTAGGGAGTGTCCAGAGTGTTCTTATTTCTTAAATAGCCATTATGTAGAAAGTAGTTTGGTTGCAACAACTAAAATATTCGTTAAATGTGAAGTTTCCAGAACATTTCTCAGTCGACAATATTGTCGACCAGATGACTATCGGTCCGCAATATTGTTGATCAGATGACTGTCTGAGTTCAGCTGGCTCTAATGGCTATATGCCTATTTATCTCTTGTTTAAACCTATTACAATGACTATATCTCGGTCAACAATATTGTCAACCGAAATTGACTCAGAACTAAAGATTTGCAAAGTTATTTTTTGATTGTCTGAGTCTTTGACCGGGTTATTCTTGGTCGACAATTTTGTCTACTGAGAAGGACTTTTTGCAAGGATTTGCAATGTATGTGAGGTCCTATTGTTGACTCATATGAAACCTATCAACCCTAAAGTCTTCATGTGAGTGTAAGATAGGGTTTATGGTGGATAGGGATGATCTAACACTTGATTTACATGATATCTAAGTACTTGTACATTATGTACTAGTACAAGTTTTTACATTGAGTAAAATCATGTAAATATTAAGCATTTAAGTGCATTGATCTTCAACTATCCACTTAGTATGACCTCCTAATTTTCTTGAACCCTAAAATACTCAAATAGCACTTTAGATCTACAAGAATGAAATGTTTGCCATCATCAAAACAAAGGGTATGCTAATGTCCAATTTAGCCAACATTTTAAATGTGATTCTTTTCTGAGGAAGACTGATTCTTTGTCTTACGTTGTTGCTAAAAATGGCATCTTATTTTTTATGACTGAGAGGCATGAGAATGTGGTTTCACTATGTTTTCTATTTTGATAAATTTTATTTTCCAGTTATGGTTATGAAGTTGTAACTTTCTAATTTTTGAATGTTATTATAGCTAGGACAAGCCTAATTGGTTGGAGATTGAATTTTGTGATTTAGATCACTATACTAATGAGAATTTGATATGAGTGACTTCTAGACATGATAAGAACCCTCAACAAAAAGGTTGCTTAGACACATTTGTGGAAAGTTGTAACTTGTGTGATGCTGAAGTGAATGCTGGAATCAACAATGAAAAGTGTGATTTAGACTGCTAGAAGGGTTTGGTTCTGTTTGCATTGTAATAACCAATAAATTGGAAGTTTGGAATGCATGGCTAAAATCTGAACTCTTCAATATTGGTTTGGTATACTCTTTCAGTCCAAAATTTGGTTATGATTCTAATGATGACAGTAGTTGGATAGTGTATTAGGAGTAAGGCAAAGAAAACAATTAAATCTTTACTACTAAAGGATGAATACAACAAGCACATGTAGATAATATTTCAAAATACACAAAGGGTCGACATGTATACCTTTTTTCTATGTACATTGTGTAATAGGGGCAAGGTATATGTCCTCTCCATTTACATTTATTACATGAACATAAATGAAAGTCTGATTGTTGACATTACAAGCATAACTTGATCTACTTACCATCAATTTTTCTATTAAAAAAAACTTTTGTAGTGATAAATTGTTCACTCTATTCATAATCTAATGAAATACATATGTATGTGTAGTAAATATCATTACATATGTTGCTAGATGCATAATCATACTACATATATGCATGTAGTAAATGCCATTTTTCCCTACACATTAACTTCATATAAAATGGCAGGAAATATGAGATTTTACTACACATTAACTACATTGTAATTCTAATATCACATTGAGCTTCATATACAACTAGATTTATTATGTAAAGACATTATATAGCCACATTCAGGACTACATATGTATTTGTCACTAATTTGTTATTAGCTGCATATATGAAAAATGTAGCCAAATGAATTAATGACTCAAGCATATACTACAATTTTTATATGTAAAGATAAATGAAGCTAAAGATTTTGCTACAAAATATGGGGTTGTAGCTACATTTTTTGTATTTAAAGACCATTTTTGTAGTGCAAAGTACATACAATAATTACACAAATTATTATACAAAAGTACATAAAACATGAATTGTTGTTGTATGTGAACTATTATGGGAGCTTTATTTGGGTGTATCAAACTATATATTTTTGTCTACATCTTTCAAGTATCCTTTTATGATATACATATATACACTAAAATTGTACAAAATATACACAATCAATACATAAAGTATAGACTACTACTAACAAATTAAACCATTGTAGACACATATGTGCAATTTTAGACTATTAAGTTGCTTCATAGCTGATTTATATACTTGTTTGTGTATCATGATCACTATTAAATTTTGGTTCTCATCTGAGAATGAACTTTTTTTTGGGATTACAATTTCCAAAAGTCTACTCTAGTGTTAGCTCCAAGTCTTGATTCATTTTAAAACTAGAACTTTGATGAAAAATGTGAGTCAAAATGATTTTGGGTCTGTGTTGAGAAATTTAATAAAACTCCATACACACTATAACTATGGTAATGCCTACATGAAGTTTAAAACCTTACCAAAAAAATCACTCCTTTATGTTGCCACTACTTCAGTATCAGGGCATAGCTTTGTTGAAAATCATGTTGTGATTCTATTCAATTTTGCATTTAGAACATTTCTAAATAGAGATGGTACTTCTTAAGAAATGGTTGAAATAAGGTGTAAATTGCACTGTGGTGAAACTGATTACCTAGATAATCAACATCTTTAATTTCACAAAAACTTCTTAGTTTCTTTGTTGATTTTATTTTTTAAATTTTGCAGTTAATCAACTCAATGTTTTCCTTCAGACTAGCTAATTTGATCTTAGTTAGTAGTAGTGTCTAGCTTCATAATTCCCTAAGTTTGAAACCCAAAACTTAAAAATCCAATATTTTTTGACACATGCACTTTCATATTATGTGCATAGGAAATGTGTGTCAAGTTTTTGGCGGAATTGGCAATGTTATAACTACAAGTGTTAAGACTATCCACTCCAAGCTACTTTTTCTTTTTTTATACTATAAAAACAAATTAAAACTTTTTGTTTTCATATTTTAGTACCTTGTGATACTCTCAACTCTTTATTTTGATTCAAATACTAGTTTATGGTTTGCACCTGTTCAACAAATTAGGAGATTCAAACATGCCACCACCACAGTCAATGCAATCAGCACTACTAGAGAATCAAGAGGTACCAATAGTTAATGGAGAAGAACCAGAGGCTGGCCAAGAAGAAATGGAGATGTGTAGTCACAATAATGATGAGGATCATTCAGGGGAGGTGGAGGTGTAGACAATCTGGGAGAGAACAAGGGCATCCTCCACCACTTCATAATTGGATCCAATTAAATATTATGTTGTGAATGTTGAAAATTACATGATAGGTCCAAGAATGGTGTTCATGGACACACCAAAGAAGAACCGATGCAACACATCAATATCCTTGTGGAAAGTTGTGAAATCTATAGATTTACCTGGTGGATCCAACTATTATTTATTTGAAATTTTATGTCATTCTCTCTTATGGATAAGGTGATGACATGGTTACAAGTTTTAGATCCAGAATTGAATCAACTTATAGGGAAGATTCACATTCAAGCAACAATATGATAAATCTTTTTTTGCAGCATGGGAACACTACCAAAATATGCTTAGAAAGGTCCCCCACCATTGATCTCATTGACCAAGGTAAAATCTTTACTATGGCCTAAACAAAAGGGAGAGGACCAAACTTGATGGTGTATGTACAAAATTCTTATTGAATAAAGGGCCATATAATGTCAAGAATTACTTAAGAATATGGCCAATAATTAGTGTTGAGATGAACAACATGAAAACCCAAGATCGTAAAGAGTTTCATGGTTTCTAGAGAAGTAAAAGAGGTGAGTCACCATTGAGCCAAATTAATAAAGGTTGGGATTATGAACTCTATTAAATATAAGGATGATGAGGAACAATGCATGTATATGCAAAAACCCAAAAATAAGAGGTATTATCATTACCCGTGTCATAACAATCCAAAATTTTCTTAGAAAGTTCCAAATAATTTTCATCAAGATTCATCTCAAGTACAACCTCCTCCATGAAACAATAGCATGATTCTCAAATAAATCAATAACAAAGAGGTCCAGACTAACTTGGTAGACTGGAAAACATGTATGGGAAGTTCATAACTACAAACGAGACATATCATGATCAAATAAGAAGGGAGAAGCATAATCAGGGGTCTCAAATAAGAATCATGATGATGCAGATCTTCCAGTTAGCTATTGAAGTTGTAATCTTAAAAAATCTAGCAACACATGTTTCTTAGGAAATACCAATGTTACATATAGTCATCGGCAAGCAAAATTCATATCTATCTCTAGTGAGAAGCAAGAACCACATGATGGTCCAACCTCATATAGGCTACCAATTCAAAAGTAGAACTCTTTGTAGAAGGCCATTATCACCCAGATTTCTTTATTGTGGGTGTAAATTATAGTTCAATCTTAATGGAAGAGAGCCCTCAGAAGTTGTGTCTAGATCCACACAGGTGCATTTCGACACCAATTCCTTTATGAAATAGTATTAATATAAAAGAAAAGATCGAAAGATTCTAGAAATTTGCTGATACTTTAAAAATGCAAATATCAAATATTCTAACATAATAGAATCAAATGAGGTAATAAGTGCAATGATCTAAGGAAGTTTATTGTCAAAGACATAAGATTTCAGATATTTAAATAACCCTTGTTCAATTGGAGGAAACTTGTCTAAAGAAGCATTATGTGAATCTAAGTAAAACATATATACAATACTTCTTGCCACTTCCAAGAACCTACAAATGAAGGATCCAACTAAGACATGCACGAAAATATAGTTGGCAGTTGAGAAGATGACTCCACAGGAAGGCATGTCAAGATTTGTGAATATGTATTGGTAAACTCGATATCATTTACCCATATGAATTTTTGGTTTTGCACATAAAATAAATGTGTGGATCCTAATTATTGTTGGGAAGGTCGTTAATAGATACAACTAATTTATTATTGCAATTGTAAGATGATACCTCACATTGGAAATTGATGATGAAAGGGTGTAGTTTAGAATATCAAATCATTCTTCACCACCCACCTGAGACAAGTCCAAATAAACGTAAGATATTGTGCCGAGCCTAGGATGTAAAACAAAGGCGCTAGGTGGGAGACAACCCACTATTAAGGTTTTTAGGTCATATTTGTTTAATTTTTGTTATATATTTTGTTTTGGATGATCTGATGAAGATTAATCTGTCTTTCTTCATATATGATTAATTTAGTGTTGATGCAAGTCAATAAGATGATGTGGTGAGTTCTCTTAGTGTGTATGGATTAAATAGAACAATCTTGATGGTGCTGACAACCTTGTTGGTGGCACCGATAGCACGAAGATGCTTTAGGGCTTGATTAAGAAATATATATTACAATCATGGTGGAATTGATACCCCATTTGGTACCATCATGAGTATTTGTTGGATAACATCAACAAGTATTAAGGAGCAATAGTAGAATGTTAGTGGAACCAAATTGCTGTGGGAACCATCAACTCCTATGGATGGAGAAATCTATTCCCTATCACAAAACAACCACAAATGCATAAATAAATTTATCCAAAGTGCCAATACACAAATATCACCATATGTCGGTACCACTAACTTAGGTGATATGTGGATCAGTGCCATTGACGATTGTGGAGTCTCGGTATCAGTGGTAGATACCAAGAGTGCACATGTAGGGGTTTTCATCAGTACCACTAACTTCTGAGTTGGTGGAACTGAATTTTTACTAATGAGTTATTTTTCCTCTATATAAGGAGGATTTAATGGTTTACCTTCACATCAAAGCAACTCCTCCTCAATAACTACTTTGCAAGAAACTCTAAGCAAGTATCCTTGATGTCCAGATAACACAACTACTTGGATTTCTCTTTTCTCTCTCCACTAATGGAAAGCAAACTGCCATGCCAAGAAGGAACATTCTCCACCATGACCCTTCATCAACTCATCCCCAATCCAACCCACATCATCTAAAAATGTGATGGGAAAAAGAAACACTGCATATACTTCAGAAGCATGCACTTGAGCCCACAATATATAGTGACCGAGTCTTCATCGAGAGGATCAACTTTATCGACAATATGTAGAAGGTGTGTGCCATGCATAGAATGATGGGCATTCATGCCTTCTTTAGTGGTTGGAATACTTATATGGAAATCACCCTTGAGTTTTTGTTATCCCTCTATGTGTGTTTTCTTGAGCACAACACCAACATGTCTAAGTGAAAAGATAGTTGTGTCAATTTATTCTACAACAACTCCCATCACCTCACTTTGGATAACTTCAACACCATATATGGGTCGATTAAGGTGAGAGGTGTGAGCAAGACGTATTCAACCATATTCTTCTACATGGAAAAAGATAACATCTCAACCTATCAATTCCAAAATGAATTAGAATGTCTCTTCTATCATCATTTTCACACTCCCCTTCTCCCTCCATCTTCATATCCTCCACTGCAACACATTATTTGACGATTCAATGTTCAATCTATCATTCTTTACATGCTTTGAGAATTCCTCATTGATAAGGAGAGAGAAGGTCAACATAGGTGCCTTCGTCTTGGCCCAATCTTACCAGGTGTCCAAGAGTGAGAGGAAGAAGTTGCACAATCTCTTTGGAGGACTTCTCACACCACTTGAAATTAAATTTTCCTGGATCTTTCTCGTCTCCAATTCCTCAAGGAAAAAGTATAGTTATACTTTTAAGTCATTAAGAAATGCTAAACTCTTCACCAAGCATGGTGGGAGAGTCTACACCATATCTAAGATGGGTGAGTGGCCACTCCCAGACCCAGTTAGTGATGTTAACATATGCATTTGCCTTCTGATGATGAGGGGGGGGAGAAGAATATGAATGTGATGTGGAGGAGGTTGCTGAGGAGTATGAATCTATGGAGGAATATGCTACACTATGGAGGCCAAGAAGGCGGCCTTGTCGCATTCCTTTCCACCATGGTGTGTCTTCTTTGACATCAATATTGCCATCCTAGGAGTGTTCCTATTCTTTTGAGGGCACATACAACATGCTCAACTCTATCTAGGAGGGAAAAGAGTAGAAACATGCTTCTATCGCTCAGTTGTCCAATTATTAAAAGTGCATTTTACTCAACATGCAACGTTCAACAATGAGTACCTACTTCTTTAGAATCGGGAGAACATACACACCCATTTGAAGAGAATGAAGTGCTACTTTCAACTACTCTTTGATCATTATTGGAGCCAAGGGAATTGTGGAAGTTATCCACAACCAACACCATATTTTACTTACCTACCAAATTTCACCAACATGTCCTATCTACCAGTTATAGACTTGTTGCCATACACCTTCTCACCTGATGCCTAAGATCTGGTTCCCCTATTCCAACCTTGATTTGGATTCTTGACATTGAGTATATTGTTGAATTCAAGCTTTGGGGTATGGAATGGGTCACTTTGCATTTTTACTATCTTAAGTTTTCTCTTTGTTGTATTTGTTTAGTTCTTTTTTTACCTTAACTCCACATTATCTAATAGCTATGATATAAACTTTTGAAATTTTAGTTAGGTTTCATCTTTGTATTGACATGGTATAAAATTTAATTTTTCTCTACGTAATTTGTAGTCTTTAAGATTTTTATCCTTGTTTCAGTGTATTAACTAGAGCAGTCAGCTTGAAGACATACTGAATGAACAAGATACCTTATTAACCCTGAGGCTTGAGTCATGATGATGATGTTTGAGTCCAAACCAACCAAATAGTAATGTGAACTTTCATGTGAATTTTAGAATTAGACTTTAAGGTTGTCCCATTTTACAATTAAATAGGAGAGGGAATACCATGGTTGGTAATAACATTATCTCTCATTCATGTGATATAATCCACCTCCCATTTCATTCTACACCATAGGATGAGCAAGTTTAGTCCAAGTCACTTTGTTCTTGTTGCATTTCATGACATGGTACGAAGCATATAGTTCATTCATTTGTTTCTCATTCAGAAAAGATTGGTTGGCATATTATTTCATTTGAGCATATTAGATTTTCATATCTAATCTTTATGTAGATTACTTTTTACATTGCATACTTCATAAGGTGTTATCTCTATTTCTCATTTCTCCTATTTGAAAGAGAGAAAATTAATATTCTTGCTCCTTCTCCAAAGTAAAAGCCCATTAATGATTTTTTTTTAATTTTGCTAAAGAAGGGCATAAGAAAAATAAAAAATGCAATAGAAAAAGGAAAATAAATAAATATAGGAGAAATGTAGGAAAAAGGATTCGAAAATCCAACATTATACCTTTTTAAGAAACGAAAGAAGAAGTAGTGGAGGTTTTTATCAACGAACACCTTTCCACCTTTATTCATCATTTATACGAGACATCCATGTCATGCATCATACTGCCATAAAGATAAATTGGTATTAGAAGGCATACAATAACATTTCATCCATTATTTAGGTACATCATATTTTTATTCATTGCATAAATGATTTAAATTATTTTTGTGAACCTTATTTTCAAGCATCCTATTCATTCCACCGATTTCTATACAAAGTAGGACACCACCATGCTTTTTCCCTCATACATGTTTAAGTTGGGGAACTACTTCCATACATATTACATTTTCTTATCAGAGCAAAGTAGATTGGGAGCCCATATGGTGCACCAAGTAAGTGTCCTACTAGCCATGACATTTTCTTGCTCCAATTTAATTGTGTTTTCATTGATCCTTTTGTAGACAATTGTTATAAACACAATTTATTATTTTAGAGTAGTTACTTTTATTATGGTTGGTGAGAGTTGGTTTGGGACCGACCAATGGTGGTCAGTAAGGATAATTCATTTCATTTATATAGTCTTAAAATCAATTTTTTTTTTCAATCAAGTCCAATAGTAGTGTAACTCAAGGATGAGCATGTTCAAGTATAGGGGATGTTTGTGAAGACAAAAATTTTGGCATTTAATAGGCTATTTTATACTAATTATGATGATATTTATTCTAAAAAATATATGTTTCCAATCATACTACACAAAACTAGTCTATGCAACTCTTTTGCACCAGTTTGAAATGTTTACCTACTTTTTGTTGATAATTATAATTTATATATTAGTCCAATTAAGGACTTATAGATTTTAGGAATTTTCTTCATATATTCAATAAGTCAGTGCCACTGGTAACCAAGTCGATAACACTAATACTAATATCGATGCCACTGAGATACCACCCCAAAGATCACAATATCTTCATAGTGCCACCGACATCCATGTCAGTGGAAGTCACATTCTCCTAGTAAGACAAAGAACCAAGTAAGTTCGTGTCAACTACATAAAAATATGGATGATAAAACTCAAATGGTGACAACCCTCAAGAAGACATTTGAGAGTGGCAGATATCCAACCTTGTAACACAAGGAGGAAAATGGAGAAGGTGGGAACATGGATAAAGACCATCCTGACACTTTTAAGGAGCAATTTGGAGGCCCAAACATCATCCATTTGTTCTCATATTTGGAAGGGATCCTCTTTGTTCATTGTTCCTTGGTTCCATATAATTAATTTCATGTTTACCTTCATCTCTAAAATCTCTATGATACCATGTTTGGTATGATGGGTTAATCCCTCTTCTCTAGGACCTAAGAGTAACCCATATTAATTATCTTAAAATAAAATTTCATTGTTTATACTTCTAATGATAGTATGCTTCATTGTTTCATATTCATCGTTGATCACCATCTTCATTATTCATGTGCTTTTTTACTGTGAAAGTAGGTCTAAGTATTGGAAACACATTGGAAAAGAGGACTAACTAGATCATTAATCAAACAATGTTCTTCTTCAATATGAAAGAAGGTTAATGGTAGATTAAAAAGTGTGTAGCACTGCAAAAGTGGGAAATATAATTTATAGATCCCTAATTGTTTTTAAGAAATGATTATTTTCTTTCTAATAAATTTAAATTAAGTATAAATTAAACTATGCCAAAATATGTTATCCTATAGAACCCATCTCTTTGATTTCACAACAACTTTCTTTATTAATTTTAGTTTTTTCATTCAATCAACTCCATCTTTTCCTTCAGGGTAGTTGATTTAGTTAGTAGTAGTCTCGAGGATCACATTTTCCTATGTTTGACTCTCAGACTCAATAATTTAGTATTACTTCTACACATACATGTGTGTTTTAGAACATAGTGAACAACTTGCAACATCATTATGTGCTTCATGGGATCTCTTCATCACAGAGGACTTAACATTCCTCTTATTGGTATTGAGATGCATCTACACATATTCCTTGATCTAATTGTGTCTTTTTGCTATTTATGCCCTTCCTTTGTTAATTGGTACTATCAATTTATATAATCTTGGTGCTTGAGTATGAGGTTCCCCTACTATATGTATTCTTATTGAGGGGGAGTTTGGTAAGAGTATGAGGTTCCCCTACTATATGATTATCTTGTTGAGGGGGATTTTGGTAAGTATGCCCACCTTTTTTACTTCATAAAAGGGGGAGAAAAGTCTATTTTTATAAATTTTCTTATTCTATATTTGATAAAATGTACAACACCCTTAATTTGTCTATCTCAAGTTTATCTTTGGAAATATTAGTCATTATCAAAAAGGGGGAGATTACTATCTTTTTGGATATGCCACAAAATCTAACTTTCATTATACAAATATTTCCTATTTATGTTACTAATGCGAAGTGCTTAAGGTGATCAAGGAACATAGACAATATCCAATGACAATGAATATGCAATAATATGTGTGCTTAGATTCTTGTACACCAAGTTGTACCAAGATTATGATTTTATAGGTGTAGATTGTACAACTTGATAAGAATGATGTATGGACAAGTGATGAATGGATCAAAACCATCCTAAACCAATTTTTGCACTTCTATACATGCATTAGTATATGTACATAACTTTTCCAAATCCATTTGATCCATTTGCCAAATTTCAGAAAGTGTACTGCAACAACATCTCTATGATCATTGAGAAAACTCACTTGCTATTGAAATTTTGAGGAAAATAGTATTCAACAATTAGCAAGCCAATTTAAGCCTCTTTCACTTTCATCTAAGGCTTGGAAATGTTCTTGCATAGAGTATCGTAATAACTGTAAAAAGATTATTATATTGCTCTTTAAAGGCTATGATCTTCTCATTGACTATCATAGAATGATTATACCTTCTCAAGATAAAATCTGATCTACCACTAAAGGAACAATGAAATTCCTATGCTCAACCATTTTGAGGATGGTAGAACCCTGATTAATGATAAAAGAAAGACCCATTTATCTTGTTGTGAATTCCATGATCTATTGGGATAATGTGTTTTTTGGGGAAAATGTGATTCAATTAAAATACATGTTTCTCAAACTCTAGTTTGACCAAAACATATATGTTAGACCAAAGGTGGTCCTCACTATGTTTCAGATGAATTATAACTTGACAAAGATGCATCTTGGTCAAACTACAATTTTGTCATGAATAGTTGTATAGATTTTTCCAACTAGTGCACAACTAGCTATATCAATTCTATCCAACTATTCTTCTACAATTAATTTCCCACTAAACTTGTCATAAACACTCTGGATATCTAACTTAGATGTTCCTAAGTGCTCCCTATATATAGTAGTTATATATGGATAACCAAAGCACACTTGAGCTTTGCCTCTACATGCTATCTCCCTCAAGCTTAGAAGTTTGAATTTGCTACATTCAACTTTTACTAAAAAAGTCTTAGTTTAGCCTGTCTCTAGTATCCTACTCCCAAATATAGCCTTCTATAAATCCATGTGAAGTTGATCATCACTTGTTCATAATGTCAAAATTGTATATTTTGTGAATATTGTGTTGTAATTTCCTTCTCTCTATTATCCTATTTTGTTTGTTGTTTCATGCTACTTGCAAAAAAGTGGTGAATTTTTTTTGGATCTTCTTCGTGTTGAAGGCTGTTTCCAACGGTGGTGGAGGTAAATACAATTTTATCCAAAGACAATGGTCTTCCAGCATCCACAATGAAGAAAGCAAGTTATCCTTGAGCTAAAAAGGATTTTGTTCTTCAATTATAAAAGACACATGCATTTGTAATTTGTATCAGTCTAGAAAAGGAATAAAATACATATTAAGAAACCCTAATTAAAAATATCTAGCTAATGAATCTACAAAATTCTGAGCTAGACCCATTATACGTCTTGTTTCTTATGTGATTTCTTTCTCTTGTCTATTACTTGCTATACTTTTCTATAATACCTCTTCAAGAAAGTTGCAATTATTGTGTTTTCTATTTACCCACCCCCCTAAATATTTTTTGTTATGCTTGAACCCATCAAGATCAAAGAAAACATTTTCTATGTAAAGCTTTCCTTGAGAATCCTAGATGCTCAAAATAGGGACATAAATTTTAAAGATATTGATATGGTTAAATTCAAATGTAGTATCCATAATCAATAGTAGGCCTTATATGAACCAAGACAATATATGCTAGAAAAATACTCGTATCTTTTTAACATTTATACTTAATAGGAAATTTTTGAAGGAGGGTGGATTGCAATACTCTACTTTTATTTTTAGGCAATATTTCCTTTTATTATTTTTATTACCTTTCTATTTACTCCTATTAGAAACTTTAAAAATATTGAAGGAAATGTCCAAAATGATAGGTGGACTATGTAAATTATTAAAGGATAAATCTAGAGTTCAAATTTTCATCTAAGAAAATAACGTTAATGCACCACTCTTGGAAAATCAAGCACAAAACAATTACCTAAACCCTTATTTTAAGAAGTGTCCTAAATTTTTTAATACTTGAAGCCTGTTAAAATGGGGAATAAGAAACAAAAAAGAAAAATAATGAAATCATGTAATTCTATAGTAGTAAACAATAATCTAAAGCATATTTTGTCTTGGCCATTTCCTTTATTAATCCTATGCTTCATTTTTTCTAATGGATCCTTTTTATTTACACCTTTTTTTCATCTAGATATGCCTATTGTCAACCACCCTATATCCCCACTCCTTAATGACCATTGAATCTCCAATGATCTTATAACTTTTGATTTTCTTGTACAACCATAACACATTATCCTACCTCATCACAATCCATGTAACCTCCTCTCTAATCAACTAATTTTTCTGATGTCATCTCCATTTAGTTCATCTTCGCTTACCTATTACATTGAAAATAAATATGTAATTTGTCAATATGTATTTGCAAAACACCCAATCCTCTCATATTATCCTCTCTAACAGTAGTTGCAGACATTGCTTGAATAATTCCATTAACAAAAACCCTCATCAACCTTCCCAAACCCACAAGTGACCTCCTATGCATCACAACCTCCAACCTCCCTTTACCACACGAAACCCAATTTTCAACCTCCAAATATACAAGTCCCCTGATAAATATGTCAGCCTTGATCCATCATTGGGCCAATAGGAACTTGTTCTAACTACTAGAAGACATGCCATTGATCCGTCGTCTCTTACAATGAACCATCATTTCCACGAAGAAAAACCTCCTCAAAGACCATAATTTGGTGTTCTTTAGACTATAGAATTTACCTGAATAAGTTTTGCATGCCCCAATAGAGCTTCCAAAAACATGAAAGTTAATAAATAAAAGTATGGATTTCATATCCTAGTAATGATATGAAATAGGTACTTAGGGAAAATTGAACACGTTGGGATAAAAGATGTACTATTTTAGGTTGAAAGAAAGTAATGAAGTTATCAAATTATAGTGTTTGTAATAAATTATCCATGTGGGTATGTACATGTAGATTTTATGTAATAATCATATTAACCTTTGTTACCAATAATCCTATAAGGCATAGTTATTAACTCAAAAACTCTAACCAAAGTGTAATGTGGTAACCAAAAATAAAAGGAGGGACATGGAAATTCTAGTAACTTTATAAGTAGTGTACACTTGGGACTAGGATCTTACTATTTCTAGAATTTACTTATACTTTTGGTGATTAAATAGGGCATGTTGATTGAACTTATGATTAAATGACTACTTTCCATGTTTACACTTAGGTACATATACATGTATGATTCATGATGTGTTTTTAGGATTAGTTGTTTTTTGCCATACAATTGAACCATATAACTCATGCATATTCACATTTCTACAAAATTACAAAAAGAGAATGTTGAGTTTACCCTTTGTGCAAATTCATGTTTCTATAAATATCGACAAATAAAATATTAAGATTACTTGTATAATGAAAAGGTCATCAACAGTTTACATGAATCATGGGCTCATATTTCTAAACCATGGTCACATCAATGGCTACTTATGTGCATTACAATGCTAACCATGAGAACGTATTGCCATCAGGGGGTACATAAGTGTACCAGGTATGATAGTAAATCTGACATGAGGTATCAAAAAATAAATATTGGACCCCTTCTTAATACATGAATCATAATTATATTGTTGAATGTATGTAAGTGGAAATTATGAAGGTTGTTTATTATTTATGTTACCGTATCAATATTCTTGAGTAGCGTGCATTATGTATACTTGTATTTCTATTATATATAGGTTCAATGCCAGTTGCACTGACTTCAATTTCTCTATATGTTCATGAATAAGTATGAGATGCACGTAGAACCACTTGATTTCTTCATGAAGATAGATCATTAAACTAGTGGGATGTTATCTTATAATATATTCTAATATATTTTATCTTAGTGTTTAGTTAATATTGAACCCATGTAACATGGTGTAATTAGTGGAAAATCATCGTATCCATTTTGATTGGTTACCTTATTATTGAATATTAGAATCAAGTTGTAAATGGAATGTGTCTTGTATCACATGGGTGGAGGATTTTGTTGATATATTTTAGTGACATTACACTTGGTATAGGATCCCCAATTTTAGCAAGATCACTTCTGGTGTGCAAATTGGCATGAGCTTCTATTCACATGTCAGACCCTAGTACTTGCTTTTATTTAGTTGCGTTTTATTTCCCTTAATTGTGTGATTCATGTGATTTGTGTAAAAAAAGTTAAACATAACGACTGCGTTGTGTGATAATTCATATATGCCTTTTATGTGATGTGTATAAGCTATGTTTAAAATTTGATTCATTAATTTTCTGAATGTTTAAGACTTTAACGTACCTTGCATACTATATCGATCGATTGAATTGATCAATATTGTAGGGTTCAATCCTTTGGGTTAGAGAAGGCTCCCGTAGGCCTATTTGACTACTTTGGTGGGTCGAAGAGTGGTGGGTTGGTGCTTTGACCACTCAACGTGATTAATCTATGTGTTGGACAAGTTGAAGAATATCAACCCAAAATCAAGTGAACCTATTTAGGGCAACATAGGCACCATCAGAGTCAATTTTGATGGTTTTGTGGTTGTTAAACTATGTTTTGAGGATGAAGCGGGCTACTGATGGTCAAAGTTGGTCGAATTTGGTTGAAGCGTGTTGTTTAGAGTGCATTTATGGGATAAAATAAAATATTTTCTCGAAAACACACATATATACATACATGCATACATACATACAATTCAGACATTGCTGACAAGGACTGGCTCAAATAGTCAAACATGATGTCTCCTAACAAAGGGACTCGGGTTCGAATCCCAGTTGCTGCCTTAGTTTACCACCCTCTGAATGTTCAACCTCCATCATGGACATGGGAGAGGGGGAGAGAATGCCTCTCTTAATCTCATACATACAGACAGACATACATGCATACATACAACTGAGAAGGAGTGGCTCAAGTGGTCAAGCAGTGTCCTCTAACAAAGGGACCCAAGTTTGAATCCCAGTTGCCTCCTAGGTTTACCACCCTCCTGAATGTTTGGCCTCTATCATGGGCATGGGAGAGGGTGAGAGAATGATTATCTTAATCCCATACGCGCATACATGCATGCATGCATACATACATATGCATATATATACAACTTTGTATAGATATACAAACATAGAATCATTTTGACAGTGAACACATGTTTGACTATTTTGGAGGTGATGGAGTTTTTCTTGATCGAGAAGAAGGCAATTTCTTAGGAGAAGCTCTTACATGATGTTGATTTAGCAACCTAAGCTAGAAATAATCTTTCTACTCTAGTAGAGGTTGAACCCATGTAAGTTATTTCCCTTGTTCTCATATTTATTTTTGTTTGACTCTCCATGTTCCAAGTTGGAAATTTTTGTACTCTAATTTAAATCTATTCTTTTCTTCCTTTTTGGCCTAACTAGAGATACTGCATCCAAGGTGGAATATTAGAATTGTTTTGTTGAGCTATGGTTCTATGGTTTCATGTTTATTTTTACACAAAGCTTATTATCCAAGTTAGTGGATTATATCTTCTTTGATATTTACAAATACTAAGCCTTTCACCAAGACAAACAAAGATATAATCATATTTCTAATACCCTTATGTTTTGGATTGGAATTAATGGATTTCTTAGAAATCTGAAATTGGAGTATCTTATATACATATTGTCTGTTCCTATATATGCCCTAAAATTATGAAAACTCCTTAAAAATATACTTTATGGACTTGCTTCATATTTTCTTATACTTGACTCAATGGTACCCTAAGCTTGGTTATCCCTTATTCAAAATAAATTAGGTTTTTACTATTTTAGCTTGATTAATTGTGCTTTCATGAGAATTATTCAATACTGTAGTGAATGCACAAAGGTCACGAAGATGGATTCAAACACTTCCTACATACACATTTGAGTTATTTGGGATCATCACTCCAAATTTTAAGCATTTTGAGTAGTGATCCCAGACATACAACTACTGCAAGCTAACCCAAGACAATAATTGATTGGATGGATACTCCAGCCGTTTGACTGATAGAACACATCTTTATAAGTAAAACCAACACAAGTGAAATGATTTAACCATCACTTGATCTGATCCGATCACTCTTATTAGTACATGTACAATGTCTCTTATCTAATTTTTTCACTCGATGAGATGTGATACATAAGAAAGTAGTTGTCTGACTATTTCATTAGTTGCTCAAATGGAAAGCACAACAAATCAATGAAACATATCCATATTTTACATTTGAACTTGCAATTGAGAAATTCAAGCACCATTGATTCATAATTCAATATCTAAAAAATTCTACAAGTGAAAGATATTCTCAAGCATTTAGCTGATGGTTTGGTATTTGGACATGCAAAATGCTATAGTTTAGACTATCATCTCATGCCTAGAGACAATCGACTCACACATTGCTATGCACAATAGCAAAAGCTAGTTGATCATCTCATCCTTTCAACCAATTGGCTAGGAATTGGATCATACATAATTATAACAGTGAGATGGTTGGCTGGCAATCCATCTGGTCATTTGGCCTTCCCAATGAGATGAAATATTTGTCTACCATATCCACTAATTGAGGGGGCCACATGAGACATATAAATATGTTTAAAACCTAATTAGTTAGAGGTATCACATTCTATCTACCTTCTCTCATTTCAAACCATTCTATTCTGCTCTAACAATGAAGAGAAGTACGTAAACTACCTCTATGGTTTTGTTATCATCGAATTGTCATCTTGGTATTGAAGCACAACCAGTGAAGACCAAGAGTTATTTTAGTTACTATGCTAAATCCATGATTTCTTATCTCTTCTTTCTTGCTTGTATATTTCCCTGTACTAGGATTGAGAATTTCCCTCACCGTTGTACATGGAGTAGCCCTTTTACTCATTCTAGATGAACATTCTTTAGTGTTAATGTTTATATATTTTTTATTTAAGAATAAACCAATTTATGCTTTCTTCTTGGATTGATCACCTAATTTTTTTGTTTATTCATCCTAGACGTAGAGAAGTTTGAAATTTAGGATTAAAATACCAACTTAATTTGTGTTGACATGAAATTTCTAGGGAAATAGGGATATGACCTATATATAACATGAAGATGACTCTATAGTCATATATGTCTTTATAGTTTCCACATTTCAAAAGGATTGGAAATTACATGGCTTCAATTTATCATTCATATGTTAATTGATGTGGAGTAAGTGAAAGAATGTAGGTAGCAATTGTGAAACCTATAACAACGTCGTGCTTTCATATTGATTCATTTCAACTTAAATTGAACTATTTTCTTATCACAATTAGTTTTGATCAACTTGAATCAACTTTAATATATAGTATTACTCCTAATTTAAATTAGATTAATTATAAATATTCTTGAAATAGTTGTAACTTAGGATTTTCCCTAAAATTTTCTTTGATATGATCCTACTCTAGCTTGTAGGATCCTCATTCATTGAATTAGGTAAACTTTGGGATTTCATCACTACTGAATTTTTTGTGCACTTATATCCTACACCAAATTTTGTTGCCATTATTGGTGATAACAAAATTCCATAATTAGTTTAGTCAAGTTAGGACTCATTTAGTATCTCCTACAATTGATATATTAATAATTTCTTTTATAGTTATTTCTATCTTCATCCAGATTGCTTGTCTTAAATATCTTTATGTTGTGTGTCGTCGTTGGTGTGCAAAATGCTCATCAAGTGTTGATCTTATGCTAGAAATTTATCTAGAGATATACAAGACATACAAAAGGAAGAACTAGGAAAATAGGCAAATAATAGACGAGTCAAAGATTCAACACAGTGTGGAATAGGCCCTCAGTGGATGTATATGATTGTGAGAGAGAGACCAAGACAATCATTCAAGTAGAAATATAGGAAGTCTAGGCAATATCGTGTGAGCTAGATAGGTTGAGAGAGATCTTTGGGATTTTTCTATCCCTAGGGATAATAAAGTTCATCACGTTGTGGTCCATTCAACAATCAATGCACTAACTTGTGACATAAAAACTTAATTGGTGTAGATGATGCAATATACTTCATTTTGCAGGTAGATTTGGGGAATATGCACATTGGCATTTGTAAAAATTTACCTAATTATGTTCATTGAGAGAGAAGCTAGGAGTGTTTGACGATAGTATCAAATTACATCTTTTCAACTACTCTCTCAGAACACAATTCCTTGGAAACAACATTACTACTTGTGATGAACTCCTGAATAAATTCCTAAAATTCTTCTATAACCCTCTTTCACATACTAGATTTGGGAACATATCACTCAAATTACATAGCTCCCGGGAGAGTCCTTAGTCGAGTCTTTAGAAAGTTATAGGAACTTATATGTTGGTGCCCTCATCATGGAATCACATAAGTGCAACTCGTTGAGATTTTATATAGAGGCATAGATGATGATGTAAATAATTACTTGATTCTCATAAGGAGGAAATTTAATGACGGAAGTTATGATAATGAATGTAGAGTCATGGGTCTTGGGGATGAAAACCATGCAAATTGGGGAAGCACAAGACAAAGGGTGTTCTTAAGGTGGCCTTTTTAGAAGACATCTCTGAAAGATTCTTGCACTAAAATAGGATTATATGGATACTTCCTTAAACTCCTATGGAAGTAAATGACAAAAGCCACACAATGCCAAAATAGTTAAGGTTGTCTACAAGTGTTGTAAGGAAGAAAGGCACAAAAAATAGGGTGCATCTAGTTCCACCAAATAGTGATGAACTTGCAACCACCTCTGGTTGACATCAATACATGGAGACTGTTAGTATCAACACCATTCCAAGGAAGGGGTGCTACAACCCAATCATTAGAGGAACCACTCTGGGTATAGTAGGGACGTGACCATAATCAAGCTCAGAGTACTCCATTTCCCTAGAGGGGTTGTACGTAGGGTAACATCAACTAGGGTACTACAAGATTAATTAAAATAAGTGGTAGTATTTTCATAGGAATAATTATTAATAAGAACATGTTGGAATCTATTGGAGAATGATTCTCACTTAGGAATCCATGAATTTAAACTAACATGCTTATAATAAATCCATGATGAAATAGACGGATCATATTGCAACTTCCATTAGGTCTTCATTAGGCACTTTTATTAGACGACTAGAGAAAAATGTAAGGCATACAAAGGATTTGAAGGAAACTACCACTTTCTTTAGATTAATTCTACCTAAGAGAAAAATCCAGCCTCTATGATAGCTAGAAAGAAGGAGAATTATAATATTTAGACCACTCTTCATGCAGGGTAATATCAGACAACAAGTTCTATGCCCAACTCACCATTACTAGATGTTCCCATAGTACTTGGATTACTGAGATCCAACTAGAGGCATGGTTCAATAAATTTAAGGAAACTATGAACAAAAATCACAATAATGTCAAATTCCTCAATGACATGGCTAAGATCCCCCGGTGACGTAAAACATTCAAGGTGTTTCTTAGTTTTAAATTCATAACTGAATAATTTGAGATGGTGAAGATAGAATGAACACCATTAGATAGTATTTATAATAAGATTCTAAAAGGGCTTGGAATTAGGAATTAGAATCCTTTGGAATTCCATGCTTCATTGGTGACTCCTCTTGCCAAAAGGGATTGGCTTATTTGGAAGCAAATATCTCCATCATGCCCCTCATCTTGTGCACAATACTCAATATTGCAAATGGGCACACACAAGAATAGTGATTCACCTTGTCGACATCTCCATGACTAAGCCAATAGGTATCATAAGAGTACGTCCTAGTGAAGGTCACATATTTCTATGTTCCATGAGACGTCATGGTGATGGACATTAAGGAGGATCTCTGCTACTCACTCATTTTGTCATGCCATTCCTTGACACCTCAGGATATGATTTTTGATGAAGTTGGGACATACACCCTACAAATATGTAAGCAATATCTAAGATTAAAGGTTATGGGGGGCACAAAGAAACCCACTTAGGAAGTAGAGGTGTTTGTAGTATGCCCCAAGATCTAGCCATATGATGATTGTAGTGGAGAATCTTGTAATTGTTTTGAATATTAATATACCAAATTCTAATTTGTATGTTTTCTTTAAAATGAGATAATAAATAGATATAACAATGTCCTAATAACGCATGACTCAGTGGCATGTGGTTTCTAGTTGAGTAATTGAACTTGGGTGCATGCATATGCTAAGATAATTCATTCTTATCTAGGTCCCTAATCAGATATTATTGTGGAAATTGGGATGAGAGTAATACATTAAGACTAATAAGTGTGTTGACTAATGACTATGTCTTACTAATCATGATATTGGTATCAAGTCAAACACATCGGTAGTTTTTATGAACAAGCTAACTGGATTGACCCAACTTGATTATGATACATGAAAGATAGAAATGGTAGTCAAAATCATTTCTCAATGTGATAGTGGGCATGATGATCCTTAGACCTAAATCACTTCAATGATCACATGTTGTTTTGGTTACTTTGACACTACTTTACATGACCTTGAATAAGGGTTGCCACACAAGTAGTCCTTGGGTGCATGTGAAACATGTGGATTATAGTGAGTGATGTACATTTTTTTCCTCCTATTGGATTGATATACCGATCACTTGATGAGTTAGACTATGACATGCACATCCATACACATGCACGTCAATATATAAAATCATATGTATCTCAAATTGTCTAATCTAGATCAAGGAGAAAAGATTAAACATTAAGAGGATGAAACTTCCATGCCTTAGATTCAATATGAATATAAGAGAGAAAGGGATTATGTGATCACTATATCATTGATCACAACACTAGGTTGATGTTATTCTCAATTGATGGGATGTCAATGAAGTCTTTCTAGATATTAATCATTGTATGTGAAGTCATAATATGATTATAGACATCACTACCAACATAGTGTGGAGCCTATAGGGTCACACACAGGATGCATAAGTAAGAGGAGTATAATCATGGAAAAATAATAATTGGTTAATAAAAGGTTTAGGTAATAAATAGATCATACAAAGATTGAATGAACAAACAATCTATCTAGTGGAAAGTCCAGTTGGTCGATTGAGCTGAGATTAGCCAAATCGATTGAGTGACCACTCCAGTCGACTGACTGGAAAAGATCATTGAGTTGGATGACTTATTTGAGAAAGGTTGGATGCAATCAAGTCATCTGACTAGACTGTCCAGTCATCTGATTGGATGTCCATGTGTAGACTTCTTAAGTAGTTGATGCCTTCTCATTTCCTAGTTTTTTAGAAACCATGCTTCCTTTACTCTCCAATTTAGATGGGCATGATGGACAAGGTTTTGGTTACACAATTGGACACGTGAAACCTAGTTTTCATTACCCATGAGGGAGATAGAGTGCAATGGTAGCATGTTGCCAATAGAAAGACTAATGCTTCCCCCTGGCTCTTGTTGTCTGACATGGAGTACTCATCATCCAAGCAGACTGTGTAGAGCACATGCATTATATGACTGTTGGGAGGATTCCATCAAAGCATATTGACTCACTATGAGAAAGATTATTGAATCTACTTCGCGACAAGGTATACCTGACATCCCTCCTTCCTAATATAATATTGTTGACAAGATCTTTTCATGGGAAATGTGGAATTTTTTTTATTCCCTATAAACTTCTCAATTATAGCTATATTTTCTTGATTGAGTAGAGAGATTCATTTAGATGCAACATCAACAAGACTCTTCAAGAACTTCTCCTACAAGTAATCTTGGGGTACCTTAAGAGTAAGAACACAATACAAAAAAGACTAGAAGTACACTATTTACACGGAGCTGAAGAAGATAAGAATCCATCTCAGAGACACCTCCCCAACCAACCACCATCCTTTTAGAATACCCTGATCTAAACAATAATGAGCCAGATCATCTGCAAGTGGATGTATACCAGCATGCACTAGAGACTAAGAAGTTAGAGATGACTCCTTTGCTATTTAATTCACAACAAGATCTTGTTTTTGAGGAGTACCATATGCCTTGAAATCATGTAACTCCCTATGTTGATCAATGAGGACTTATTGAGAAATCAACTAATACATCACATCATCATTAATTTCACAATATATAAACCTTATATTTCTACAATGTGATCATTGAATAGTCATAAACAAATACTGCCTCCACAAGTTCATAGTTTAACCCATGTACAATAAGAAGAAAATGTCCTATGAGTATTCCATAACTTCAATTGATTGATGGGGCCTAAACCTACACAATATCAAATTCTTTCCCCTCGATATTGACTTTTTATGTGCCTGATGGAATGATATTCAAAACATGGAACTCCAAGCAAGGTTGCAGGAATGGTAGTAAAAAAAATTCATGAAGAAGATATCTTGATCCTATGCTAGTTTCATTTGGAGGTCCCCCATTAGGTTGAGGTTACATGGGTCAAGAAAATAAGTTTTAAAGGTTCTTATCAGGATGCAACCCACTAGTTTTTCACTTCTCTTAGGTTTTGCATATGTCTTATAGATAGTTGCACCTCACCATTATCATTTTCATTTATTGCATATTAGGTTATACGAATTTAGATTCATGGTTGTGAATATAATCAAATTGAATTTTTATTTCATGTTGATTGAGTTAGATTTTGTACATTTATAAATGCCAAATCATTGTTGTCAATCTACTAGACCTCTAGACAAGTGCTATGATGGGTGTAGTTATATGGAGCTAAGGCACGTGAGTCCATAACTGGTCAGTTCAATTTATCTACTTATTGGCAGAAGCTCTTCAAAATATCAATGACTAGTAGTGGAGTGAGATGATTATCTAGTTCCCCCAGCCTATTGACTCACATGTAGCATCATGAGCATTCATTATGATCATCTGATTATCTCAATCCTTGATTTAATCAATTGTAGTTTTTCATAAAGTTATAGTTATCAGTGATGTTAGCTAGTCATCTGACTCACCTTCAAATCCATTAAGAAACTAAATAGCACAGTTGATCATCTTACTCCTCGAGATGGTTGGCTAATAATATCGAACAATCCAAGAGAAACACCAAATCAATTGATTGATTATATAAATGGATCATCTCATTCTCCATTTAGTTGACCGTCTGAAATGTTGAGTCGACTATCTGGCCCAATGAAAACACCATTTTTGCACCCCTCCACACCGCATATGTGGGAGGAATGACAAATGATGTCTTCCCCTCCATTTGAGTAGTTTTTCTCAGGGATGAGAACATTTCTAAGCTTACAGTGGAGGGTAGTTGGTACACATTCCATTCTACTCACACTTTATGTATCTATTTTTGAATGTATTGAATTGAAATGCTCACATTTGGATAATATCCATGCATTGCATAACACCATTGCATTTTTAGCACTATTTGTGCATTTAGCATGACATTCAAACTTTTTACTTATATATTTTTTGGATCAATCAATATGTTATATATCCATCTCTGATTTAATTCCATATGTGAACAATTATTTGTTGTCATTTACATTTTTCCTCTAAACCCCCTTACATGATGTAAATTCTCATTTTGACCTTACTTTAAAAAATTGCCAATGTTTAGAACCCACAACATGTAGACTAGGATCTCAGTCATCCTACTCCCTAGAAATGATGACAAGTTGTATGGAACTAATAGCGATACAATGTTACATCCCTCATACCAATTAGTGAAACATATCTATGGTATCACTACTTATACCCATGTCATAACATTATTTGTATGGAATGAATTTGATTGGATAATCTAATGTACTTCAATCATATATATAATTTTTCACATTATTCAAACCATATTTGACATTTCTTCTTCCATCTTCTTACCTCCTAGCCACAAAAAAAAGTAATAAAAATCCATAACTATGCCAATACTTAAGTTTGGGGTGGAACACCCCCTTCTCCCTCTGTTCACATCTTCCATACCCCTATACATGATTAGTTCTACCATTTACATAACCCACTATTGGATTATGCTCATTAGTTATATATTTTGTATGATCCATATTTTTTTCATGAAATTCTTATATATGTTTGATTTTGGGAATTGTGGTGAGGAAGTGTTGTTGTGAAGAAAAGTTTGTTACAAGGGCATAGCTAGTATTATTATTTGATCTTTGGATGTTAGGGATGCTTGGTCATGTAAGGTGGTAGGGATTGAAGCATTATATTTAAGGCAGGTAGACACATGGATTTTTAGTACTATTTGGTGAGTCTTTCTATTTTAATGTTATTTGAGGTTTATCAATGTTCAATTTTAGGGTTGTTTGATGAATACATATATGTCTAAGTATAGTCACATGTTTTGAATAGTTTTGCATCTGAATCAGGAATTTTATCCATTTTGGCCTATATTTGTCTTCTACTATTTTAGCTGAATTATTGTGTTTTGATGAGAATTATTCACTTTTATTATAGGGAATACACAAAGGTTGAGAAGCTAGCACCAAACACTTCTCGAGTATGAGTCATTGAAGTTCATCACTCCCCATATCTAATCATTTAGAGTGGTGATTCCATACCTACATCTACTATAAGGTGACCTAGGGCACCAATTGATTAGTTGGATACTCCAGCTGGTTGACTAGATTAGTGCCTCTTCATTAGTATAACCAACACAAGTGAAAAGTTTAGCTCATTACTGGATCCTATCATCTCTCTCTTATCAGTATAAGTCTGAAGACACTCATACAATGATCTAATTTCGTGATTACATTGGCTCACACCAATGTCATAAGCACAACATTAGATCCATACCACCTACTAACTTCCTCACTCGATTAGCTACAAAGCACAACAACTCAATGAAACAACTCCCAATTTTACATTTCAAATAAATTTTGAGTTATTCAAGAGCCTTTAGGTGAGTAATTTGACTATCTGCAAAATTATACAAGTGAAACTATCATATCACCATTAAACTAATTGTTTTGAAATTCATACTTGCACAATGCTATCAGTAAGACAATTGTCTAATTCTTTAATCCTATCGGCTCACACATACAAATGTGCGACAAAAAAGACATAATTGTCTCATCCTTTGGATCAATCCCAATGAGACTCAAAGCATACATAATTCAATAGACGAGATGACTGACAATAACTCTAGTCGATCAACTCACCTCCCTAACGAGAAAGATTAAACATCTAGTGTGGCCCCTTACTGGGGCCCCACATTAGACATACAAGAATATCTTTGCCTAATTAGCTTTGGGTTCCACATTCAATCCCTCTCTCATTTTAAACCTTGGTATTCCACTCCAAGGATGAAGAGAAGGATGTAGACTACCTCTACAGGTGATGCATCCATCATATTGTCACCTCAGGACCAAAGAATGATGACAATAGACCACAACTTGTTTTATCTTCTCTATTATGACATGATTTCTTCTATTTTCTTTCTTTCTTGTATAGTTAATTGCATTATGATGGGTAATTATCTTACTAGGATACACTCACTAGCAATGTAATCCGTTCATGGTGAACTTGCTTTAGTATTTTTTTTGGTATGAGTTTTTTTATTTATGAATGAACCATTTTATGATTTCTTATAGGAATGATCAGCTTAATTGCATGTTTATTCATCCTAAATATATAGATATTTGAAATATCATATTATAATACCACTTTAATTCATTGTGACCTCCAAATCATACATTTAGAAATGAGGTATACAGGGTGATGGATATATGGCTTGTGGGCTACACAATGATGAAACTTATAATGATATCATTTTGTGTAGTTTCCTCATTCCAAAATGATTGAAAATTGCATGTCCTTAACATATCATTCATTTGTGCAATGATGTGGTGTGAGTGAGAAAACAGGGGTAGGTGTTGTAAAATGTATCACACCCTAGTGCTTCCATATGAATTTATTTATGCTTAAATTGAATTGTTTTCTTCTTGAAATTAGTTATAATCAACTTAAGGAATATTCAATTCAAATTCTAGTTTTTATTTGATTTATATTAATTATTAGGGTTCTTAAAATAGTTGTACCATACAATCTAACCCTAAAACTATTCTACAATAAGATCCTTCAACTTGCGGGTAGGATCATCATAAATTGAAATAGGTAAACCCAGGTATTTAATCCCTAGTGAATTTAGGTGAATTTAAATCCTACATTAGCCAATACTAAGTGAGCATGGTGATAATTAAGGCATGTTCATGTTGATGATGAGTTGAATGCAAATGAGAGATACATGGGACTTCATGCCTATCATAAGTGTCTCCTTTTGTTACATATGTACACATGCACACTGATGATAACACAGTGGTTTCTAATTGATTCAGAAGAAGCAACATAATATTAGTTAAAAGACCATAAAACATGAGTAGCTGGACTCAGTAATGAGTGATACTTATTCATGTAGTGTATGCCTTGTGTGTTGTAGAACTTCCCTAGAGTTCATACACTAGATAAGGGAAACAAGTATTCTTATAGAGATCCAAGTATTACAATAATGTAGTCAAAATTGTATATCTATGACTATACACAGGTTATCATGAATGCATATGAGAGATGGTCGCCCTTAGCACCCCTAGATTAGTAGGTATTTATTGTGGTTGATTTTTTATCTTTTGTTATTTTATGACATACACAGGTTATCATGAATGCATATGAGGGATGGTCCCCATTAGCACCCTTAGATTAGTAGGTATTTAGTGTGGTTGATGTTTTAGCTTTTGTTATTTTATGACAATTCAACCAGTGTGATGGATGTGATATAAACATGATATGTTTATATGGAAATATTATCAATGTGATATTGTATGTGCAGAGACATGTGTACTAGGACAAACCTAATGTTTATGTAGTTAAATAACAATGAGCCCCTACTTTTTAGACCAGTCACTCATGGGTCTAGGGTTAAGGATTTAAAAATTGTAATCTAGCAATTATTAGTGCGTATGCCTGTAGAATCCAATCATTATAGGATGGTTATAAGGATGTTTTATAACTTTGATTTCATTAATACAAGAAATTCCAATTTATTGATGCACAACTGATTGTTGTGATATTAATGTACATAATAATTTCCTTAGAATAATTCATTCAAACCCATGAGACCACTACGTGACTTGAACATGAGATCCTAATGAATTCTAAGAACAATATTCTAAAAATGTTTGTAGTCAAGTATTATAATGGATTTGAAAATAGTAATGTACACAGGACTAATATGTGTATTGAATGATGATCATGCCTCGTGAGTCATATGTATAGGATACTGAGTCAGACACAAAGGCACTTGTTACAAATTAAGTTTACTAGACAGAGCCAACTTGAGAGTGGTTCATGGATCATTATATTATAGTCAAAATGAACTTTTAAATGTGATAGTGGCATTGTGGTCCTTCGACCTAAAGTCATTACAATGATGATGCAAAATCATCATGATTTGACACTACCCAACATGATCTTAAAGAATGTTGCAATAAAGGTAGTGTTTGGGTGTGACGAGAATCATGATATAAATTGTGAGTGATGTAGAAGGAAATTGTCCCTCCCATTTGATGGAGTGATATCCAAGGCCTCTTGATAAGTGAGATTAGAGAAAAGCATGGAAATGCTCATGCGAGTCAATATATGATCTTAGAGCTCATATATATATTTCTAGTCTACTTGAACATCAAAGAACTTAGTATGAATGTAATGAGGATGATGTGATCATGCCTCTAGTTCAATATGGAAATTTGTGACAAAAGGAGTATACAACTAGCAACTTTGGGTGTTGACAGGTTACTCTTATCTGACTAATCCTACTACTGGATAGAATTTACATGTTTCTAGACATCGCTCATTTTAACTGTAATTTAATATTGATTTGTTAATCCATTGCCAACATAATATGGTTCCTACAAGGCCACAATATAGAGATATCTTGAAGAAAGGTTGAATTGGAATTTATTGTAGTTTGTTACAATCAATATAGGGACCTAAAAGTAAGTCTTGAGGACCTAAAAAATGGATTCAGACTTAAGAAATGAGTTTCCATAAGTTAGGGAGTCTACATCTTGGTCAAATAGAGTTTAGGAGACCCTAAATCTCCACTCCTCTATATATGTGATATGAGAAGAGGCCTTTAGAGAACACATTCAAATCTTCTCATTGTTGCCTCCAAGGTTTGGGAAACCCTAAGAGAAACTGACAAAGAAAAAGAGGGAGAGACAAAGACTAGAAAATTAGGCCATCTTCAAGCACCTTTGTGGATACTGTGGATATGAACTCGCATACAAAATTTGTTATGGACAAAGATGTTAACTGACGACAGACAAATCAAGGTGACGACAGAAGGACACAACCCGTCATAGGTGTGGACAGCCAAATGATGTGACCTGATAGGAACACAAGCTAAGAAGAAGGTCTCTACAACAGAATGACATGATTTGCCATAGAGAGCAAGAAAATTGAGGTAGAAGTCTTTGGGGCGGAACAACATGATCCCCATGCATGTCCATAAAGGAATAATTCAATCTTCCAAAGACAAGTTATGAGGTCACTATACCCACCTTTGTGACCTTGGAATCTATGCAAACTATCAATAGACTCCCACGATCCTCCACTGGTGACCATCAGTAGTTTGTTGTGATTGGACACTAAAAAATAGTTTTCTACACTCATTCCAAGGTGACTTCTAGAGTGTCAGAGACACCAAAAAGTAGTTTTCATTGTTTATCTGGAGAAATTTGAGGGAGACATAGATTTGAAGGTTCTGATTACATCGAGAATTACAAGTTGAATATTTGGAATTATTCCACAATAAGTTATTAACTTGTAAGCCCTAATCTTGTATTATTGCATGAGATGGATCCTTCTTGAAGTATTCATGGGAAAAAAATTATTACACTTCCTTTTCTACTCCCAAGATTCCTACAATGGAATCAAAGCTACATCTAATGCTCTTCACCATTTTCAATTGTGGATCAAGTTTTTTTGTTGGAAGAAAATAGTAGGATATTTCATATGATGAAATTGATTAATATGTGAATCCTATTAATGGAATATCCCAGTGAATATCACCATGATCATATTATGATATGATAATATATATGTATATATATGAAAACCAAAAGCGTTGCCTAAAAATGGTTTTGTTTGGTGTTTTGATGCATGATGATGACCAAACCTTAATTGTGTTTTATTTTATTACTTGAGGTTGATTTGTTTTAATTCTTAATGCAACTTGCATGTCATACCTTCTCTGAGGATTCCAAATGTATGGCCTCCCACTTATTCCCCTTTAATGTAACTCAAGGTTTTACTTACATATGATGTAAACATTTTAGGATAGTCTAGGATATATGATATTCAATATGGTGGAGTTGAAGAAGGGTGAATACAAAACAACCATCAATAATGATAGATTGTCCATGTTGGCCGCTCGTGATTGAAGAATTCAAGAATCAAGATTTATCATCTCTTGTTTATGCATGTGATGTAGGAAACTAGATATAACCTCAATCTTTCATTATCTTGGAAATATTGTGTTAAGAGGTCATAATAATCAAATTTTATCATTATTATATGTGGTTGTTGTTTATATATATGCTATTTATGATATATAATATATACATATGTGGTGGTTGGATATGTATATCTATTATACAATACACCTTATTAATATTAAGCTTAAGATGACTTCCTACATGCAATACACATCAAGGCCTCGATCGATGTATCTTGGCTTGCCAAAGTGAGGTGCATTGTCCATCATGGTGAGGTGTGTGGAAAACCTGTGATTCTGCCAAAATAGGGTACATGGTCTTTTTGGAATAGGCAATTGGGATTGCATTAACTAGGTAACCTTGATAGCATTAAGCGCCAAGAGGCATGTTGATGGGTGTTCCATATGAAGGAATTTAAAAATGGTTTTTCCACATCCATCCAAGGGTTCCGTGTGATGCAATTGGAAAAAGTTGCCTATCTAAATATTTGAGTTGTGAGTAGTCAACCAAAGTTTACTAATGATTCAGTTAAACATGGACCTTGGTCCACTAGAAAGTTATCTGTTGTAACTTACCAAATTTACATTACAAGATATTTATTTGAAGAAAATATTGGGAATAAACATTGAAGTAAAGGACTAATTATATAATAAAGTTTTAAAATAAAAGTTTAAATACATGTATATTGTATAAACAAAACATGAAACGCCTATCATTGAGATTAATCCATGAGAATACACACTTGACGAGACAACTTTTGTGAACTAGTACTTGAACTTGAGAAGTGTTCTCGATCTAAAGTGTTCACTCAAACTATTGGAACATGTTTCATTTATAATCCCACTCCCATTAGATTCATATATGTTCAAACAAATTAACTACATGGAGGATCTAGCGCATATGTGACTTCCCTTGGCCAACATTTGACCATGGAATTGAATATGAAAATTTTGCAATCATATAGCTAATACTTATAAATTGTCAACATGTCTCATGATGTTATGAACAACTGAGACCAACACATATAGTTTATACCCATGATCTATTTTAAAGGTCAAAATGAGAATTTGAGGTAAAGTTTGCTAGGTTAAGACTAAGATGGGATCTAAGTCAAATTCGAGTCATATAAATTTGAAAATATGGTAAACGAAATGATGGGCACAGAAGGAGGCTACATCAATGTTGGACATTGGATGATTCTCGTATTACCTAGAGGAATTGATAGGTACACGGAGATAGAGATCTCCACCTCAGATAGTTATATTATTAACATAAATTTAACTTCTTATTATGCATGTATATTTGGTACGACATGAGAGTCCTTTATTAATGTAATATAATAATAGTAGTATATCCTTAGATAAGGAATATGTGTGACCCAAAGTGTCAAGTATGTCAAGAGTTGTTATTGCTACTATAGGGACACACATTTTATGTTTGTGCATTGAGAATGTAAAAGGAATGGATAATTTCTATTACAAAAATTTTGTTATCAATGGAGGGACGTAGGGTGCCTCAGGTTTTGGGGTCTGGGGGGATGAGGGGGTGGTGGAGGCCACACTGGCCATGCATCTAGAGGAGGAAGGCAGTCTGGAGACATGGAAATAGAGCATAACAATCTTATTTCACTATGTGGGATCACTGGAAAGATCAAGACAAGCATGTAGAGCCGAGAGGGTAGAGTCCAAAAGGTGGTAAGGTTTCCATACTGGGAGTGGGCACCAATTACCAATTTGCTGGGATGAGAAGCAGCCCACCAGATGATGGATCCATGATGATGGAAGGGTTGGAAGCATCGAATTGGACTAGAAAAGAGTCTTTTTGACCTTTAGGGGGATTGAAAACAACAAATACTTTAAATATTGAGGAGGCAATAGAAAAACCTAGTTCTAGAGTAGAAGGAGAAACATCTATGAAAACAAAAAGAGGGACGAGATCACACCTTTGTTTAATGACGCAATCAACCAACCCAAGACTCGTTTGAATCATACCTTATTTTTTTAGAATCTCTATGAAGTAAACTTGCAATCTCTGATGTTACTCTTAAAATTGTTGATAGGCAACTAGAACTAGAGATCAATCCTAATGTAGAGGAGGACCTGGCTCACCCATGGCAATACAGAGTGGTGGCAAGGTTGATTTGGACAGACTTCGGCTCATGATGATGAGGGACCTCGTAAAAGCTTTATGGGATCTAGTAGGATGGTTCAACATGAACGAGGTATACCTGGGACACTATAACATACAATTTTCATGTAGGGAAGGACTTTTATGTGGCCCTAACAAGTGGTCCATGGAAACTCTTCAGTTGTTTCCTCATTGTATGGAAATTGTAACCACCTTCTGACCAATGGAGGAGCTCCCAAAGTATCTAGTTACTTGGGTCAATATTCTATACCTACCTCTACACCTATATGTGGCCACAATATTTGTTTACATCAGCTTAGCTTTGGGGTATTTGGTGAAGGTAGACTCACACACCATGACTAGAACAAGAAGCAAGTTTGCCAGGTTGGCAGTGGAGGTAGACACATAGAAGAAGCTTATACATACAATCTTAATGAATGATATTGCCTATCAAGTGGAGTATGAAGTGTTCCTATATACTTGTGAATGTTGTGGGAAACTGGGACACTACTCAAAGCATTTCCCTATGAGAACAACTACTAACACAAACTCAACCAATAAAGAGGGGGATGGTACCACACCATCATAAGAAATAGAGGAAGGAATAAATGGCAGATGCAAAGAAGGAAGGCTACTATGTATAGAATCGTACCATACAGAGGGAAGGTCAATCCCAAGATGTTGTGGAGACATACAACAAATTTTCTAATCTTTCCAACCACAACGACAATGACACACATATTGTGAAAGAGGACAATCAGGTGGAACAACCAATAGGAAAAGGGAGAAAGGAGAAAACACACAAGACTACAAAGACATGGAAAAAGAAGAAGATAAACTTGGTTGATGATAAAAGAGATTTCTCAATGAAATTAATGGTAATTATGTACAAAAACCAGGTAACTCAGACGACCATACCGGGGTAAACCCATGCAAAGACGAAGTCATTGAGGAGGCTGTCAACATTGAGGACGATGAGGATAATACCAAAACAATAGTGGAATAGACCATGGCTGAGGACAATACTATGATAAAGAACATACCACCTAAAAGCAAGATCTCTGAGAATAGAGAGGAGGTTTTAACTGACCCCATAGTAGGGGAACCACCAGAAGAATAAGAAAAGATGATCAAGGATTCAAACACCTCATGCTAGCTCTATACCTATCATAATTCGGATGCCTATATCTCTTGGAAGGAAATTGAAAGGAAATGAATGTAAGATGAATCCGATATGATCTAAAACTTCATACAAGTAGCGTTGGAAGAGTTCCAGGCTTCATTAAGACACCTGAGAATATTAGAAAAAAGAAAATGTCGAAGAAAAAGAGAACCAAGAACCAAATCAAAATTCCCACTACATTTGATATAAATGGGTTTCTACATCCCCTACCCCTCTACTTAAAATTCTTTATGATACTTATTCTCTGTTGGAATACCAAAAAAAATAGCAATTTGGATTCATGTTGTGTCCTCAGAGATATGCCTCATTGAAGAAACCAAAAGTTGTAGAAATACTCAAACCAAGGATTAGTGGTAACAATGCCCACCATCAAGAGCTTGGGCTTCACTAAATCAAATCATGTCAAATCTAGGGGTTTTGTGGGATGGATCTAGGTTTGTTGGAAGGAGGGAAAATGTAATGTACATGTTATCAACAACCATAGGCAGTTTGTTACCTATAGAGTGAACGGATATAATTTCATCACCTTTGTGTACACCAAACCTTATGCCTCTGTTAGAAAACTTTTTTTGGTAACACCTCATTAATACGGGTATATAGTTTGAATGACTATGGTTAGCTAGTGGTGGGTAATTTCATTACCACCCTAAGCCCCATCGAAAAGAATGGGAGCAAACACTATGACTTTCTTGAAGCCTGTCTATTTAGAAATTCCCTTTTTGAAGCTTGTTCTGACCTTGGGTTTGTAGGTATGAAACATACATATATACATGGTTATGTTCAATAAAGATAGGTTTGCAATGTGCCTAACATTGAGTTTATCTACTGATACCCTCATTTTGGTCTTACACCTGCCTACGTCCTGCTCTGATCATTGTCCTATCCTAGTGAGGTTTCATAATGAAGGCATCTTGGTTTAAGGATCCTGAGTTTCAAGGCATCCTACATGATAGTTGGAATCCCAACCTTGACTTCAACACTACCCTCACATATGTGAAAGGGGATATTCTAAGATGGGTTGCTAAATGGAATATGTTGATTAAAAGGGAGAATAAGAGGGTGATACAGAACCTAAACACTCAATAAAAATTGGATGGAACAATATGACAAGACAATTGATGAATTAGTAATTGAAATGTGGGTTCACTACAATGGTATTCTCAAGCATGAGGAGGATTACAGGAAGTAAAAAAGCCATATGAATTGGTTGGTCAATGGAAACAACAATACAAAATTCTATAATGCCTTTGTGAATCAAAGAAGGAGATACAACATAGTTATTATGTTGAAGAATGTCACCGGATATTTGATCATTGATGAGGAAGAAATACACTCCTTGTTTTGTAACCACTTTAAGAACTTGCTAATAGATCATGGACAATGAATACTCAAGGAATTTTCAATTATAATGGAGAATTCAAAAGACTCATAAAGGAGCAATGTTGAGCTCTCACAGCTAAACCAAATCAAGAATACATATATAAAATCATTAAAACTACCAACCCATGCAAAGTAGCTAACCATATGGTATTGATGGCTCGTTCCTACTAGCGAATTGGCATACTCGGTCAAGCGGTCGATTCTCCACAATGTACATAATGTTGTTTTAGGAAGAACTATTGATAATAATTTTTGTAACGCTAACATCATGTTGATACTGAAGATTTAGAAACCTAAACTTTGTGAGCATTTTAAACCTGTCTCCCTAATAATATTAGTCTAAATATTTCATCCAAGCTTGTTGTTGAATGATTGAAAAAGTTCCTTTTGGAGTGGATTTTCCTGAACCCAAGTGGATTCCAGGAAGGAGACTTTTGGATAATATCATTTTGGACTAGGAGATTGTCTATAATATGAAGAGGAGGATATCTACAAAGACCATGGCAATAAAGATCGACTTATCAATAGAATACAATTAAATGGCGTGGCCATTTGTTGAAGATACACTCAAAAAGATTAATTTTCCTAACACTATTATAGCTTACATCACAAACTCTATTTCAGGTGGGACAACACCCATCATCTAAAATGGAAAGTCGGTGGGTGATTTCAAGGAAACTAGGGAACTGAGACAGAGAGATCCATTATCCATGTACTTGTTCGTCCTAAGCTTAGAAAGGCTAAGCTAGAAGAATAAGAGTCTGGTTAGAGATAAGAATTGGGCACCTATCAAGCTGTCTGCCAATGGACTTTGATCTCACATTTGTATTTTGTAGATGACACATTTTATTTTTCCCATGCAAAAACTAATCAAATGAAGTCTATCGTTGAATGCTTCAAGGAGTTTGGCTTGGAGTCAATGCATGCTATATCTGTTAGTAAAATGTGCATCCACTTTACGAAGAGTGTCTCTACAAGAATGATGTGACACATTTGTAGGATAGATAGTTTTACCCAATTCGAGAATTTAGGCAAGTACCTTGGGGTATCACTAATCTACTATAGAGTAAATCATGTTACTTGGAGGACATTCTGAATAGAGTGCCATCCATTATAAACTTGTGGTCACCAAGTTGTCTCTCGCTTGATGGTCAAGTATGTCTTGACAAATCCACCTTGACAGCTATCCCCAATTATGTGATGCTGACAACAATAATTCCTCTAAAATTTGTGATAATATTGTTAGCAACATCAGGACTTTCATTTAGGGTGGAAACCACAAAGGAAACCCTCTCTCTTTTGTAGGTTGGGATAACATTATGTGAAATAAGGACTATGGAGGCTTGGATATCAAATCTAGAGAGAATCGAACTTGGACCTCATTGCTAAACATACTTGGGAGTTGAACACTTCCAAAACTATTTGTGGTGTGTAGGTCTGAAAGACAAATTCAAGAACCACTCCGATAGAGCCGCTACCAATCTTTCTTGGCTCAGTAGGGCTACACTAAACTATAAAGAGTTTGTTGAAGAGAACTCCTTCATGATATCGATTAGCAAAACAAAATCAATCTATGGAAAGATAAATGGCAGTACAAGGACCAAACACTAAAAAATTTAACTAAGAAAACCATTCCTATTGAACTAGAAGATCTTCAAGTGTCAAGCCTGGTGAACATGCAGAATAGGTGGGCATTGAATTGCTATCTGAATGGCTCCCTAATGATTTCTTGAGTAGGATAAATAAAGTTGCAATAACAGATAGAATAAAGGATGATATTCACACATGGATACATACTAAGTCAGTTATGTTTACTACTAAGAGTTCATATGTCGTTCCCTTACTCAAAGGGATGTTAGGGTTGTAGGAAAATGAGAAGATCTTGCATACCCAAGTTGTAGTGAGAGTGTAAATGTTCATGTGGTTGGTTGGACATAACGTCATACTAACTAACATTCGTAGGGTAGTAGGGAACACGACCTTAGATGGCCATTGTCAAGGTGTAGTAACCAGGAGTAATCATGTCTACATTTTGTAAGAGATTATATACAAGTAGATATGGTTTGGAAGGGATTGTTAGACTTTTAGTCGGGGAATAATTTATTAGTTAGATTGATCTATGGTGTTAGAAGTCGATAAATATTAACTCAGATTTATTCATACTTTGACATTTATGATTGGCTGTTGGAAAATATGGAACAATAGAAATCTAGAGGTGTTTGAGAAGAACAAGAAGCTGACTACTCATTAAATCTAGCTCATTAAGGAGGAGGTGCAACTATCGAAGATTGCATGGCATAAGGAGAATAACATGTCTAAGAAGAAGCAACTACACTATTGGAAGAGGCCTCCTGAGGGACACTTGAAGTTCAATACAGTGCAACCTTAAAGAAGCTTTGATCTTCCATTGCAGTAGTCTATTTGATAGTGTAAGTGAGTGAGTTGGCAGCACAAGAAAGTTGTTTAAGGCTGGCAATGTTCTTGCAGGAAATAATTTGGCCTATCATCCTTTATCTTGATGAGGCAGAGAAATAAGTGGTCTAATACTTGAACATTGAAACAAACTCTTCTCTAGATAAATTGGCAATTTAAGGAAATGCTAAAGACAATCCCAAGATTGCAAAGTGCATCATGAAGATATGGAAGAAGATGAGGAAGAACTGGTCCTACAATACTATCTACCATGAGGGTAACCAGGTGGCTAATTTGTTAGCAATGTATCACTAAAAAACTAATAGTGGCTTCCATTATTACATAAGACCACATAGGGACATATTAGAGTTAATCAAGTCTGAGTCTTGTAATGGTAGCTGTAACACCCCTCCATGCACATACATGACAGCAGAAGCAAACCCTATGGTGTCCATAACATGGGTCACTTGGCTTGGAGAAACATTACAAAACATGATAGGCATAGCAACAAGATAAATGAAACACCTTGCATTTATTGTCAATCTTGATTCATAATTTATTTTTGGCATAGAGGAAACTACATCACATGCATCTATAAGATCTAGTCTACTTGGTATCATAACTAAACATAATGGAAATATTTTTAAATTATAGATTGACTTGATAAAAGGCACCCCACCTAGATAAACTTGAAGTTCTCCTAGTCCTTGATTGTCCTTCTTATCCTTCACTTGATCCACGTCCTGTGGACATCACGTCCCCAGCCATGCAAAACAAACAACACATCACTAAGCAGTATTTGGCACTTTATATGACAAAATATAGTAATTGAACATGAGTAAACTTGACATAAAATTATTGACACAATTTTTAGACATGGATTATCTTAAGCATTCATCATATAACTTTAAACATGATGAATTGGAAAACTAGATATATGCCACCTCTCTTAATGCCCCATGGGAGCCCATGATTGCTAGGAAAGCCCATAATTTTAGGAAAGCTCATAACGACACTTTCAGGTCCATAAACGAGGCACATATAAAAACTTAGCCAATTCCTTAATCTTTATCATTAACTTAGATCTTAACTTAAACATTAACTTTTCTTAGTCTTAATCTTGAACATGATGATATTGCTCCCTCTTTATGCCATGATGGGATTTTTCCCTCTTAAATCATAATAGGGTTTCCCCCTTCTTGAACATGATTCATTAAATATTAATCATAACCTTAATTAGTGTTCTACCATAGACCATAAATAAACAATCAACCAAACAATGATACATATACATGATGCATTCTTGAAAATACATTCATAATTCATGAAATCAAGTAATGTGCATAATCTACATAAACAAGCATTTAAACAAGAATATGTTGGTATGTATGCCTAGAGAGCCAATCATATGATGATTGGATTGGCATATATTCTGATTGATTTGATAAATATCAAAGGCAAGCTTCCAATTTATTCTAGCTCAATCGATTGTGAGATAAATGATGGATCATAATGAATGTCTAAAGAATGACAAAACTCAATGACGTATGTCCTCAGGTCGAGGACCTGAACAATGAGATCATACAGATGCTAAGAGTATGTACAATCTTGTTATGTCCCTAGTCAGATGTCATTGGGGAAGGTTGATAGACAACAATGACACATCAAGACTAGAGTGTGTGTTGGTGATGACAATGTCTCATTAGTCATGATATATGATATCAAACCAAGCACATAGATACATGTTAGAGAACAGTGTATCAGACTGACTCACCATGAGAGTGACACATCGAACAATGACATGGTAGTAAGAATAATCTCTCATAGTGATGGTGGTGATTGTGATTCTTAGAACTGAAATCACTGCACTCGTCGAATGTGATTGGGTACACTTTGACATCATCAAACACATTCCTGAAACATGGGTTGTTATAACGACGATGATTGGGTGGCTTTGACTGAGATAGATTGTGAGTGATAGATATGGTATTTGTCCCTCCTAAGGGAGTATGATGTCTAGGACACTTGATAAGCGAGACTAAGAAAGGCATGCACATGCACATGTGAATTAATATATGATATTGATGTCACACATATCTCAGACAATCTGCTCTAGTTCAAGAAACATGAATGAACGTTGAAAGGATGACAACTCCATGCCTTGAGTTGACTGAAGATATCAGAGACAAAGGAATTATACATTCACTGGAACACCAATCACATACTGTAGGATTAAAAGTTATTCTCCAACTTCCTTTTTCACTTGGGTAGCAATGATGTACGACTAGGTACCACTCTTTGCTTGTGATGTCATAAGCTAGTTATGGACATCCACTGTCAATGTGAAATGGAACCTATAGGGTCACACACAAATGATTAACCTGGAAGAGGAGTTTATCCATGAATGATGTTTAGATTGATTACTAAAGTGTTTAGGTACTCAATCAAACATTCAATCAATAGACTTGACTCAGAATCATCAAGTTCAAGTATTGGATCAATTGATTTGAGTGTCAGATTGTTTGAGAACTGAATTGACTATGTTCTACACAATCTGGACCACCAACTGACCGGTTCACTGGGTGAACTGATCGACTCATGGTCAGTGAGATGACTGGTTCACTCTGGTGAACCGATCGGTTCATTTGTCCAAACAAGCAGTGTTGTATTTTCCTAGTTTGTGAGAAAAGGTTTTTCGTTTCACTTGTTCAATTTGATTGGGACAAGAATTAAGCTTTACATTAATTAGAAAGGAATAAGGAAAGTCAAATGGAGGCAAGTCTAGGAAGTGAAATGAACAGTTCACTAAGTGAACCGACCGGTTCACACTCCCAACTGACCGGTTCACAAGTGAATCGATCGGCTCACCTTGCCAAATGACTATTTCATTTATGAAACGATTGGTTCACCTGTCGTAGTGCAAATTGTTCATGGAAATTCTAGACCCTTCTACTCCTGCACAAACTGGGAACCCCGACCCTGTCATCTACTATAAATAGAGGGGTACAAGGGGCTTCTCCAGAGATACAACTCAGAACAACAGTTGCTTTGCAAAGTTGTTGTCCTCTCTGGTTGTGGTAACTGAGAGAGCCCAAGCAAGTTCTACCCATCCCGGGAGGAACAACAAGGGAAAGACAATTGTAGTAAAGAAACTGGTTGTAGGAGAGTGTGTCAGTGACTAGTAAACCGATAAAAGGGGACAACTCCTTCTAGTCTACTCTTTAGGATGACTAGAGTTCCCGGTAGTCCATGTGGACTATCTATAGAGGCGGGAGACTTTTGCCGCTCAGGAGGACGACAGTAAACCATAGTTTGGGTCAAGACCAGGAGCTGTACAGACACCGTTAAAGACAGGTGGTTGAAGACTACACTTGTTGTGAGGTATAGTTGCTGAGCAAGCCTCAAGACCAAGTATATCTTGCTAAAACCATCCTTCCCATTACATAGATATTGATGCGATCTGCTGGCTATGGGTTTATGATCAAGTAAAATATTTGTTTCCACTGCCTACTCAGACCACATAAAACCCAATAGAATACTTGTGCCAAACATGCATGGCCCAACCTAGACTAGACCTCCTTAGACTCAAGTCCTCTGACTTAATTGAACCTCTAATCACCTGTAATTTGATAAAAATCATAAAGTGTATATGAATTCATAGTCTTAAAACCCTAATTTAGGTCTTTGAATTATTTAGGTGATTGAATGTGTAAAACATCATTTGAAAACAACACCAATTGACTGAAAATTAAAATATCTTTCCAACAAATATATTTGCATATTTTTTTGAGCATCCTAAGATTTACTATGAATTTTGCAATAACCAGCCAATCAGAATTTCCTAAAACGCCATGTGGTAAATCATCTGGGTCCAGTAGCCTAGTCAGGAGGTAGGCATGATCCAACATTGACCAATGTGAGACTACCATCTGGGATTGTTCTTTAAAACCATCCAAGCGAGCGGAGGTGCTAAAACCCAAAATTACTCATGTAAGTTGAATCATATTATCATTGTGGTAGGGGTACCAAGGTCAATTATTGACCTGGCATCTCCCCCTTCGAGCCATGGTGCTGGAGCTACTCTCCAGGAGCATGAAACCAAGGTCAATCCCTGATCATCTCAGCATTTCTCATGATATAGATATTGCCAACAAATCACCCACTATCTAATGAAGCCATCAAGCCATCTTTGGAGCGCTGGCGTGCACTAGAAACCCAACTGCATATTATCACTTGGCTTCTAGTAGAGAAGGGGAAGGCGAGGAAGGGAAAAACACAAAACTTAGTGAGAGAAGGTGAATAGAGCACATTCACGAAGAGCTAGTGATTCAACTCAACCAAACGGTCATGAAAGCTTAGCAAGAGGTCAGGGACAGACCACCAAAGAAAAGGACCTAGGGGAGCAATGGTGAAGCATGAAACCATCAAAATTAGTCAGAAACTTGTCGGACAAGACATGAGAGCGATCATTGATATAGAGAGGAGTCTATGACATTGTTTTTGTGACCAAAAAGCAACTAAGATGCCATGGTGACTAGCACTGGCATGGCCCTCAAAGAGGACCTATAGGCTACACCACCTGAGACTAAGGCATAGAAAACAGATGATGTGGGGGCGAAGCAAGGTCGTTGTCAATGCTCTCTGAGCAACCAACTGCACTGAATCGAGCGGAGATGATAGGGCCGAGGGTGAGGTGTCCGGATATGAAGGAGGAGTAGGTGGGAAATTCCAGGGGAACTAAGAATCCAATTGAGCATAGAGGAGACTAGTGCGGGTGGAGGAGGTTCTTTTTGGTACCCTTAACTAGGTAAGGGGGGAGGTCGTGGCGGCGACTATTGATTCATATGGAGAGGGCACTCAAGCCCTAAAAGGCCATTTTCTATATAAAGAGAGAGGGAAAGTGAGTGGCAACTCATTAGGATCAAGAAGGAAAGATGAAGATAGAGGAGAGAGAATCATGTGAATCCATGGACAGATGAGGGAGAAAGAGGGTCGGTAGTGAAACCACTGCAAACTAGTTATGACTTTCCAAAAACACAGACGAGGAAGACAACTTGGATCGCCGTTGGATCCTAATCCAATGGATGGCAATGTGTGCGATTGTAGAAAGGAAATAAGTAATGTGTGAAAGGGAATTATATATGAAAACTAGTTCCATCATTGCGTTAAATGATTTTGTATTCAAATCTAATTCAAAATTATATGGTAACTTGTTAAATTCATTGGGAGGGTCAAAAGTGGTCAAAAATTGACCAAATTTGGACCACACATCCAATAGGTGGTCTAGATCCTTCTTGGCTAATTAGATTTAGATTGTTTACAAGTCTTGACCATAGCTTCCTTAATAGTCCTTAAACTTTAACTTAATGCATTAATATATTAGATAATTAGAAAATACTTTCCTTTGTGAGTACTGTGAGAAAAATTCAAGACATACATTAATTATTTCCTCAAAATATCATGTCTCTTATATTTCTATGCCCTTTTTGAGAAGCTTTATTGGAGGAGAGATAAAGAGACAATAAATGATACTTTCCTTATATTAAAAGTCATAAAATGAAAAGGAAAACTTCTTACTTAAGGTTTCTATGACATACATATATTTTCGAATTTGACACCTTTTACCTTTCTCCTTCATTTTCTTTAGACAATGTTTAAGAACAAGAGAGAGTAAAATGGGAGGAAAACTAATGTTCATCAATTTGAATTAATTGCAACACATAACATAGATAACACAGATAAATTGTATTTTGTGCCTTATTTTAAATTCATCACTTCATTATTGTTTAAGAAATTTCATGTTATGGTCTTTTTGCATTAAGACCCTTAACCTATTTTATTTAGGAAAAACCACATCCTAAGATTAAAATTACTCTTGAAATTTGGGATGTTATAGTAGTAGTACTACTAGGTTTAAGTCTTATTCTAGTAATGTTAATTGTAATGACCTAGAAGAGTTTGCTTTCATGAGGGGTGAGATGAATAAAATTCTCATGGCTTCATAAAAAATAAATAAATTCTACTACTCGTATGCCAATAAGTTCTCGTTTGGACAAGAAAGAGTTTTTTTATTCGTTATAAAGAGAAATTATTATTCAATTTACTTGGATGACTTCCTATATGGAATTTCTTGATATTTATACAAATTGGGGAGTGTACAAGAATTGTAGAATTGCTACCACTCATATGTCATTAAGTTCTTATTTGGACAAGAAAGAATACTTCATTCCTTGTAAAGAAGAGTTGTTGTTTAGTTTACTTAGATGACTTGCTATATGGCATATCCTCATCTCTTATGATCTTGGATCCTAAGACACATGTTTACAGTGCAAATACCAAATGGCTTAAAATGCATGACTGAAACATGACAAACCTATCCGCTTGGTTGTACATACCTGATAGACATTTGTAAACTCCATATGGATGTATGCTTAGACTAATTTGATTTTGAATTTTTATAGAATTGCAAATCATTTTTATTGGACAAGTGGAAAATGTTACTTTGAGTAGAAGGATGAGAGGGAACCTAAAGTTCTAAAACTAATACATATTGATTCATGTAGTCCTTTTAGTTCAACAACTAAAGGATGATTCAAATACTTCATCCCATTGACTGATGGATTCCGTAGATGGTGATTTGTATGAGATACAAATTAGATACCCTTGAAATTTTCAAGGAATTAATGAATGAAGTATGGAAACAAGTTGGAAATAAAACTAAGAATTTTTGGATTTGATTGATGCGGTAAATATATATATGCCAAGTGTTTGAGGACCTTCCTAAGGAGTGTGATATTGTATGAAAATTGAATCCGTCTAGAATGCCATAAGAACAATAGTGTTTTAGAAAAAAGGAATCACATGTTGTTGGACATGGTGCAGTACATAATGAGCCAAATTGGACTTCCTAATTCCTTTTGGGACATGCACTAGAAATTGTTATGTTCACACTTAACCATGTTCTTTCTAAGTCAGTTCTAAAGACACCATATGAGATATGGACTGGGAAGTGTTCCAAAATGTCTTCCATGAATATTGTGGTTGTGAAGCTTATATGAAGGATTTATTTCCTAGGAAATTGTGACCCAAATATGACAAGTGTTATTTTGTGGTGTATCCTATGGAAAACAAAGGATACTACTTATATATTCCTTTCCATTGAAAGTATTTATTTCTAGAACTGTACCTTCTTAGAGAAGGAGTTCATATCTAGAAATACATGGGAGGAAAATACAATTTTAAGAAGTTATAGAGACAAAAAAGACAATCAACCTAAAGAGTAACATGAGGAGGCGCTGCAAGTTGTTATGGCATAGCCTCCCAATCAAAAAACATAGGAACCTTATAGATTTAATAGGATTCACCATAAGCTAGAGAGATTTGGCTTTCTCATGATTCAAGATGGTGAGGTGTTGGTTGTGGATCAAGATGAGCCATCCAATTACAAGGAATCTATGGAGGGTCTAGAATCTAGTAAATGTCCCATGTGATCTAAAATAGACTCCATATGCCAACAAGGTATGGACCTTGGTGGAACCACCTGAAGGGTTAAAACCTATTGGGTGCAAATACATCTTCAAGAATAAGAAAAACATGGATGGAAATTGTCAAGATCCACTCTTTTGATTAACATAAATACTAACCATTAGAGATAATCCCAAAACCTAAACCAAGTTTATGAAATAAAATAATGAATTCTTGACAAAGGTGATTAAATAATATACAAAAACATAGATAAATTTTTCCTTTTTCTTTCTTCACAATACCTTGTAAAACAATGTCACATTAAAGACATCACAAATCATATTCAACTCTATTAAAACCAGAATCAAATCTTGTTCTCATATGTGGTTCAGTTTATATCAGATACATGTATATTGATGAACAAACTTAGTCTACAACCCATCTCAGGAAAGAGAGTGTGCGTGGACAATCTAATCTATCTAGATTATGCTATTTATATCTTCTTTATCACAACCTCTCCGTTGGATATCTTTATACCTAAAAACATTTGAAACAACCTCATGAGACTCATGTAGAGCCCCAGTGAGTGGATACCTCCCACTCAAGCTAGGTACATGCATCAACATCATATTAAGTATAATAAACTCAAAGAAACATGCAAATATTGAAAAGTATAGTAAATAGTTCTATCATAAGTCATATCTAACTTACTGTAATAATTTAATCCAACAGATAAGGTAATCAATTAAACCAATTATAACTTTGAAACATCTTTTAGAGCATGTCTATGAACAAATCAGTAGATACTTCTTAGTTCAAATTAAGAACCCTACTGCATGTGAAATAAGTTTAGTTCTAAGAATTTTGAATCAATACATAACAATAACATTATCTTTGTGACACTCCACCAGCCGGACCAGGAACACATCCTGCAGTCCTAAAGATGAAGTACACATAATACATATCTACTAAACAATACTATCAAATAGCAAGAAATCCAACTCATATTCAGAATGGATATAAATCCCATCATTTATAACTTGTCCACATGACATATAATAATATGAAATAGAAAATATCCATAGCAACATGATTACTTTCCCCAATAAGAAGCATAATCAATAATGACAAATCATCAAGTAGTAGTACAAGGAATGTAACAACCATTCAAATCATGTTCTACACAGCTTATCATCTTTTGTTCATTTGCCTTGAAACTACTTGGCTTGTACCTCACCAAGTACAAGTCGCCACACCTAATTCTTGTGTCAATGACTCACCGTCACTATCTTAGGGTTTAGCTGGCCACCCTAAGATATCAACAACAGACCCTGGCCACCTTAGGGTTTCCTAAAGGAGCTCACATCCTCATCTCGGGTACATGATATAGGAACCAACAAAATTGTATATCACATATCACAATATTTAACAAATTTTCATTTCACATTTCACATATTTCATTTCATCAGAGTCTATTCTATCTGGACATAGACTTTCACAGCAAGACTTTAGGGCCAGAGCCACTCTAGATGACTCACTCCTAAATCCTAGTGGTCTAACCTTTAAGGTCTCGATCCACACTCTAGAAATCCATCTCATAATTCATCGATTACTACAAGGAGATCCGTTTTGTTTCCCCAGTGTGGTCCTCGGGGGAAACTCACAATGTTTAGGGCACCTAACTAGATGTTCCATCATTTCACTTATTATTAATCTCTTTTACTCATCTTAAAATAATTCAAAACATCATATATCATAACTGTGTATTCTCGTGTAACTAGAATAACATGAAACATATTAAGTTTATCAATAAGGACAATGATCAAAGAAAGAAGCATAATAAATTTGTATATTGCAACACATATGATTATTTCTATCTTCTACATCATCTCATAGCAATCATCAATAGTGGGCCTTCAGCCTGAGACATAATCTTATTGTCCATCATTTACCCCATCGGGGTTTTATCATCATCAGTAGGCTTTCATCCCTAGATATAATCTCATTATGCAACATTTACCCTTATCAACATTTTTCAAATGTAAGGAGTGCATATTAAATTCAATTGCAACATAAATCTTATCAGTTCATTGTATATCACAATTCTGAACAAATATTAGCCGAGGCATTAGAACTGGCAATAGTAAAAGCATATAAATATCATGTATCATTCCCCATACTCAGAATAGATTTATCATACAACATATGCTTGTTCCATCCAATCTGAATAGATGCCAATAAATTTCATGCATATACATGCATAACAGACTTAGTTCTCTTCTTCTTTTATTTCACATTCTTGATATGGGGATACTAATCAACACATGTTGATTATCATTTCAATTCCATCAAAACAGTTCATTCTCATAGTACAAGTATTCTATCAAACAATCACAATACAAGAACACGTTCTTTAATCCTTAATCCCTCATTTGAGATTGTTATTCATTAGCACCATCTATCTCAACATTTTAGGGTTAGAGTTTGTTTCTTAAATTTGTCTACTAATTCTCATCTTTTTCCTTCAATTCATATTCATTAATCTCAACTTCTCTCATGTCATGTTCATTAAATTACTGGAACCAATCATTTTTAACTCATTTGATATACAATGCTTCTCTTTTGATTGATATCCATCAAAGTCTAGTTTTAGTATGTTTCATTCAATTTGTCTTAAGCTACATGTAATTAAAAAATGGATTAAAGACTTCATCATAATAACTTCATTAGTTTTATGTTTAACTTGCCATCACCATCAATACATTTTTTCTTCATATCATTTCTTATAAGTGTACCACGTCATTGACTTCTAATGTCATTCCCATAATCAACAATGAACATTCTTTATTATACTAAAACAATACATTAGACTTAGATGATATTAGTAAGACTCATCATATTCAATTGAAGTATTAATACTTTCAACTTCAACATTTGATCACATTTACAACATCATATACAAGTTCTAGCTTTATCACTCATAATCATCTTAATAATAAACTTTTACAGTTTTCAAGAAGTCATTCCTTATTTCAACATATCATAATAATCATATCATTCAGTAATCCAATCATGATTTAATGGTTCATTAGGGTTATTCACAAACATGGAAACCCTAGTTTCAATTTTCACACATTTCATTCATCAATCATAAGTATACGTTGATTAATTGACTCATTTGATTCACTTCCTCAACACAAATCCTAATCAGGATATGTGGTCATTCAATTCCATTAACATTCCACAATACACTTGTATAATACAATCTAGTACAATTTAAATATGATTTTATGCATGCCAATTCAATTCCAAGCATATCGGCCATTGGGCTGATTTTTAGGCAAAATTCACATGAAATAGCATAGTCATCTACTCTATAAGATTACCCATGGATCCTCAATCAATATGTCAGGAACTAATCAAGTTCCCATCAATGATAAATAATCAAAATAAGTAGAATTAGATCCCCTAATATCTTTCCCAAATCCAATCCAATCACATACATATACAAACAAGGTTTCTGATTGTTTCAGCCAGATAGAATTAGGCTTTCAACATGAATACAAATATTAGGAGGGAGAAAAACACTCACCTCAGGTGATAAGAACCTTAAGAACGTAGGTCAACCTCTGAATTTATGGAAATCAAATTAAACTCAAGCAAATGAATCCAATTCTTTCTCCTCTCAACTCAAAAACCCTAGAAATGGGGATTAGAAGAGAAAGAGTGAGAAAAGGGAGAGATTTGATGTGATTTTGAATCAAATTAGATGAGGGATGTAATCTTGACAAGTGAGATAAGATTCACCATGAAATTCAATGCAAAGAAGCTAAACTTACTTGATTTCATCATATCTTGGATAGAGAAACCCTAGGTCAACATCTCCACCACTTTCTCTTCTCAAAACCCTAGCTCTCCTCTCTCTCTAGAATTTCATTTCTTTGATAGGAATGATGAGTTATGAGAGCTCCTTGTGTGTTAGGTTAGTCATATAGATGAATTGAGGTGCTTAGAACAATTGCAAACAAGACCTTCAATGTATTTTTATTTTGCTCAGACTGGTTGGTCGGCTGAGTTATAAACTTGATTGAAACCACACTTTTTTGAACTCAAAATTGTCCAAAAATTATCAAACTTTAACCCAATGTCTGAAATTGAGTTTATAAGCAACAATACAAAATTTAAGATCATTTGGAGTTACCAATAAATAACTAAAAATCAAATATTACACTGCTATATTACAGTTTGCAGCATGGTCAGTCAAGTTCGTCCTTCACAGAACTCGATCGACACCCCTCTCTGTAGAGATAAAAAAATATCCAAAAATTATAATGGAGTTTATCAACTACAATTAAATTTGAGATCGATTGGATATACCAATAAAACATAAAATTAAATTACCACATTGTTGTATAAATATGAAAATATGGTCGATCGAGTTTGAAACTCGACCGACAAATGGGTCAGAACATTCTTCAAAATTTCTAATATTTTCAACAGTTCTCACATTTGAGATATACAAATCATATCCAAATTTTAGTTAAATCAGAGTTACACATAAAATACTAAAAATAATTTAGTGAGACACTATACTTATCAAATTTTGTATTTATATGTCATCAAAACCCTAATTTGGGCCGATTAGGGTTTCCAAATCTTAACCCTAATTATGTGAATCAAAGTATGATTAAACCTTCTTGTTGTATTTAAAATATCAAAACTTAAATACCATCATTAATCAAGGTTTAAACAATGATCAACTTAATCAAGCATACAATCATCCAAGTAAACCCTAATTAGATGACTAATTTAAAAATGGGTCATTACAGAAATGTCCAAAGTGCGACTAGTGGCTAAATCTTTTAAACAATTTTGATTTGTTGACTATGATGAAAATTCCTTACCGGTCACCATGATTAATTCCATTAGGATCATGCTTTCCATTGCAACATTCCATGATGATGAGATTTTGTATATAGCTATCAAAACTCAGTTAATTAATGGTAATCTTATTGAATATGTGTATATGACACAACCTAATGATTTTGAATCTCCAAATGATTCTAGAAAGTGGTGAAATATGCAAAGGTTGAAGGTTAGTAGGGAGCATTGTAGTATTCCTCATAATGTATGTGGATGATATACATCTCACGAAAATTATATTTTGTCTTTGTAAAAGGTGAATTTTTGGTTGGGAAATAGGTTTTCATTGAAATAATTGTTGGTATATATGCCCATAGAGACATCCCAAGCGATTGCATGGAGTTGGATATTAATTAATCAATTAATGCAATTATTTGGTTAATTAATGAATTCCAGAATATTCTAATTAATCTATGAGTGTTTTAATTAACGCAGTGTTTCTGTTTACCAATGGGTTTAGGAAACCCTACTTCCTTTCGTCTCCTATTTAAAGGAGGTTGACGGTCGATATCTATATAAGATATCGAGATAAGATTTTCAGTTTATGCTCACGTACGTAAACCCTAGCCGTCACCGTCCTCAGGGAAGAAAGGAGAGCAACGCGCTGCTAGCACGCCACCACACAGACACGACTCCTTCCCTCCGGTTCAAGAAGCGCGACGTGGAGTTCCAGTCCATCTGTGTGGATGAAGTAGAGACGTAGACACTTAGACACATGCGTTCAGAGGACATCAATGACCATCCGTGCGCGTTACGAGCAGCGTACATCACCACACGAAAGGAGCGCCATCAGATCTTCCTGCGACGGCAAACGGGAGAAAAGTTTTGTCCGTGTAGACAAGCGTCGTTGCACACCTTTGTGCAGTGGGACATCACTGGACTTGCTCCACGATAAGGTATATACCGCAAACACTCCTTCCAAATACGTTGTTGTCGACGAGATCCTGTTTCAGGTTGAGTGGAATTTTTTTGTTGCTTCCGCCGTGCATATTTTCTCTACAAAACCCAACAGTGGTATCAGATCCAGGTTGATCTACGACGTATTTGGATTTGTTTCGATATGATCAAATCACTGTATACTAATTTCTATGTTGCATACGATGCGAATTAAAACTTCTAATGTGCAAATCTAAACCTAATTTCACATACGCCACAGGCATCTATTTTTGACATTTCGGACGGGGTCGACTATGGAAAATATTGATTTTCCTAAGTGAACGGAAGTAAAATTCCGTAGACCTTTCAGGGGCTCTGCCCCTGAGACCCCATGAGGGGCAGCCTCCCCTCGACCCCTGCATAGGGGCGCTGCCCATGTGTACCCCGCATAGTCTGCGTGGGAGTCAAAAATTTATTTAATAACATTCCTACTCTTTAGACAGTAAAAGGTTGGCTAGGGAAGACCATCTCTATGAAGGATTTAGGCGAAACATCCTATATACTATGGATCAAGATCTATAGAGATAGATCTAGAAGGCTTCTAGGCCTAAGTCAGAGAACATACATTGACAAGGTGCTAAAGAGGTTTAGCATGGAGGGTTCTAAGAGAGGTAACTTGCCCATGTCCCATGGGGTTACAATATCTAAAACCCAATGTCCTAGTTCATGTGATGAATAGGCACGCATGAGTAAGATTCCATATGCATCAGCAATTGGATCTATCATGTATGTGATGTTATGTACTCGTCCTGATGTGTCATATGCTTTGATCATGACGAGTCGGTATTAGTCAGATCCAGGTGAATGTCACTGGATAGACGTAAAGAACATCCTAAAGTACTTGAGAAGGACTAAGGATTAATTCTTGGTATACGGTGGTGAGGAAGAGCTCGTGGTAAAGGGATGACTGTGAGGGATGACTATGAGTGATGGATGTGAGGGATGACTGTGAGTGATGTAGATGGTGCTTCTAGGCCTAAGTCAGAGCACATACATTGACACATATATTTTCTCTACAAAACCCAACAATATTTAGGATAAGATGCCTATATTCTAGGTATCAATATCTATGGAGATAGATCTAGAAGGCTTCTTGGGTTAAGTCAAAGTACATACATTGGCAACATGTTGAAATAGTTTATCATGCATGTAACACCCATGGAATGGGTTTTGGATAACCCTAGAAGTTTTTCCTAGGTAAGATGATTATAACCTTGTCTTAATCTTTTGAAAAGTAATTAAGACTTAAGGAGAGATAAATTTTCAAGTTTGGTCCTATTTGAATGTTGTTTGAGCAATGTTTACTTATTTTGAACAAAGTGAAATTTACCCAAGATAAAGGGTTATCTTGCAATATGTCACATGATGGGTGTTCCCTTAGTACTTTAGCATCATAAGAAAGATCATGATGCTAAGGGGCACCTTGTGGAAAGCCTAAGTTCCAAATTGAACTTATATGGTTGATGCTTATGCTATATACGATACATTTTGGTGTAACTTGCAATTTACCCAAAATGTGGAGTTGAGGTGAAATTTATCGTCTCTAAAGTGTCCCTACTTTCTCTTAGTATCATCTAGAGGAGAGAGAAAGGAGGGGGCGACTTGTTTCAGTCTTGGTTGAGTGATAGTACTCTTGGTAGTGAAAGAACTCAAGAAAGTTGATTATCTTTAACCCTAGATGAGGTTGTGTCGACTTATGAAGGGTATATGGGGTGCCTATTGGTTTATAAACCATAGAGGAAGTCCCCTATCAATTTGGAAACTTTTGGGAACAATCAGGCCAGGCTGAGCACCTCAAGTAGGTGAAGCATATCATTTTTAATGTTCCTTACAAAAGATATATCATTTTGCATATAATATGTTAATTGGGTTGAGAAATCTTGTCAAGAAAGATACCCAATGGCCGATATATCATCCTTGAATTATCCACAAGATTTTTGCATGTCAAAGTAATCATGTTTGCATGATGCCACCATGCATGGACACGTGTCATCTAGTTACATATGGTGATGACACCTCTCATATAGTCTCTCTCATGAGCCTCAACTATAAAAGCCTCTCCTTTCACCTCCTAGTAAATATTTCGACCCTCATACCATCTCTTTCTTGATGGATGAACCTAGGAGCTCAAGTAAGAAGAGGAAGTCCTAATATCTTTCCCAAGGTAAATCCATGGTTATCTTCTACCTTGAATGGGCTATGCTTCTTGAACCATGATTCTTTCTTTCTCTCCTTATTCACCAAGTTCCTTACTATGAAACCTTCTTCTTGATGGAGGTGAAGTGATGGTTGAATCCTGAACTTTTGATAAGTCATCTTGAACCTTGGGAACATGAAGCTTTGGATCTTGAGCTCTAGGGATGATCTTGAGGCGGGTTATATAACTCTACTTCAATTCTATTGTTATTCAGTTTCAATTTTACAATACTTGGTGATTCCTTCTCAATTTTGATTTCCCTTGATTAAATGATGAATCTATGAGATCTTATGGAAACATGGGTCTATTTTCCATGAATTAGAGTGTTAATGGATGAAGGTTTGAAGCTTGAAGATGATCAAACTAATATCCCTCTAAGAGCCTCAAAACCGTTATCTCTTTAAGCATCTAAATGTTGATATCCCTTTTAGCGCCTCAAGACTGATACCCTTTTGATGTGTTATGAGCAACACAAGGTGATAGTTGTGGGCTCCGAACTGGAAATCACGAAGTAAACTTAGCGGAAGCGACTAATTAGCAGCGGAATACGAAAAATCACTAAAAATTATAACTTTTTATGAAAAGATCTTGAAACAATAAAACTTCTTTATAAGAAACAAGATAAACAGTTTACATTTCTATTAAATCACCTCTTGAGTAATTATATACATTCAAATACAAAGTCTCAAGATTAAAAACCAAAATATCAGACCTGAAGACTCCTAGGAACTGAGAGTACAAAGACGACATAAGACCAACTAACTACAGGACTGAACATTCAGTATCTCCACCTGAGATTCACTGCTGCCCCTGGTGTTGTTGCTGCTGATACTGATCACCCGCAGACTGGTTCCTTCATCCTCGACGTCCACCTAAAAAGTTGAAATCTACGGGGTGAGACAATTTTAAATAATTGTCCCAGCGAGAGTTATAACTCTCTGCCAGAAGCTTTGTTATAGCAATCAAAGAACAACATAGGTAGTATAAGCTTTAAGACAATCATCAGCAGATTTGATATTAAATAAGCAACTTCATTAAGGAATATGAAAAACATGTATATTAATATAAACAGTGTAACATCAATCATTGTGTCTCGTAGTTCAACCCTAGCAGATATGCTACGCGGCTGATTATGTTTTACAAACATTATTATGCCCTGCGGAGATGAGGTATACCGCTCATACTCCAACCGATCACTACTAAGTCGCATCGGTATCATACCTAGGTCATCAAAAGAGTCAGATTCTTATGACCTCATCCTCCTCAGTCAGTGTGAGGATCAACATGCAGGACATCTAATGTCTCTGCTACTATATCTCACCAGGGTATTCTCGCACTTTGCTATTAGAGTCACAGTGGCGTTCTGTACTCTCTTCGCCATCGAAAGATCTCTTGTTTATCTCTCATCGATGTGACATTAAAGATTTCCTCGGGAGAATAGTGTTACATCTCCCTGGCATAAACATATAGTGAAGGGTTGATAGATTAAGATACATCTACATTAACTCCTACACTAGGATGTAAGGATATTCACGCCCATATTCCCCCACATACTCAAAAGTATGCAATCCAGGAGTTCCCTTAGATAAACCTGTTTCACCATCATTTAGCTTCTGATTATGATGGATCTATGATCAGGGCTCTACATGGTATGATTATACTTGATTAATTAGGTACATTTTAATATTCTTTTAGCATCAAACATATTTCCAAGCATTTAAGTGTTTAATCATTGCTATAACAGAAGAATACTAAATGTATCAAGTTTAACTCGCATCAGTTATCAGATGGATATCATTTCATCATTAGTCATGTAATCATCATGACCTTGATGTTATTCATGGCTCTTACAGCCCATCATTCTCATTTGTTGTCACTTACGCATAAGCAACATAGCATATATCGATATTCATAAAGCCTATAGTATGCTTCTAATGAATATGATAACATAACCTTTGCCTGGGTATGATCATCCTCTTATAGGAACCTGCATGGTTATTTCAACTGATAATGACAAACAATTCATCTTCAGATCAGCAATTCATAAAGTAGAAATAACTGTTCAATTTCTTCATAGAACACCACGGCAGTGCCTCCTTGCACGGTCGTGTAAGGGAGAGCTACCATGGCCGTGCTTCTTAGCACGGTCGTGCTGTTATCAACATACTTCGATTGATTCTAGGGTTAGGGTTTATTTACTTCAATCAGGGTTATCAAACCCTTTTATCTTGCAAGGCATGAAGGTTCTCCACTTTATGTTTCATTCATAAGGTTTCATACTCAAAGGTATAACCTAGAATTATTCCTTTCATGACTTCACCCTAAATTAGGGTTTACTATTCGCATTACATGTTACTGTCCTAGAATTAGGGTTTTCTATTCACCTCTCAGTGAATTGAGCTCACGGCATCATTATGTATGAAATTATCATCATTGATGCCTTCAAATTAGGTTAAGATTCATCTTTCATCATAATTAGGGTTTCCATGATCTCACCTTGATGGATCATACCCTAATCATGAACATTCATGCATGTTGAAGATATTTTACTTGACTCTTATTCACATTAGGAATCTTCTCTCTCCTCTCACTAAAAGATGATGATTACATCACTCTAGATTAGATTAGGTCAAGTCATCATTGATTAACATAAGTTAGATCATCACCATCATGTGATTAGGGTTTGTTCAGTCAAGGGGTGTTATTTACTTGAACCCTTCAAGGGCACATTGGTAATGTTCCCCATTGATCATAACATGGGTCAAACGACTAAGCACATAGCCCCTTAATGTCTTTAGGTATCATTAGGGTTTAGATTAAACAATCATTGAACCATCTAAGCCTTCAAGTCATTAGGTATTCTTAACCCTAAAAGTCTCCAAATGGTTTCACACATCAACCTCCAAACGGTTTTGAAACCACATGGAGGAGTTGACCGTTTGGTAACTTTGACCCTCAAACCGCATGACACTCAAGACCGTTTGACCTTAAACAGTCTTGAAACCGTTTGATCATGTTGACCGTTTGGACATGGTTGACTTTGAAACTGTTTGATCAAACTGCATAAGCAAACCGCATGGTTTCAAAACCGCATGAGCTTCAAACCGCATGACCTTCAAACAGTTTTGAAACCGTTTGAGCCCAAATGGTCTTGAGACCATTTGGACTCAAACGGTCTTGAGACAGTTTGGTCCAAATGGCTCAAAACTGCATGGACCTAAAAAGCACATCAACACTTGGAATCAATTAGGGTTTTCAATGTTGAATCCCTCAATTGGTCTCATACATGTTAACCACTTATCAATTGAGCTAATTAGGGTTATCCTTAACCAATTGGACACTCAATTGACCCTCAATTGATAGCTAATTAGGTTTGGAACCGTGAATTAGGGTTTGTAATCGATTAACCATCAACATTGATCAACATGAGTCTAATTGAAGTTGAACCCATCAATTGTCATCCAATTAGACCATGACTTGGACCAAACGGTCTTGAGATCGTTTGGACATCCTCCAAATGGTCTTGAGACCGTTTGCCCAAAGTCTCATCAGGATCTAAGTCCATTTGTGAAGGGTTGAACCCTAATTAAGTCTAAAATCAGCACTTTTGATTAATTCAATAACCTATTGTGATTGGCCCCTCAATTGATCAAATTACCTTAACCCTAGACCTCCAAACGGTCTTGGGTGATCACCAAACGGTCTTAAGACCGTTTGGGTGAACCCCAAACAGTTTTGAAACCGTTTGGGCCACTCAACCCAAACTTCAACAAGATTGGTCCATCAAATCAGCAATTTGAACCCGATTAGGGTTTAGGTGATTAAAGTGCCTTCAACTTGAAGATTAGTTGCAATTAGATGGTGATTCTTTGTAGGTAGTTAATTCATAATGTGTCCAACAGACCCACAAATGGTCAACCCATGGTCAAACCCTTCAAATGGTTTTGAAACCATTTGAGTCCAAGCGGTTTTGCAAACCGCATGAGATCAAACGGTTTTGAAACCGTTTGGTCCCAAACAGTTTTGCAAACCATTTGAACCATGGGTAAAGGACCGTTTGATAAAGTAGCCTAGGTATTCACACCCATCATCATCTACCTTGAGACCAAGGTCGGTTCTTCACGGATTGCTTGCAAGATTGCAAGGAAAGATGGGGAAGAAGAAGAACTAGCTACTATTTGCAAGAACAAAGATATGCATAACAAGGCAAGAGGTTTCGAATTATAAAACCCGCCTTAAGGTCATTCCTAGAGCTCCAAGCTTCCAAGTGTCCAAGCCTTTAATGGCGTCTTGAGCTCCACAGGTCGGCCAAGGGTGTTTCTCCAAGAAATGATTGGGAATAGTCGGCTAGAAAGAAGAACCAAATAAGGAATACTAACAAACCAACCTTGCTTCATGGCTTCCTCCACAAATCGAGCAAGAAGATGATCAATTCTTACCTAGAACAGGTTGGTCATCTCCCTCTGCTCCAGAGCTCTGCCTTCAGTCGGTTTAGCAGGGGGATAAATGAAGGAAGTGAAGAAACGATCGTTTGTTTGTAAAGGAAAAGAACTTATATACTTTGGGTGGAACTTTCACATAAGGACATCTAGTTTCTTGTTTTCACATCTAGGTCCTTCTCTCCTTTAGGCACGTCCCTTCTCCTTATTTCTAAAGCAAAAGTCCTTCTAAAACAAGGACTAAAGGTAAAGAAGGTCAACTTATTACTAAGGTGTGCGCATATATATAAGGGTCTCCTCACTTACAACTTGGTTATTTAATTACAAAAATTATCATTCTTATTTGATTATCCAATTGAAGTGCCCTCTTCATCATTTTTACTCTAAATGATGTCAAGAGTCATAAAAGATACTCTAGAAGGTGTATATTACAAGCTGCACCCCACATTTTGGGTAAATTGCACTTTACACCAAAATTAGGGTTTTAAGCACAAAGATTGCTCCACAAGTTGCATCTTGATGTCCAAGCTTGGAGAATCCATCGTACTTCATCATATTTACTCATATGATGTCTCATCATTAGAGGAACATCTTAACATGTGCAATTTGCAAGTTAACCCCTTTATTTGGGTAATTTGCACATAGGTCCCTGTATTACAAAACAATATTACAACACTGTTTAAAAAGGACAGAAATAGCAATATATGTTCCTCAAGAGTTTTAATTACATACCAGGAGATAATCACAAACATATAATTACATAATTAAGAAAACACCTAGGGTTAACTCATAACCCAGGTCAGGGATGTTACAAATTATCCACCCCTTACAAGGATTTCAACCCCGAAATCAACAAAACATATTAAGAGAAAAGAGCAGGATATTTCCTTCTCATCTCTTCCTCTAGTTCCCAAGTGGCTTCTTCAACAACACGATTATTCTATAGGACTTTCACAAGACTTATATCTTTCTTTTTCAGCTTTTTAATTCTATTATCAAGGATTGACACTAGTCCTTCCTCATAAGTTATATCGTCATTCAATTCTACCTCCATAGATTGTAGAACTAACTCGGTATCAAGGTGACATTTCCTCAGCATAGAAATGTAAAACACATGGTGTAAATTCTGTAACTCTGGCGGTAACTCTAGTCTATAGGCTACCTTTCCAATCCGTTCAATGATTGGATAAGGCCCCATAAATCTAGGAGCTAACTTCCCTTTCCTTCCAAAACGAAGAACTCCTTTCCAAGGCGAGACCTTGAGGTACACTCTGTCTCCAACCTGGAACTCTAAGGGTCTACGACGTTTATCAGCATATGACTTCTGCCTATCCTATGCAATCTTAATCTGTTGTTGTATTACTTTGATCTTCTTTGTGGTTTGCTGTACAAGATCAGGACCTAACAGTTGATACTCACCGGTTTCATACCAACATACAAGTGATCTACAATGTCTACCATACAAAGCTTCATAAGGTGCCATGTCAATGCTATGTTGATAGCTATTGTTATAGGAAAACTCTATTAAGCTTAGGTGCAGATCCCAACTCCCTATAAACTGGAGAACGCATGCTCTCAGCAGGTCTTCCAAGGTCTGTATAGTCCTTTCCGACTGTCCATCAGTCTGTGGATGAAAGGCTATACTAAACCTCAACTGGGTGCCTAAAGTTTGATGCAGTCGCTCCCAAAAATGACTCGTAAATTGGGGACCTCTGTATGATACTATGGTGACAGGAACTCCATGCAGTCGCACTATCTACTGAACATACAACTGTGCTAACTTTTCAGCAGTATAGGTTGTTTTGACAGGTAAGAAATGTGCTGTCTTTGTCAACCTATCAACTATTACCCAAATGGAATCATGTCCTTTGCTTGTCCTGGGTAGGCCAACAACAAAGTCCATGGTCACATGGTCCCACTTCCACTGTGGTATGGGTAAAGGTTGTATTGTTCCTACAGGCTTCTGGTGTTCAGCCTTAACCTGCTGACACACAGGACACCTCAGAACAAACTCAGCAACATCCTTCTTCATCCCAGGCCACCAATACATATTTTTTAAGTTTCAATACATCTTGGTGCTTCCTGGATGCATGTCATACATCAAAGAATGAGCTTCTTCCAGGACTAACTTCCTCAAGTTATCCACATCCGACACTATCATCCTCCCATGATAACATGCCACCTGGTCGTCTGAGTCATGGAAACCATCTCACTTCTCATCACCATACTCCGATCTAATCTGTTGAACCGCAACATCAACTTGCTATGCCTCCTTGATCTTCTCTCTTAGGGTAGGTTTTATATGCATCTCAGCCAACAACCCGGCTAACAACGACACCTTCAACTGTACATTGTCTTGCCTTAAGGAAATAAGCATATCTCTCCTGGGGCATACTAAAGAGTTTAGTGGTGCCCTATCAGAGGATGGTGTTGCTGACTTCCTACTCAGAGCATCTACAACCACATTGTCCTTCCCTGGATGGTAATCTATTGTACAATCGTAGTCCTTGATTAACTCCATCCAGCGACGTTGCCTCATGTTAAGCTCGTGCTGAGAGAAGATATACTTAAGGTTCTTATGATCAGTGAAAATTTGGAATGTCTCTCCATAGAGATAATGTCTCCAGATCTTCAAAGCATGAACCACAACAGCTAACTCCAGATCATGTGTCGGATAATTCTCCTCGTGTTTCTTAAGCTGTCGAGAAGCAAAAGAAATCACTTGCTTATTTTGCATCAACACGCATCCGAGTCCATTCTTGGAGGCATCACAGAAAACCACGTATCCTTTGCCTTGCTCAGGTAACACAAGTATAGGTGCACTTGTCAACCTCTCCTTCAACAGCTGGAAAGACTGCTGGCACTTATCACTCCAGACAAAAGGTACGTCTTTCCGGGTCAACTTGGTCAAGGGTAAGGCTATGGAATTGAAGTTCTTGATGAACCTTCGGTAATAGCCAGCTAACCCTAGGAAACTACGGATCTCCATCGGTGTCGTCGGTTGTTCCCACTGTAGAACAAATTCTACCTTTTTAGGGTCAACATGAATACCCGAGGCAGATATCACGTGTCCAAGAAAAGATACTTCCGACAACCAAAACTCACACTTGCTAAACTTAACATATAGCTTATGTTCTCTTAGCAAGGTTAAAGCCTGATGAAGATGTTGTTCATGCTGCTGAGCATCTCTACTATAGATCAGAATGTCATCTATGAAGACAACAACACACTGATCGAGGAAAGGTCAAAAGATCCTATTCATGAGTTCCATGAATGCAGTTGGTGCATTAGATAGTCCAAATGACATAAATGTGAACTCATAGTGACCATACCTTGTCCTAAAGGCAGACTTGGGTATGTCACTGTCCTTAATGCGGAGTTGATGATATCCTGACCTCAGGTCTATCTTCGAGAAGACGGTTGCACCACACAACTGGTCAAAGAGATCATCAATCCTCAGTAGAGGGTACTTATTCTTTATTGTTACTTTGTTTAGTTGTATGTAATCAATGCATAACCACATTGATCCGTCTTTCTTTTTAACAAACAGGACCGGAGCACCCCATGGTGAAGTGCTCGGTCAGATGAAACCCTTCTCAAGAAACTCTTGAAGTTGTTTCTTGAGTTCTGCCATCTCGGTAGGCGCCATCCTATACGGTGTCTGTGCTATGGGTTGCGTGTCTGGGATCAAATTGATTTCAAAATCAATTTCCTGAGGTGGTGGTATACCTAGAAGTTCTTTAGGAAATACATCTTCAAATTCCCTGACTACATGAACTTCAGCAGGGTTAGGACTCTCCATGGTAGTACCTACCACATGGGCTAAGAATGCATAACATCCTTGCCTCATCAGGTTCTCAACAACCATAGCTGACACAAGACAGGTGGGTAGAATCTTTCTCTCTCCTTGAAAGATCTATGTGTTGCTTTCATCAGCAAACACAGCATGCTTGGATTCACAATCCAAGACAACCCTATACCTTTCCAAGGTATCCATCCCAAGGATTATATCAAATCCTTGCATCTCAAGTGGTATAAGGTCCACTTGAATGTGATGATCATAAAAGAAGAGGACGCAGGGAGAGCATACCTCTTGCAACACGGCAGACCCTCTCAACGGAGTCTCAAGCAACAGGCTATTTTCCCTATGACTGACTGTCATATTGCAGTTACGAATCACTCTTCGAGTGATAAAGGAGTGCGTAGCACCCGGGTCAATCAAAACAGATACAACACAGGATGTAGACATATCAAAAGATAACAACTCCATCTGACATGCCACAACCCGAGGGTTGATCACTACATCAGGTGGGTTCATCACATAGAACCTTACTGTCGCCTGAGGTTGAGTCGGTGCTGACGATCCAGCTTGGGACGCTTGTCCACATCCTCTAGTTGCTCCTTGAAACTGACTCCTCTGAGATCCTTGCTGACTCTGCCTCTGTGGCTATGTCACACTGGCTGGTCTAGCTCTGCAGTCTTTCATCAGGTGCCCCACCTTCCCACAGATGTAGTAACATCTGTCTTGTTGTTGTGGTATGGGTGGTCCTATGACTGACATCGATGCTGAACTGTGAGTCTCTTGTGGCGGTAGGCTTCGTCCTCTACCTCTACTCAGTGTCCACTGCGTCTGAGCACTAGATCTAGGTGGTGGAGGTGTAGGTGCGGAAAATCTAGGCTTCTTGAAGTCTCTAGATGAAGACCCCTAGAACTGAGGATATCTCTTATGGGTTTGCCTCTTCTTGGCTACAGACCTTTCTATCCTTCGGACTGACTCAACGAAGGTAGCAAACCTCTCCCGGTTTTCTAGGGCAGGCACGGGAGTAGTCAACTCAGCATTTAGCCCCTTCTCGAACCTCCTAATCGGTGGCAGCCATGTGCGGACAAAACCGCAACAACTCCATGAACTTAGCTTTGTACTCACTAATGTTCATCATACCTTGCCTCAACCTCTCAAACTGAGAGATTTTTTCATCTAGGAACGTCTTTGGGAAGTATCTGTTAACAAATTCTCGATGGAAGTCTTCCCACGAAACCTCCACACCTGGCCTCTTCTGCTCTTCCATGGTCCACCAGTGACCAACACTCCCCTTGAGAAGATAGATAGCGTGTCTAAGCTTCTCAGCTTCTGGGATGTTCAAGATTCTGAAGGCCTTCTTCAACTCGGTTAACCACAGATCGACATCTACAGGGTCAGCAGTTCCAAAGTATTCGGTCGCTCCGACTCGACGAAGTCATTCGAACGTTTTAAGGATACCTCATCCTTCGGACTGGGCAGGTGCCCTAGGTGCAGGCATAGGCATTCTGTCTGTGATATGTGTCATGGCAGTCATAAACTGCCCGAACATAGTCTAGACAGCTGGGTTTCCCATATCAGCTGGGTCAAACTGAGGTGGCTCCATGGGTGGCTCAGGTACAGGATGTTCTATTTCTGGGTTCCTTGCACGTTCTCGGGGTGCAGCGACACTACTCTCGGCCACATACTCCTCATGTGGTCCAGACATCCTTACTTATCTTCTTCTCATGAGGAGCAGAAGACACTATTAGATATATTGGAAAACACTTAGAATAGAATCGAAACCCTAACTCCTATGTCTCTGTAGACTCAGCGAACCTAGAGCTCTGATACAACTTAATTGTGGGCTCCGAACCGGAAATCACGAAGTAAACTTAGCGGAAGTGATTAATTAGCAGCGGAATACGAAAAATCACTAAAATTAAAACTTTTTACGAAAAGATCTTGAAACAATAAAACTTCTTTATAAGAAACAAGATAAACAGTTTACATTTCTGCTAAATCACCTCTTGAGTAATTATATACATTTAGATACAAAGTCTCAAGATTAAAAACCAAAATCTCAGACCTAAAGACTCCTAGGACTTGAGAGTACAGAGACGACATAAGACCAACTAACTACAGGACTGGACAGTCAGTATCTCCACCTGAGATTCACTGCTGCCCCTGGTGTTGTTGCTGCTGATACTGATCACCCACATTCTGGTTCCTTCATCCTCGACGTCCACCTAAAAAGTTGAAATCTACGGGGTGAGACAATTTTAAATAATTGTCCCAGCGAGAGTTATAACTCTCCGCCATAAGCTTTGTTATAGCAATCAAAGAACAACATAGGTAGTATAAGATTTAAGACAATCATCAGCAGATTTGACATTAAATAAGCAACTTCATTAAGGAATATGAAGAACATGTATATTAATATAAACATTGTAACATCAATCATTGTGTCTCGTAGTTCAACCCTAGCAGATATGCTACACGGATGATTATGTTTTACAAACATTATTATGCCCTGCGAAGATGAGGTATACCGCTCATACTCCAACCGATCACTACTAAGTCGCATCGGTATCATACCTAGGTCATCAAAAGAGCCAGATTCTTATGACCTCATCTTCCTCAGTCAGTGTCATGATCAACATGCAGGACATCTAGTGTCTCTGCTACTATAGCTCACCAGGGAATTCTGGCACTTTGCTATTAGAGTCAGAGTGGCGTTCTGTACTCTTTTCGCCATCAAAATATCTCTTGTTTATCTCTCATCGATGCGACATTAAAGATTTCCTCGGGAGAATAGTGTTACATCTCCCCGACATAAACATATAGTGAAGGGTTGCTAGATTAAGATACATCTACATCAATTCCTACACTAGGACGTAAGGATATTCACGCCCATATTCCCCCACATACTCAAAAGTATGCGATCCAGGAGTTCCCTTAGGAAAACATGTTTCACCATCATTTAGCTTTTGACAATGATGGATCTATGATCAGGGCTCTACATGGTATGATTATACTTGATTAATTAGGTACATTTCAGTATTCCTTTAGCATCAAACATATTTCCAAGCATTTAAGTGTTTAATCATTGCTATAACAGAAGAATACTAAATGTATCAAGTTTAACTCACATCAGTTATCAGATGGATATCATTTCATCATAAGTCATCTAATCATCATGACCTTGATGTTATTCATGGCTTTTATAGCCCATTATTCTCATATGTTGTCACTTAAGCATAAGCAACATAGCATATATCATTATTCATAAAGCCTATAGTATGCTTCTAATGAATATGATATCATAACCTTTACCTGGGTATGATCATCCTCTTATAGGAACCTGCATGGTTATTTCGACTGATAATGACAAACATTTCATCTTCAGATCAGCAATTCATAAAGTAGAAATAACTGTTCAATTTCTTCATAGAACACCACGGCCGTGCCTCCTTGCACGGTCGTGCAAGGGAGAGCTACCATGGCCGTGCTTCTTAGCACGGTCATGTTGTTATCAACATACTTTGATTGATTCTAGGGTTAGGGTTTATTTACTTCAATCAGGGTAATCAAACCCTTTTAGCTTGCAAGGCATGAAGGTTCTCCACTTTATGTTTCATTCATAAGGTTTCATACTCAAAGGTATAACCTAGAATTATTCCTTTCATGACTTCACCCTAAATTAGGGTTTACTATTCTCATTACATGTTACTGCCCTAGAATTAGGGACTACTATTCACCTCTCAGTGAATTGAGCTCATGACATCATTATGTATGAAATTATCATCATTTATGCCTTCAAATTAGGTTAAGATTCATCTTTCATCATAATTAGGGTTTCCATGATCTCACCTTGATGGATCATACCCTAATCATGAACATTCATGCATGTTGAAGATATTTTACTTGACTCTTATTCACATTAGTAATCTTCTCTCTCCTCTCACAAAAAGATGATTATTACATCACTCTAGATTAGATTAGGTCAAGTCATCATTAATTAACATAAGTTAGATCATCACCATCATGTGATTAGGGTTTGTTCAGTCAAGGGGTGTTATTTACTTGAACCCTTCAAGGGCACATTGGTAATGTTCCCCATTGATCATAACATGGGTCAAACTACTAAGCACTTAGCCCCTTAATGTCTTTAGGTATCATTAGGGTTTAGATTAAACAATCATTGAACCATCTAAGCCTTCAAGGCATTAGGTATTCTTAACCTTAAAAGTCTCCAAACAGTTTCACACATCAACCTCCAAATGGTTTTAAAACTGCATGGAGAAGTTGACCGTTTGGTAACTTTGACCCTCAAACTGCATGACACTCAAGACCATTTGACCTTAAATGGTCTTGAAACCGTTTGATCATGTTGACAGTTTGGACATGGTTGACTTTGAAACCGTTTGATCAAACTGCATAAGAAAACCGCATGGGTTCAAAACCGCATGAGCTTCAAACCGCATGACCTTCAAATGGTTTTGAAACCATTTGAGCCCAAACGGTCTTGAGACCGTTTGTTCCAAATGGCTCAAAACCGCATGGACCTAAAAAGCACATCAACACTTGGAATCGATTAGGGTTTTCAATATTGAATCCCTCAATTGGTCTCATACATGTTAACCACTTATCAATTGATCCAATTAGGGTTATCCTTAACCAATTGGACACTCAATTGACCCTCAATTGATAGCGAATTAGGGTTGGAACCGATTGAACTAGGGTTTGTAATCGATTAACCATCAACATTGATCAATATGAGTCTTATTGAAGTTGAACCCATCAATTGTCATCCAATTAGACGATGACTTGGCCCAAACGGTCTTGAGATCTTTTGGACATCCTCCAAATGGTCTTGAGACTGTTTGCTCAAGGTCTCATCAGGATCTAAGTCCATTTGTTAAGGGTTGAACCCTAATAAAGTCTAAAATCAAGACTTTTGATTAATTCAATAACCTATTGTGATTGGCCCCTCAATTGATCAAATTACCTTAACCCTAGACCTCCAAACAGTCTTGGGTGATCACCAAACGGTCTTCAGACCATTTGGGTGAACCCCAAATGGTTTTGAAACCGTTTGGGCCACTCAACCCAAACTTCAACAAGATTGGTCCATCAAATCAACAATTTGAACCCGATTAGGGTTTAGGTGATTAAAGCGCCTTCAACTTGAAGATTACTTGCAATTAGATGGTGATTCTTTGTAGGTAGTTAATTCATAATGTGTCCAACAGACCCTCAAATGGTCAACCCTTGGTCAAACCCTTCAAATGGTTTTGCAAACCGCACGAGATCAAACGGTTTTGAAAATGTTTGGTCCCAAACGGTTTTGCAAACCGTTTGAACCATGGGTAAAGGACCGTTTGATAAAGTAGCCTAGGTATTCACGCCCATCATCATCTACCTTGAGACCAAGGTCAGTTCTTTACGGATTGCTTGCAAGATTGCAAGGAAAGATGGGGAAGAAGAAGAACTAGCTACTATTTGCAAGAACAAAGATATGCATAACAAAGCAAGAGGTTTAGAATTATAAAACCCACCTTAAGGTCGTTCCTAGAGCTCCAAGATTCCAAGATTCCAAGCCTTTAATGGTGTCTTGGGCTCCACAGGTCGACCAAGGGTGTTTCTCCAAGAAATGATTGGGAATAGTCGGCTAGAAAGAAGAACCAAGTAAGGATTACTAACAAACCAAACTTGCTTCATGGTTTCATCCACAAATCGAGCAAGAAGATGATCAATTCTTACCTAGAATAGGTTGGTCATATCCCTCTGCTCCAGATCTCTGCCTTCAATTGGTTTAGCAGGGGGATAAATGAAGGAAGTGAAGAAACGATCGTTTGTTTGTAAAGGAAAAGAACTTATATACTTTGGGTGGAACTTTCACATAAGGACATCTAGTTTCTTGTTTTCACATCTAGGTCCTTCTCTCCTTTAGGCACGCCCCTTCTCCTTATTTCTAAAGAAAAACTCCTTCTAAACCAAGGACTAAAGGTAAAGAAGGTCAACTTATTACTAAGGTGTGCACATATATATAAGGGTCTCCTCACTTACAACTTGGTGATTTAATTACAAAAAATATCATTCTTATTTGATTATCCAATTGAAGTGTCCTCTTCATCATTTTTACTCTAAATGATGTCAAGAGTCACAAAAGATACTCTAGAAGGTATATATTACAAGCTTTACCCCACATTTTGGGTAAATTGCACTTTACACCAAAATTAGGGTTTTAAGCACAAAGATTGCTCCACAAGCTGCATCTTGATGTCCAAGCTTGGAGAATCCATCATACTTCATCATATTTACTCATATGATGTCTCATCATCAGAGGAACATCTTAACATGTGCAATTTGCAAGTTAACCCCTTTAATTGGGTAATTTGCACATAGGTCCATGTATTACAAAACAATATTACAACACTGTTTAAAAAAGGACAGAAATAGCAATATATGTTCCTCAGGAGTTTTAATTACATACCAGGAGATAATCACAAACATATAATTACATAATTAAGCAAAACACCTAGGGTTAACTCATAACCCAGGTCAGGGATGTTACAATAGTGAGGTTGACACATTAGATGGTGGCATGGCCAATACACCAATGTGTAGTGTATTTGATACACCAGAGTGTGGTGTGGCCGATACACTTAAGTAAGGTAACAGTGTTACACCCAAGCGAGGTAAAGGTAATATAATGAAATAAGAAGAAGATGTTACAATAAAATATGATAAAAGTGATGCACCTAAGAAGGGTGAGAATGATATACCAAAGAAGGATAAGGTTCTTACCTTGATGGATGAGGGAATTAAGGGATATGATGATGCCTAATCCAATATCATATAACCCTAACTCTAGAAATTGATACACTCATAAACTGATCTCTCTTTAGTCTATATAAGTGTGATGGGTGACATATTTAGGCCGACACACCATGTGGAAGTGTGAGAAATATATTCCATGAGGTTTTGGTTGACACACCAAGTAGTGGCAAGGACAATTCGTGAAGGAAATCAAGGTATTGTTGAAAGTTCACCTGATACAACCAAAACTCCAATGGAAGATATAAAAAAAGGATATCTAGGCCGATACATTAGTTGAGAGACTTTCAATACATAATGTAATGATGATGTCAATATACAAAATGATAGGGTGGCCGATATCCTAAAAGTACACTATGACCGATATACCTCAAGAACCTCTAAAAACTGATACTACTTGCAAAGGTGTTTTGACCTACACAAACAATGGTGTAATGACCAATACAAGTAAATGAGTATAGGTCGATATAAGGGATAGTGTGGAGGCTGATACACTTTAAAGAAAGTAGGCCAACACATGAGGGATGTAATCAAATCAATACATGATGACATAATGAGATGGATGCACTTTGATAAGTGTAGGCCAATACATTCTAATGAGGATCAAGTTAATACAACAAGTCAAGTTGAAACTAGTATCCTAATAAAGATAAGAAAGGAACTTGTATTTCTCAAGTTAATGATCAATCAATGAAAATTGATGAAAGAAATTAAGTATGAATGAATACTAAGCTCCTAAATCTGAGGAGGTATGATTTAGGGTTTGGTTATTGAATATAACCCTAGAAACCCTAATCAATTGAAGAAGAGAAATCCTATCCCTAATCACAATAGGGAGTACAATTTGAAGTAACATAATGACAATATTCAATGGTTACAATAACATAGTGAAATCTTAAATCATACAAAGATAATGATTATAGCCAGATAAGGGCTATAGTGATTATAATTTAATATTTCCTAATTATGCCTAGTGACCTGGCTAAGACATGTTGTCTATAAGGTGATGTGTTATTCAATGATGAGTTCAAAGGATTGATATCATACGATAAAAATGATAGGGGAACACAGAGGTGTTCCAACTATTAAAGAATCTTAGGCAACATGGTATACCTTTCATTTTATCATATTTGCAACTTGATCACATGATTATCTGAGATACAATGGAATGAAAAGATAATAAGATAAGCTCCTAGACATAAGGAGTTATGATTTAGGGTTTGGTTTCTAGACATGAACATGAAAACCCTAATCAGTTATAAGGGAAAACCCTGACCCTAATTACGAGAGGGGTTATAATTTGAATGATTCTCTTTATGGCATGGTGATGATATTTAATTAATTTTATCATGAAATCCTAACCATGAAGGTATTGTGTGACAATGAGCATAGATATATATATGAGCTATGATGGAATTATATAATACAGTTTACATGAGCCTTGCAAGCCATGTGAAATACTTGTACAGTAAGTACGATGTTATATGGGTCTAATGACCTAGAGCTAATTGTTCCCTGGTAAGAGGGGACATAGTTTAATCATAAATTGAGTGTTTGATACCCCATAGCATGTGATCACGAAGATGTAACATTGAACAGATGAGATCCTCAATAATATGTTTAAGGGGTTAAGATCGCATGTAAATGCAATAGTCAAGTATATGGGTTTGATAACCTAGATATGGTTGTTGCCTAGTGAGAGGTGACAATGTTTAATAATGAGCCAAGGGGAATTCCAACTCCATAGTATGTGATAATAATGATGAGACATTATGTGAGTATATGACCAATATGTTTACATAAACAATGATTGTAGTACATACATAATCTAATAATGTAATACACATATACATGTACGCAAAAGTGATACCTAGTGATGATTGTTCAATCCTAGGTTGATTCCAAGAAAATGGTAAATGGTGTATATAGGGTATGGTAATAATAATTATGAGGAAAAACCCTAAATAGGTTATGTGTAAAGAACAATGGCCCTAATCTCAGGATAAGCTACTCTTACTGAGTATGCATGCTTAAAATCTTGAGACTATTTTCTCTCAGTTATTCATGTAATGATAATCTTACAAATTAATGGAATATTATAGCTTGTGAGTGCTATGAAGATGAATAATCAAAGTGAACCTTGATGAGGGAAAATGGGAAATATGAATATGTGAATATGTAGACTTGGTTATTATGAATAATGCATAGCCTTATACATTCCAATTTGTGAGAGGAAGTGCATATAGAAGGTTGGTAAGATAAATGATGCTTGTGAACCCTATGTGGTTAGGCATGAAACCTAATCTTCTTTAAGAAGACATATGGTGCATGGCATTCTCTACTTAAAAAGTAATTAATGTATTGAGTCATATTATCCCTCTATTTGTATAAAGATAACCTTGCAAGTGAGATGGATGTCATAGATAATGATTGCTATGGTTTCTATGGTGTACATATGATGTGGCACCAATGATGCTTGGCATGGGGAATGCCTATATGCTCGATAAAGCATGTTGAGATAACAATGAATCATAAGGATGATGTGATGGGTCTTATGACCTTATAAAGGCTTAGTGCCTAATTAAGGTGATATCCTCCGGTACTAAAGGAGCGATTGATATCCCATGATAATTTGTTGATGGTGATAGCCTTATGAATGGCAGTAATACAATGTTATGAGATGATAGGAATCAGTTATAGTGTAAATGATTCTATTCTCTATTGATATATTATGCCCTTTATTTTGAAGAATTTGTCTATGACTTGTGCATTATAACTTGATTGATGCCAAAAGACACTTTAATTGGTCTAAGTAATAAAGTGAAATATAATCATGTAGTTTCCCTGCCCATAGATCCATTTAGTGTTAAAACTTGTTGAATGGTGAAACGAGCACAACTCCTACGACAAACTCAGAGCGCATATTGTTGAATATGCGAGGGTGTAAGATGAGTATTTCCTTGATTCCTCCAAACCTCAGGATTGGCTTTGAGCCATTTCCTAAAAGAGTGTGGTTTAGGTCGTAGATCTAATACAAAAAGAACAGTATGGTTTTGGCCATGACTCAAACATATATAAGCATTATTGATTGAAGTTCATACCTTAAATAGAGAACATGCTATGCGTTATATCTCTATAGTGAAGAGCCTCTATACGCTAGGCTAGCTAAAATACAAATTTACTCATATGTCACTGCCACTCGCATACTGATCGAGGAAGGAGAGGTTGTGGAGTCCAACTCTTCCATAGACCTATATGGCACAGATGCTAACTTCACAGTGGTCAGTTAGAGATGAAAGTATATTCCCAACTCTGTAGGGCATAAGATTGATTGTTGAAAGATATAATCAGTCGTATAGCATATTTGTTTAAGGATCAAATATGGAAACATTGGTTGAAGCCTTGTTTGATTTTATATTGTTTAGTGTGTAACAATTATACATGTTCTTCATATTCCTTCTAAAGTAATTACTTGAAGGACAAATTTGTTTAACATAATGCAGCTTACTCTCTGTTCAAATAAAAGTATACATGTGATAATAATAGTATTGTTGGAGAGTTATATCTCTCGTTGGGACTGTTGTCTCACCCCGTGGGATCCACCACTTTTTAGGTGGATGTGTGCGTGGTAGCAGAGATCGTGTAAGCTGAATAGGACAACATTAAGAAGAAAATCTAATATTTAAGATGATATGCTATTAGTCGTGTCTTGTTGTAGATAGAAGTCCTATGTGTCGTCCATGTACTCTTAGGTCCTTTGGGGGATTTTGTGTAACAATTTTATAATCGATTTAATATTTTGGCTAGAATGTCTCAACATATTATGTTGCTTTTATATATGATTTGGTAAAGCAACATATATCTTATATCACAGGATTGTGATGGAATGACATATGTAAAGAAGTGAATCATGTTGAATACATGCATGCCCTTTTTGTAAAGAGTTTCTTAGCATTGGATCTCTTTGAAAAATGGTTAAAATTTTTAGTGATTTTTAGTATTCTGCTACTAATGGTTATTTCCACTTGGTTTTGTGTAATATCACTATTTATGTGATAACAAGTGTCACAATGCAAGAGTCTAAGAAAGAAAACTTACCCATATCTCATGGACTAAGTATTTCCAAGACCAATCATCCTAAATATTTGGAATAAAGGGACCACATGAGTAATATTCCATATGCCTCCGCAATTGGATGTATCATGAATGCAATGTAATGTACATGTCTATGTATCTCATGTGCCTTGACATGACGAGCATGTCAAGTGGATTTCAGTCAAGGTCACTGAATCACATTATGAAAAATCCTAAAGTACTTGAGAGGAACTTAGTATGAAGACTTAAGGAAGAATTGGTTGTAGAGAGTTACACAAATTCAATACTCTAAACCAAAAGGGATGATTACTGATCACAATATGGTTCTGTGTCTTTCCTCAATGGTGGTATTATCAATTGGAAGAGTTCTAAGATAGAGACAATGACTGATCCTACAAGGGAAACCAAATATGACGTTGCATTAGGATGTACAAAGGAATTTGTACGGAATAGGAAGTTTATTTGATGAACTTAGAGTTGTTTCTAGCATTTATGACATAATAATTTATTGTGACAATGATGGGTCTACTATGCTATCCAAGGAATCTATATGGCATACATATTCCAACCATATTCTTTTTTGCTTCCATCTCATATGAAAAATCATTATGTAAGGAGATGATAAGATTTACATGATACGATAGAGATCAAGTAAATTGATCCCTTGACTAAGGAATTACTACAACAGAACTGTGATGATCATGCTATGTCACTTGGTATTAGATACATGAGTGATTGTCTTTTAGTGCAAGTGGAAAACTATTGGTGTGTATTCCATAGAAGCCAATCATTAGATGATTTCTATAGGGATAATTTTTACTTTTTATTTGAATAATAATGGCAATTCCAATTTACTGATGTAAATTTAATTGTATGATATTAGTGTACACAATACATGTCCTTAGAATAACTGGTTCAAATCCATGGGACTTTAAGTACGTATCTTGAATATGACATCCTAATGGATGCTGAGAACAATATTCTCAAAACATCCCTAGTCCAATATTATTATGGATCAGACAACAATGATACCCAACAGACTAGTATGTATGGTGACTGATGACCAAGTGTCATGAATCGTAGGTATTGGATACCAAGTCACATAAGTACTTCTTAAAGAACAAGTGTATTGGACAACCTACCTTGATAATTATTAATGGGCCATTATATGATAGTCATAATCAACACTCAAATGTGAAATTGGTGTTGTGGTCTTTTGACTTGTAGTCATTATAATAGTGATGTGACAATCATCATGCTTTGACACTACCTAATGTGATATTGAAGAAGGATGTCATTAAGGTATCGATCAGGTGTGATGAGAATCATGATGCTCATTATGAGTGATGCATATGGAGTTTGTTCCTCCCATATAATGGGAGTGATATCCAAGGACTCTTGATAAGTGAGACTGAATAAATGTGTGGCCATGCTTGTGTGATTCAATATATGATACTCAACTTATATGTATATTGCTAGTCTACTTGGAGATCAAGGAACTTAGATTGAACATAACAAGGATGATGTGTCCATGCCTCTAGTTCAATTTTGATATCTATTACAAAAGGATTATACAACATGATAACATTGGTTGTTGATAGTTTAGTCTTATCTGACTAATCCTACTATTGCAATGATGTGTAGCTAGACATCTCTCATTGTTTATGGATCTTAATATTGGTTAGTGAATCCATTTCTAGTGTAGTATGGTGCCTATAGGATCATACACACAAGGATATCTTGAAGAAAGGCTAAATTGGACCTTACTAAAATTGTTACAATAAATCACAGGACCTAAAAGTAAGTTTTGAGGACATGAATAAAACATGGATTAAAACTTAATAAATAAATTTCCATAAGTCAGGAAATCTACATCCTAGCCAAATAGGATTAAGAAACCCTATCTCTCCACTCATATATATATGATATGAGAGGAGGCATTTAAGGAACACACTCAAATCTTCTCATTGTTTCCTCTAAATTTTTAGAAACCCTAAGAGAAACTTAGAGAGAGAAATAGGGGAAGGTAGAGACTAGCAATTCCGTCCATCTTTGAGCACTTGTGTGGATACTGTGGAGATGAGTTCACACAAAGAACTCATTCTAGACAAAGATTTTCACCAATGGAATGAAAATTAAGGGATGACGGAATGATACAATCAACCACATGTGTGGATGGAGGAATAATGTGATCTAATGGACACACAAAACTGAGGAAAAGATCTTTAAGGAGAGATGACACCATCCACCACAGATAGCATGCAAATCTAGGTAAAAGTATCTAGGGCAGAATGGCACAATCCGCCTCACATGTTCACTGTAGAATAGTGCAATCCACCAAAGATGACTTTGGAATCAGATATGGGGTCAAAACAGACACCTATTTGATCTTGGGACCTATTCAAATCACCAGGCGATTGCCACATTCCTATACTGACAACCACCAGTTGGATGTCAAAAATTAGCCGTAGAAAAAATAGTTTTATGTAAATATCTTGAGGCTACTTTTAGAGTGCTAGATAGACCAGAAAGGAGTTCTGATTGATGATCTAGTGAAACTTGTGGGAGACGTATATTGGAAGGTTCATTTCTATACCAAGAATTACAAGTTATTTTGTTGGAAGCTCTTCCATGATAAGGTATTAACTTGTAAACCATTATTTGATAAATTTGCATTAGATGGATCATGCTCAAAGGATACTTGGATTTTTTTTGTTCTTCTACATTTTCAACTCTTGGTGATCCTACAATAACTTGGACATTACACTCCAAATAAACCAGGGCAAGCATCTAACTATAATACAATCAATTTTGATATAGATTATCTGCAATCATGATTTCTTACAAGGCATTTAGAAGTGATTTTCCCAACACTATTAGTAATTACATGTTTATTTATTTGAGGTGATTTATATGTGGACTAAATAGTATAGTAGAATATAACTCAAATCTTTTAGTACACTGTCAGTTGTTGACTGATATTTACTAGAGCATTCATATCTCTCTGGTTTACTTCAATTTTTAAAATTCTCTATCAAAACATGTTTATCTGTCTTGGTGGGAGATTTCCTTTCGCAAGGAATTCTTAGTCTCATGTAGAATGTTCTTTTAGGTTTAATGGAAGAAAAAGAATGGTTCAGATGATGATAAATGAATTAATTATAATATTGATAAGTCTAGAGTGTCCTCATAGTCTCACTTTCTTGAGTGTTGGTTGGGTATATTATTCAATATATATATGATGAATTATTTACTATATCTTGTAGTCATAAAGGGGAACTAATAATGTTGTACCTTCTTGTATGTCACACACATATTATGATCATTATCAATTCTTTCACTATTGGATCTTCTTATTAAGTATGATGTTTTTCTAACCCAATATTCTTTCATGATGTTATGTGGAATTCTTTATTGGTTTGCCTAGTTAGTGGAATATATTCTAGGTCATATATTTATGTCAAAAGGAGCTACACCCAGACAATCTAGAAAGATATCCAATGTAATTAATATTCTATTTGTATCTTTATAGTCAAGTATTTAAAATACATGATTCTTTTGAGAGTTAAATCTATGATATAATGTATTAACCTTATATGGGGGTTGCGGGGGAAAGCGGGAGAGACTTGGGTGATCAGGGGGGAACGAGCGAAACCCTATACGGTGACGGGGGATCACGTTGCCAAGACAAAATAGTAGGAGCACGAGGGAAGTTAGCACGATCAGCGATGTAGATCAAGATCCCACATGTGGGTTTAAGCCTAACATATAAGGGCATGCAGGGCACATACCAGGAAGAGGATGACAGTGATACAACCATGCTGGACACCGATACTCAGCGACAGAACCAGGAGATAGCCTACGTCAATGATGGCAATCCTTTACTGCCAGAGGGACACACGGTGACACAGACAAAAATGTTCAAGTAGGCCATCACATGGGCAACCAGAGGCGGCAGCTCCAACCCGGTATTCATCGACGATGAGCCAGAAGAACTGATTAACCCTGAAGATATTGAACTTATCTATGACAAAGGGATCCCAGAGATATATGTAGCCCCGGAAGCAGAAGAGATCATGAGTAAACCTTTCAAGCATGTTGTTATAGTCAAGTTAGTTGATAGGCACGCTGGTTTCCTAACAATGGCAGATACACTGAAACTATTGTGGAAATCATCAGGCAGATTTGAACTGTAACATCCCTGACCTGGGTTATGAATTAACCCTAGATTGTTTTTCTTAATAAGGTTAAGTAGATTCTTAATCTTATCTTGGGAAAAGTAATTAGGCCTCATAAGAAACTTATGTTTCAATTTTGGTCCTGTTTGAGCAATGTTGAAGCAATGTTTGCTTATTTTGGACCAAAGTACAAATTACCCAAGTTGAGGGGTTAAATTGCAAATGTTGCATGGTAAGATGTTCCTCTGATGTTGAGACATCATAAGAATGAATATGATGTAGTGGTATGGCTTTCACAAGCTTGGGCACCAAGATTAAGCTTGTAAAGCAGTGTTGTGCATTAAAACCTAGTTTTGGTAAAAAGTGCAATTTACCCAAAACCTAGGGTTCAATATGCAAATTACCACTTCAATAAGGTCCCTAATGTTTCTTGGAATCATGTAGAGCAAATAAAATGAGATGGGTGCCTCATTTGAATTAAGTTGGAGGAGAGAGAATCTTGATATTAAAATAATCAAGATTAATGCCTAATTGAAACCCTAATTTGATTTAGGGCAAAAATGAATAAAAATAATTGAAGGGCTTTCAACCAAAATGTTTTGGTTTGATTTTGAATAAGGATGAACGTTCCTTTTCCAAGATAAGAAACGAAAATATCCTAAGTAGGTGAAATTCCACTCACCTTATTATAAGAAAAAGAAAACCCACTCACATATGGATATTAATATAATAAGCATTAAGGTGCTTAATTTGATTTTCTTTAAATCAAGGATAATGAAGGATAATTAAAGGCAAAGGAAGGTGCCTCGTATCTATGGAGTTGAGGGGGAAGAGGCGGCCAAGTTATTTTTGGAATTTAATGCATTTTAATAATGCATTTTCTCTCTCATCAATTTCCTTATAAAAGTGCCTTTTTCAAGCCAAATGAAAGGCTATTTCGGATTTTCTTCTTTCCTTTGCTTGCAAAACCGACCAAGGAGCTAGGGAGGAGCGGGAGGACGCCTCCCAACCTGTTGGTAAGCTCTGGACCTTCGTTCTCCTTGATTCCATGGTGGAAATCAAAAATAAATTATGGATTCCTTCTTATTTCGATCTCCTCTTCAACCCTAGCCAACTTTTGCAATCAAAAGCTTGAGGACGAGCCTAGGGGGAGTTGCTAGAGCTTCATCCACCATTAATGGCATGAGCGTGGAGCTTTGGAGCTCAATTGGAGGCGGATTTTATAACTCAAACCCTTAAACATTGCTATTGCATCAATTCTCTATGCTTTGTTGATTGATTTCTTCAATTTGATACACTCTTGTTTCTTTGCTGCAACTTCCATCAAGAATGGTTGCTGTTCTTGGTTGTTCGAAGGAAGGGGATGATTACATCATCCTAGATGCTTATTCAAAGAAAATTACCAAGCAAAACCGTTTTGATAGCTACTCCAAATTGTTTTAATTTGATTGGCTATGCGGTTTCAGCAAACCGTTTAAGGGCAAACGGTTTGAAACCGTTTATGAGCAAACGGTCTCAATACCGTTTGAGATGGTTGACCAAGCGTTGACCGTTTGGGAATTTTGTTCCTAATTATGTAGGAAGATAACCCTCCAAATTTGAGGGATTAATTCCAAAGGAATCGATAGTTGAAGGCCAATCAATTAGGCAATCGGATTGAATTATGTGCTGATTTTCAACCTGATTAACTTGACCTGGTTGAGCAAACGGTTTCAAGACCGTTTGAGATGGTTGACCAAGCGTTGACCGTTTGGGATTCCTGTTCATAATTATTTTTATTAATAACCCTCCAAATTTGAGGGATTAACTCCAAAGGAATCGTGAGTTAAAGCCTAATCAATTAGGGAAACCTAATTGGATTAAGTGCTGATTTTCAATCTGATTTAATTGAACGTTTTGGGAAAACGGTCTCAAGACCGTTTGAGTGCGTTGACCAAGCGTTGACCGTTTGGGATTACTGTTCCTAATGATGTTGGTTAATGACCCTCCACATTTGAGGGGTTAACTAAAAAGGGATCATGAGTTGAAGGCTAATGAATTAGGCAAACCCTAATTGAAAATAGTGCTGAAATTCCAATGAGTTAAGTTGAGATTTTGGGTTGATTAGCCCAAACGGTCTCAAGACCGTTTAGGGATCACCCAAACGGTCTCAAGACCGTTTGGGGATCACCCCAAGACCGTTTGGAGGTCTGGGGTCAAGTATAGTTGACCAATTGAAGGTCCAAAGGTACCAAATCATACTGCAACTAAATGATGATTTGTTGATCAACTCGATAGACCAATCCATGATGATTTTTCACTAAAGTCCAAAGGTTGGATGGGCAAACGGTCTCAAGACCGTTTGGAGCTCATCCAAACAGTCTCAAGACCGTTTGGTGGTTACCCAAGACCGTTTGGAGGTCTAGGGTTGAGTATAGTTCAGTGGTTGAAGGTCTAAAGATATCAAGTTGATCTGCAATAGATTGCTGATTTGGTGAGCACTTCAATGAACCAAACCCTAATTAGATTGCTTGGATTGGAGTGATATGATGGGCAAACGGTCTCAAGACCGTTTGGATCTCATCCAAACGGTCACAAGACCGTTTGGTGGTCACCCAAGACCGTTTTGAGGTCTAGGGTTGAGTATAGTTAGGTGTTTGAAGGTCTAAAGGTACCAAGCTGTTATACAATGCAATGCTGATTTGGTGATCAATCCAATGATCCAAACCTTAATTGGATGGCTTGGATTTGAGTGATATGATGGGAAAACGGTCTCAAGACCGTTTGGAGGTCATCCAAACGACCTCAAGACCGTTTGGGGTCAGGTCATACCCAACTTGGATGATGGTTCAATGGTTTCAAAGCAACTAGTCTTACATTGATTAGTGTTGTTGAATCATCGATTCCAAACCCTAATTCAATTGAATCAAACCCTAATTGATGACCAATTGAGGGTTAATTAAGGGTCAAATAATTTGAAGGTTGACCTATTTAAACTCAATTGAATTATGGGTATAGGTCCAATTGATGATTGGTTCCATGAATTCAATGATTGAAGGAATCAACATTGAAAACCCTAATTCAATTGGATACCTTATGTCATTGAAGGTCCAATGGATCAAACCTTTTTGAAAACCTAATGTGATTAGGTGGGAGATACCTTTAATGGTACTAGTCATTAATGCATAACAAATGCATGGATCCAATACATGATGTAAACCCTAATTGAGGCCGATTTCATGTATAACCCTATTAAGAGGTTGCCTACATGTGAAATCACTAATTAGGATGAATAGTAAACCCTAGTTCCTTTGGATACCTTATGTAATGGAGGTCCAATGTGATGATGAATGTACTATTGATCCAATGATGGTTAGTAATGATAACCAATGAAGGAACAAAGGTTAAAACCCTAATAGTACCTAAGTGATTAGTGTCAATTAAGGGATGAACCCTAATTGCTGATAAGATCAATGACTTGGTACACTATGTAAATCATAGTTGTATGTACTTGATTGAAGGGTTGATATGACCTAATCAAGTTGAGATGATGATAGCATGAATTCATATATGAATATAATTCATGTGGTGATTAAGGGCATGATCCTTAAAGTAGAGAGATCATGAAACCCTAATCATGAACATAAACCCTAATCGTCAGGGTTATTGAGTTGAAACCCTAGTTGAGGGTGTATCATTGTGATTGTTTATAGGTAACTTTATAATAAAGCCATGCCTTAAACTAAGATAAGTCCATATCATGTGAGATAGCTGGACAATTCTAATGTGTGGCCTATGCATTATATGCTAAGGGTGAGTATTTTGTGATGGAATGTATTAAGAGGGGAAATACCTTAATACAAGACAAAGTTGGTTAACTCAAGAGGGTCTGAATTAATGAGAAATGGGGAACCCTTACCCTAATTTGGGGAAAAGGGAATGATAAGCCCTAATTGATGGTAAACCCTAACCCTGGTAAGGGAATAGTGGTGTTACCCTATATTGCATGATGTGTTGTGAACTTGATAAGTCTATTATCATGTGTGACAATCATGCAGGTCTCATGAGTTGATGATCATAGCCAGGTATGAGCTATGATGTTTATTTGATAAGAATTGATTGGCCATATGTGCCATTATGTTTTTGTTACTGAGAAAGAAGTAACAAGATGAGTTGGGCTTGTAAGCCTTTGTTTTAAGTTGTTGCCTAGTGAGAGGTGACAAGATGCGAATGGCCTTGTGCGCCATGTGAATAAAGTTGTTGCCTAGTGAGAGGTGACAAGATGTGAATGGTTTTGTGAGCCATGTGAATAAAGTTGTTGCCTAGTGAAAGGTGACAAGATGTACAATGTTCTGATGAGCTATGTGTGATGGAAATCCAAATCCTGGTAAAGGATTAAGGGTAATACCCTTGAATTATTAATACATTGTTTTTGCATGGTATTGATAGATAATTGATGTACTGCTATTATATGTGCTAACCATGCAGGTATTATGAGATGATGAGCATAGCCAGGTATGAGCTATGATGTATTATTAGTTTGAATTGTTAATTGGGCCTTGTGTGCCATAATATACCTTGTGCCTGGTAAGAGGTGGCAAGAGAGTTAATGTGCATCAAGTGCCATGATGGATGCTTGTGTAGCAAGTATCATACTTACCTTGGTCAAATGACCTAAAGGTGTTAGTTACCTGAGAAAGAGGTAACAATGTTCAAGTGATGAACAAAGGGTTTGAATACCCAGGATTTCATGGTTATGGTATTGAAATTGTGAAAGGATGAGAAAAACCCAGTGATGAAGTGAGGGATTAAGATCCCAACACTTATGAAAAGAGTATGGCTACGGGCCATGACTCCACATTGAAAATGCCAGGCTTTAGATATATGATCTAAGCTTGAAGAAAGTTAATGCAGTGGTAATGATTCTGTTGTTTGAATAGATGTTATACATGTTCTTCCTATTCATTAAAGGATAAGTGACATGTTGATTTTATCAAGTTACAGTTGCAATGCTTTTGATATAGAATAATGATTTAATCTGTTAGACATTAAAATATCTGCTGTCAAATAAATATGATTTCCCTATTCATATTCATCTTCTCAAGTTGCAATAATAATGTTTATGGTGGAGAGTTATATCTCTCACTGGGGCAATTTTTATAATTGTCTCACCCCCGTGGGAACCACATTTTTAGGTGGATGAGGTGAAGGACATCAGCAGTAGAAGGGACAGCAGTAAAGTCTTAGGTGGAGACATTGACTGTCATGTCATGTTCAGATGTATATAGAAGTCCTATGTGTCGTATCTGTACTCTCAGGTCCTTGGAGTAGTAGTTAATGATTTCGAGATTTTGGCTTAGTGCCTCGAGGGTTTTATACTACCTGTGTATAGTTAAGACAGAGTAGTTAATGTTTGTATTCCTCGAGAAGCAAAAGTACATGAGATGTATATATATGAACCAAGATGTAAAGTTTTACTTTGGTTCTGAATGAAAGAGTTTTCCTATGAATAGATCCCTTTGCAAAAAGTTTTAATTTTTAGTGATTTTCTCTAATCCCCTGCTTGATGAACGCTTCCGCATTAGTTAATCTTGTTTTCACGAGACGGTCGTCACAATTTAGTGGTATCAGAGCTCTAGGTTCGCTGAGTCTACAGAGACATAGGACTAAGTTGTTGAGTCTGTGTTAGTGTCCTCCAGTATACCCTATAATGATTTCTGCTTGTGTAGAAAAAGGGTAAAGTTTAAAATGACTGGAGAACACAAGAAACACATTGCTGAGGGCAATGTTGCTGCACCAAGAAGAGGTGCAAGGGATCAGACGAGAATAGTATGAGTGCCTGAGAATCCCCATTAAGACCTGATCAGGATAGAGAATCCTATGATCATGCTCTTGTTGGGCAGATTAGGGCAACAATAATGCATATAGGGGACTGGATACTAGCTTTACAATCTAGGTTATCAGTCCTTAATACAGAAAGTTTGAGTTTTAAAAGAGTTCCTAAATGACTTAGTCATGTTGGAACAAGGGAAAATCATGTGTGTATAATGATATGAAAAGCAAGGAATATGATAGCATGTAAGTGCATACTACTTGATCTCAGTATTTGTAAACCCTGGCCAGGTATACAACTATTGATGATAAAGTGGGTATGGAAACTCTTAGATTGTTGTCTTTTTGATTGCTCTGATCAAGTAGTCATTCTGAGACAATCTAATGAGTATCATGAAATAAGAAATATGGAATCAATAAAGGAAGATGCTTTGTGCAATTCCAATAAAGGAAGATGCTTTGTGCAATTCCAATAAAGGAATATGCTTTGTGCAATTCCAATAAAGGAAGATGCTTTGTGCAATTCCAACCCTAAACAAAAAGGGAAGAGCTATGTGTCATTCCCAATCAAAAAGGGAAAGCTATGTGTCATCCCCAACAAAAAGGGAAGAGCTATGTGTCATTCCCAATCAAAAAGGGAAGAGCTATGTGTCATTCCCAATCAAAAAGGGAAGAGCTATGTGTCATTCCCAATCAAAAAGGGAAGAGCTATGTGTCATTCCCAAACAAAAAGGGAAGAGCTATGTGTCATTCCCAATCAAAAAGGGAAGAGCTATGTGTCATTCCCAATCAAAAAGGTAAGAGCTATGTGTCATTCCCAATCAAAAAGGGAAGGGCTATGTGTCATTCCCAATCAAAAAGGGAAGAGCTATGTGTCATTCCCAATCAAAAAGGGAAAGATATGTGTCATCCCCAACAAAAAGGGAAGAGCTATGTGTCATTCCCAATCAAAAAGGGAAAGCTATGTGTCATCCCCAACAAAAAGGGAAGAGCTATGTGTCATTCCCAATCAAAAAGGGAAAGCTATGTGTCATCCCCAACAAAAAGGGAAGAGCTATGTGTCATTCCCAATCAAAAAGGGAAGAGCTATGTGTCATTCCCAATCAAAAAGGGAAAGCTATGTGTCATCCCCAACAAAAAGGGAAGAGCTATGTGTCATTCCCAATAAAAAAGGGAAAGCTATGTGTCATCCCCAACAAAAAGGGAAGAGCTATGTGTCATTCCCAATCAAAACGATAAGAGCTATGTGTCATTCCCAATCAAAAAGGGAAAGCTATGTGTCATCCCCAACAAAAAGGGAAGAGCTATGTGTCATTCCCAATCAAAAAGGGAAGAGCTATGTGTCATTCCCAATCAAAAAGGGAAAGCTATGTGTCATCCCCAACAAAAAGGGAAGAGCTATTTGTCATTCCCAATCAAAAAGGGAAAGCTATGTGTCATCCCCAACAAAAAGGGAAGAGCTATGTGTCATTCCCAATCAAAAAGGGAAGAGCTATGTGTCATTCCCAATCAAAAAGGGAAAGCTATGTGTCATCCCCAACAAAAAGGGAAGAGCTATGTGTCATTCCCAATCAAAAAGGGAAAAGCTATGTGGCATTTCCAACTAATAAGAAGAACTATGTGAACAATCCCAATTACATAGAGTTTGTTAAAGGATTACTGAGTAAATTATCTTTGTTAGATATATATGTTGTTCCTTTTGATAAATATTCTTGGGTGATGATAGAAGTATGTTCTTTTATGCTTCTTCTTTCCAATAATATGGACATCATATGTTAGGGGTTTATGCTCTGCATATTGGTAAGGTTGAATTAGTGAAAGGAGCCTTGTGTGGAATTACAGAATTCATGATATCTCCATGATATTAAGATGATATGTGGAGACTTGAGGGCATGATTAATGAATAATCTGTTCCTCCTTTTCCTGGGATTTCGGGGACGAAATCCTTGTTAGGGGTTTATAATTTGTAACATCCCTGACCTGGGTTATGAATTAACCCTAGATTGTTTTGCTTAATAAGGTTAAGCAGATTCTTAATCTTATCTTGGGAAAAGTAATTAGGCCTCATAAGAAACTTATGTTTCAATTTTGGTCCTGTTTGAGCAATGTTGAAGCAATGTTTGCTTATTTTGGACCAAAGTACAAATTACCCAAGTTGAGGGGTTAAATTGCAAATGTTGCATGGTAAGATGTTCCTATGATGTTGAGACATCATAAGAATGAATAGGATGTAGTGGTATGGCTTTCACAAGCTTGGGCACCAAGATTAAGCTTGTAAAGCAGTGTTGTGCATTAAAACCTAGTTTTGGTAAAAAGTGCAATTTACCCAAAACCTAGGGTTCAATATGAAAATTACCACTTCAATAAGGTCCCTACTATTTCTTGGAATCATGTAGAGCAAATAAAATGAGATGGGTGCCTCATTTGAATTAAGTTGGAGGAGAGAGAATCTTGATATTAAAATAATCAAGATTAATGCCTAATTGAAACCCTAATTTGATTTAGGGCAAAAATGAATAAAAATAATTGAAGGGCTTTCAACCAAAATGTTTTGGGTTGATTTTGAATAAGGATGAACGTTCCTTTGCCAAGATAAGGAACGAAAATATCCTAAGTAGGTGAAATTCCACTCACCTTATTATAAGAAAAAGAAAACCCACTCACATATGGATATTAATATAATAAGCATTAAGGTGCTTAATTTGATTTTCTTTAAATCAAGGATAATGAAGGAGAATTAAAGAAAAAGGAAGGTTCCTCGTATCTATGGAGTTGAGGGGGAAGAGGCGGCCAAGTTATTTTTGGAATTTAATGCATTTTAATAATGCATTTTCTCTCTCATCAATTTCCTTATAAAAGTGCCTTTTTCAAGCCAAATGAAAGGCTATTTCGGATTTTCTTCTTTCCTTTGCTTGCAAAACCGACCAAGGAGCTAGGGAGGAGCAGGAGGACGCCTCCCAACCTGTTGGTAAGATCTGGACCTTCGTTCTCCTTGATTCCATGGTGGAAATCAAAAATAAATTATGGATTCCTTCTTATTTCGATCTCCTCTTCAACCCTAGCCAACTTTTGCAATCAAAAGCTTGAGGACGAGCCTAGGGGGAGTTGCTAGAGCTTCATCCACCATTAATGGCATGATCTTGGAGCTTTGGAGCTCAATTGGAGGCGGGTTTTATAACTCAAACCCTTAAACATTGCTATTGCATCAATTCTCTATGCTTTGTTGATTGATTTCTTCAATTTGATACACTCTTGTTTCTTTGCTGCAATTTCCATCAAGAACGGTTGCTGTTCTTGGTTGTTCGAAGGAAGGGGATGATGAAATCATCCTAGATGCTTATCCAAAGAAAATTACCAAGCAAAACCGTTTTGATAGCTACTCCAAATTTTTTTAATTTGATTGGCTATGCGGTTTTAGCAAACCGTTTAAGGGCAAACGGTTTGAAACCGTTTGGGAGCAAACGGTCTCAAGACCGTTTGAGATGGTTGACCAAGCGCTTACTGTTTGGGAATTTTGTTCCTAATTATGTAGGCTGATAACCATACAAATTTTAGGGATTAAATCCAAAGGAATCGAGAGGTGAAGGCCAATCAATTAGGCAATCGGATTGAATTATGTGCTGATTTTCAACCTGATTAACTTGACCTGGTTGAGAAAACGGTTTGAAGACCGTTTGATATGGTTGACCAAGCGTTGACCGTTTGGGATTCCTGTTCATAATTATGTTTATTAATAACCCTCCAAATTTGAGGGATTAACTCCAAAGGAATCGTGAGTTGAAGCCTAATCAATTAGGGAAACCTAATTGGATTAAGTGCTGATTTTCAATCTGATTTAATTGAACGTTTTGGGAAAACGGTCTCAAGACCGTTTGAGTGCGTTGACAAAGCGTTGACCGTTTAGGATTACTGTTCCTAATGATGTTGGTTAATGACCCTCCAAATTTGAGGGGTTAACTCAAAAGGTATCATGAGTTGAAGGCTAATCAATTAGGCAAACCCTAATTGAAAATAGTGCTGAAATTCCAATGAGTTAAGTTGCGATTTTGGGTTGATTAGCCCAAACGGTCTCAAGACCGTTTGGGGATCACCCAAACGGTCTCAAGACCGTTTGGGGATCACCTTAAGACCGTTTGGAGGTCTGGGGTCAAGTATAGTTGACCAATTGAAGGTCCAAAGGTACCAAATCATACTGCAACTAAATGATGATTTGTTGATCAACTCGATAGACCAATCCATGATGATTTTTCACTAAAGTCCAAAGGTTGGATGGGCAAACGGTCTCAAGACCGTTTGAAGCTCATCCAAACGGTCTCAAGACCGTTTGGTGGTTACCCAAGACCGTTTGGAGGTCTAGGGTTGAGTATAGTTTAGTGGTTGAAGGTCTAAAGATATCAAGTTGATCTGCAATAGATTGCTGATTTGGTGAGCACTTCAATGAACCAAACCCTAATTAGATTGCTTGGATTGGAGTTATATGATGGGCAAACGGTCTCAAGACCGTTTGGTGGTCACCAAAGACCGTTTGGAGGTCTAGGGTTGAGTATGGTTAGGTGTTTGAAGGTCTAAAGGTACCAAGCTGTTATACAATGCAATGCTGATTTGGTGATCAATCCAATGATCCAAACCTTAATTGGATGGCTTGGATTTGAGTGATATGATGGGAAAACGGTCTCAAGACCGTTTGGAGGTCATCCAAACGACCTCAAGACCGTTTGGGGTCAGGTCATACCCAACTTGGATGATGGTTCAATGGTTTCAAAGCAACTAGTCTTACATTGATTAGTGTTGTTGAATCATCGATTCCAAACCCTAATTCAATTGAATCAAACCCTAATTGATGACCAATTGAGGGTTAATTAAGGGTCAAATAATTTGAAGGTTGACCTATTTAAACTCAATTGAAGTATGGGTATAGGTCCAATTGATGATTGGTTCCATGAATTCAATGATTGAAGGAATCAACATTGAAAACCCTAATTCAATTGGATACCTTATGTCATTGAAGGTCCAATGGATCAAACCTTTTTGAAAACCTAATGTGATTAGGTGGGAGATACCTTTAATGGTACTAGTCATTAATGCATAACAAATGCATGGATCCAATACATGATGTAAACCCTAATTGAGGCCGATTTCATGTATAACCCTATTAAGAGGTTGCCTACATGTGAAATCACTAATTAGGATGAATAGTAAACCCTAATTCCTTTGGATACCTTATGTAATGGAGGTCCAATGTGATGATGAATGTAATATTGATCCAATGATGGTTAGTAATGATAACCAATGAAGGAACAAAGGTTAAAATCCTAATAGTACCTAAGTGATTAGTGTCAATTAAGGGATGAACCCTAATTGCTGATAAGATCAATGACTTGGTACACTATGTAAATCATAGTTGTATGTACTTGATTGAAGGGTTGATATGACCTAATCAAGTTGAGATGATGATAGTATGAATTCATATATGAATATAATTCATGTGTTGATTAAGGGCATGATCCTTAAAGTAGAGAGATCATGAAACCCTAATCATGAACATAAACCCTAATCGTCAGGGTTATTGAGTTGAAACCCTAGTTGAGGGTGTATCATTGTGATTGTTTATAGGTAACTTTATAATAAAGCCATGCCTTAAACTAAGATAAGTCCATATCATGTGAGATAGCTGGACAATTCTAATGTGTGACCTATGCATTATATGCTAAGGGTGAGTATTTTGTGATGGAATGTATTAAGAGGGGAAATACCTTAATACAAGACAAAGTTGGTTAACTCAAGAGGGTCTGAATTAATGAGAAATGGGGAACCCTAACCCTAATTTGGGGAAAGGGAATGATAAGCCCTAATTGATGGTAAACCCTAACCCTGGTAAGGGAATAGTGGTGTTACCCTATATTGCATGATGTGTTGTGAACTTGATAAGTCTATTATCATGTGTGACAATCATGCAGGTCTCATGAGTTGATGATCATAGCCAGGTATGAGATATGATGTTTATTTGATAAGAATTGATTGGCCATATGTGCCATTATGTTTTTGTTACTGAGAAAGAAGTAACAAGATGAGTTGGGCTTGTAAGCCTTTATTTTAAGTTGTTGCCTAGTGAGAGGTGACAAGATGTGAATGGCCTTGTGCGCCATGTGAATAAAGTTGTTGCCTAGTGAAAGGTGACAAGATGTGAATGGTTTTGTGAGCCATGTGAATAAAGTTGTTGCCTAGTGAAAGGTGACAAGATGTACAGTGTTCTGATGAGCTATGTGTGATGGAAATCCAAATCCTGGTAAAGGATTAAGGGTAATACCCTTGAATTATTAATACATTGTTTTCTCATGGTATTGATAGATAATTGATGTACTGCTATTATATGTGCTAACCATGCAGGTATTATGAGATGATGAGCATAGCTAGGTATGAGCTATGATGTATTATTAGTTTGAATTGTTAATTGGGCCTTGTGTGCCATAATATACCTTGTGCCTGGTAAGAGGTGGCAAGAGAGTTAATGTGCATCAAGTGCCATGATGGATGCTTGTGTAGCAAGTATAATACTTACCTTGGTCAAATGACCTAAAGGTGTTAGTTACCTGAGAAAGAGGTAACAATGCTCAAGTGATGAACAAAGGGTTTGAATACCCAGGATTTCATGGTTATGGTATTGAAATTGTGAAAGGATGAGAAAAACCCAGTGATGAAGTGAGGGATTAAGATCCCAACACTTATGAAAAGAGTATGGCTACGGGCCATGACTCCACATTGAAAATTCCAAGCTTTAGATATATGATCTAAGCTTGAAGAAAGTTAATGCAGTGGTAATGATTCTGTTGTTTGAATAGATGTTATACATGTTCTTCCTATTCATTAAAGGATAAGTGACATGTTGATTCTATCAAGTTACAGTTGCAATGCTTTTGATATAGAATAATGATTTAATCTGTTAGACATTAAAATATCTGCTGTCAAATAAATATGATTTCCCTATTCATATTCATCTTCTCAAGTTGCAATAATAATGTTTCTGGCGGAGTGTTATATCTCTCGCTGGGGCAATTTTTATAATTGTCTCACCCCCGTGGGAACCACATTTTTAGGTGGATGCGGACGAGGAGACAGGAATCCTTCAGGAGGTGAAGGACATCAGCAGTAGCAGGGACAGCAGTATAGTCTCAGGTGGAGACATTGACTGTCATGTCATGTTCAGATGTATATAGAAGTCCTATGTGTCGTCTCTGTACTCTCAGGTCCTTGGAGTAGTAGTTAATGATTTCAAGATTTTGGCTTAGTGCCTCGAGGGTTTTATACTACCTGTGTACAGTTAAGACAGAGTAGTTAATGTTTGTATTCCTCGAGAAGCAAAAGTACATGAGATGTATATATATGAACCAAGATGTAAAGTTTTACTTTGGTTCTGAATGAAAGAGTTTTCCTATGAATAGATCCCTTTGCAAAAAGTTTTAATTTTTAGTGATTTTCGCTAATCCGCTGCTTGATGAACGCTTCCACATTAGTTAATCTTGTTTTCGCGAGACGGTCGTCACATGAACTATATGAATTGGCATAGCAATATTATGTAGTTCAATTCTACAGCCACAGGGACCAGGAGGATGTCCTTACCAAAGGGACATGGTCCTTGTTCAGAAGTTGTTTAATGGTGTGGCCTTGGGATGGCTATTTTGAACCCTGTAAGGGGTTACTGGATCAGATAGCAACCCGGGTTTGAGTCATCAGACTGTCGATACACTACTATAACAAGGAGATGTTTGAGCACATAGGGAAGGCAATGGGTTATTTGGTCTGTGTAGATGATCATTCGCTCAACCGCACACACAGTCATTTTGCTCGCCTTGCTGTGGAGATTGACACATCAAAGCCGGTGCACCTGGCCATCATCATCAATGCAAGGGAGTACAAGATTGAGTACGAATCTCTACCAAATATGTGCCTAAAGTGCGGAAAACTAGGACATGACCAAGAAGAGTGTGATGGATCTGGTAACACGGTGGCACCACCAAACTGAGTACCTACGGCCGACGATCTTGGAGTGCGGTGGGTCGAGGAAGAAGAAAAGTGGCAGGTATACTATGGGAAAACCATTCGTACTCGGAGACCACAGAGAAGAAACCAAGAAGAACCCTTTTTCTGAGAAGCAAGCTAACAAGTTTCAATCACTGGAGGAGGAAGAACCTGAAGCGAGCAATGAAAGTTGCGCGGGGGAGGGACAAGAACAAATGCCTCAGCAAAACTAGGAGTACCCTAGGGGGGCGAAGGTGTGGAGAAAGAAACAACACCACAATGAAGACCCTGATGTATCAGCTAGCAAAGAACCATTGGTGGAGGCTACAGAGGTTGACGCTTCAGATAGGGAGGCCAATAAGAAGACTATTGAGAACGGCACACACTATTGTCATGCCTATAGGTTATGAGGTGATACAAGATAGACCGACGACAAATCCTACAGATCAACAAGGGACGCCGACAGTGGCTCTACTAGACAAAGTAGAAGGGCACAAGCCTAATGGAAGCAACATTGATGGTGTTGGATCTGAAAGAAAGGAAAAAGAAAAGAAGGGGTCGCAGGGTGCAAACAGCCCCCAGAAATCCCAAAATTGTATTACGAGAAGCAAAGCTAGACGAGGAGGTGATGTTCAAGAGGGGATTGTAGGGTCCCAACTCAACTAATTTGTTGTCCTTATGATTAATTCGCTAGCCTAGAACATCAGAGGTGCCAGTAAGAAGATCGCTCGGCTCTCTTTGAAAAATCTTGTTGTCCAACATAAGATTCAGGTCATTTCCATCTCTGAACCTCGCATATCAGGGGAACAGGCTCAAGAGGTAATTCGGGACATGGGTTTCTCAAGCTCCCATTGTGTGGAGGCACACAGGTTTTTTGGTGGTATTTGGGTTCTTTGGAATGAGGCACAATGCAATGTTAGGATCATTCAAAGCCATAAATATTATATTCATTGATGCATAAATGAGGAAGTCTATTATACATTTATCTATGCATCACCAAACCCGAGTGGTAGACCAATCCTATCGGACCATCTCTTTCAACTAAGCAAAATAATAAAAAAGCCTTGGATTACAATGGGAGATTTTAGCTGTATGCTGAATCCTACAGAGAAAATAGGTGGTAAAAGGTTTATTCTTTCTTAGGCATCATGTTTCCACAATGCTTTGATGCAGGCAGGTCTTACTGATATAGGTTGTTTGGGCTTAAAGTTCACATATAGAAAGAGTCTACTTCATGAGCGCTTGGATAGAGCAGTTGCTAACTCTGAATGGTTGCGACTGTATCTGAGTTTCAGCTGTGTCACTCTCCCAAGAGTTGGTTCTGATCACAATCCTATTGCTATCATTAATAGCCGTACATGAACCCACACGAGCCACTTCAAATCAAAAGCCTCTTGGAAAGCACGCACTGAGTTTTCCGACCTGCTGGAAATGATGTGGGACAATTCCTTGGAGTTCCCAGTAGCGTTGGAACGGATAAAACAACCCATTCTAAAATGGGACGCCTCATGTAAGAAGAAGCATAATAAGGAAAAGCATACTATCCTCCATACGATTGGCATTCTGTAGAGAGAGTTAGAAAAATGTTACAACACTGATAAAGATCGACAGTGCAACCAGAAGGAACTCGAGTTGGAGGCCATCTTATCTAAAGAGGAATACGACTGGAAGCAATGCAACCATATTTATTGGCTCCGAGAAGGAGATAATAATACTAATGTGTGGAAGGAAAGAAATGGAAACTGAATAAAGTGTCCCAACATGGACCTACAATATCTCATGTATCCTTCGCGGATGACATAGTCATTTTTGCTAAAGCTTATGTAGATCAGATTAAAATCATTAATGATTGTTTCAAGCTGTTTGAGAATGCTTCTGGACAAAGAATCTCGGTCGACAAATCAAGGATTTTCTTTTCCAAATCCGTCACTCGACACACCAGAGACGCGATTTGTTCTGTCAGCAAGATACCAGAGATAGATGATCTGGGGAAATACTTAGGAGTTCATGTCCTCCATAAGAAGGTGTCCAGAGATACTTATTCTTTTCTTGCCGCTAGCATGGAATCCAAGTTAACGGTTGGGTGCTAAAACTTTATCTCTTATCAGTCGCATCTGCCTAGACAAGACTGTCCTCACGGCGTTACCAACTTACATTATGCAAACTGCTAAAGTCCCTAACAATGTGTGTGATAAATTGGACAAGATAGTACGTAGATTCATTTGAGGAGGTGGGCACAAGGAAAGACCATTGTCTCTGGTTTCCTGGAAGAAGGTATGTGCCAGCTTGCAGGAGGGAGGGATGGGCGTATGTTCTATGGCTGACTAGAACAAAGCACTTCTGTGGAAGAGTTCATGGAAATATATGGACAATACTACCGAGCTATGGAGGGAGATTTTATAGAAGAACTACAAGGGGTATAACGCCTTCAAGAGTACAAATACCACCCCCTTTTGGCACCAACTACATAGGGGACTATCCTTTGTTAAAAGTCACTGCAATAAGACCATCAATAATGGTGATTCGACTTTAGTGTGGCACGACCATTGGGTTTCAAACCACATGCGTCTAGAAGACCACACAATATAGATGGTTGATGAAGACATTACTAACCTTTGGGTCTCTATTTTAGTAGACCTGGATTGGAAATGGAACACGCACTTCCTCTATCATTATTTCCAGTGGGATGTCATGGACAAGATTCTCTAGTTACCTGAGCCACATCCATCCAAAGGGGATGACCATTGGAGCTGGAAGCATGATGATAAAGGGAACTATAATACGAGTACTGCATACAGTTTCATTCGGGAGAACAAAGATACAAATATTGATGATCTATGGCATATGATATGGACCCTCATGCTACCGAGTAAGGTAAAAGTTTTCTTGTGATTAACCGCACACGATGCTATTATGACTAATGCTTGTAGGAAATAGAGAATGTTTACTGATAATGAGAGGTGTCCTCGCTATGAGATGGAGGAAGAAACTACAATGCATGCACTTCTTTATTGTCCCTATGCCATGGAGATCTGGCAAAATGATCAGTATACTATGGAGACATACGCCTACCAAGAAGTGGATATTTGGAACTGGCTGGTGAGGAAGCTTAAAGGTTCACACTCTACCCAAACATTGTTTAGTATTACCTGTTGGACTATCTAGAAGGTTCGAAACTCATGTTTTTTTGAAAACAAAATTACCACATCAGAATGGAAACTCTCAAACATGAATCACCTCCAACGCCTCATCAAAGAAGGGATGTAGACAAAATCCAGGACAGAAACTGTTTCCAAGTTTAACCCCCTCAATGACATCACCATACCGGCAGAAGGGGCTATTATTATGGTCGATGTTGTTGTAAATGATAGCAATGCTGCGCTAGCTGCTATTCATCTTGATGGAAATCGTCGATGGCATTTTGGAAGAGCCGAGATGACCTGGGTGAGTTCCACGACTACTGCTAAGTTATGGGCTATTGCAATGGCACTGCAAAACCCAAACAATGATTACAGTAAGCCCCTCATAGTTCTTACCGATTGCCAAAATGATGTGGAGGCGATCGAAGATATAGCTCGGATATTTTTGAGCTGGTGTACTTGGACCAAGCCTATCAAGGAGTGCATGTATCATTATGATACAGTGAAGATTCTGAAGGTCCCAAGAGAATATGTCACTCCCGTTGATGCGCTCGCAAAACACCACCTAAAATCATACTCGGATGTTTGTCTCTACACGGACACCCCTCTCGACCCTATGGGTCATTCTCTACCTCTTCTTTGTTGTAATGGTGGAACATCCACCAAGTTTCTTTTTTCAGTAGGACAAATATGTAATCTATTTTCTTTACCTATAAGAGATGGGTAGGATGAATAAAAGAGCCTTCTGACTTGATTTAACAAAAAAGTAAACTTTTATATTCAGTCTTTATTCAAGATTTTTTTAATGCTAGTTTGACATGGTTTTTCTATGAGGATGTAATCTAGTGATTGTGTTAGGATTTTGATCATAAGAATGATACTCACATTATTGATCCTCCAGTTCTAAGGGTGGTCAATTTGAAAAATATTTGGACTCACAACACAAGGAAGGAAATAAGTATAAAATATAAAAAATGTCTTACTTCATTTAAAGATCCTCTCTATTAATAGAGCACAAGGTTGTTCTACATCTATTGGTTTCTCTAGATGGATTACTATTGATTATATATAATTGAACTAATATGGGATTCAACAGAGGTCATTAAAACACTCACTCAACATATATAGTTAGAGGAACTTTTTTCTAAGATAAAACCTCACTATCTTTGAGACTTACACATGGGATCCATAATAAGGTTGTACTACATGGAGGGAGTTCTTTTGATTGGTGCACTATGCGACATGTACTCATTCCATCAATAAATTTTCCACATTTTGATTATTGAAAGAGAATAATTTTCTCCATCCCTCCTTGTTCATGCACTTCAACATCCTTCAACAACTATAGTGCTTATCGTGGGTGCTCCTCTACATCCAACAAATAGGTAGTTACATCAACAAAGTGGTGAATGAATCTCGATGTGCTACACCAAGATTGACATGGAAAGCTTCTAGCAAGAACACTATGGTTGACTTTCTCCTGAAACGTGTAAATGTTTTTTGGCATTCCTTTAAGAAGAGACAAGATATTCTCTTTGCTCATGAAAAGTGGTAGTATTCTTATATGACAAACAAAAAGAAACAAATGGACTCTACAACTAGGGAGTTTAGTAGGTGTGATGTGCTTATACTAACAAAAAAAAGTTAACTCGAGAAAAAGAGAGGCCTTAACATGCATCTAATAAAAGGATTAGTAAATGATATTCTCCATAATTGGATGTATATAATTCCTTGTCAACTTTCTTGGTTTAGTTGTATCCATTGTCAATTTCTTATTGTCTTCCACATGTGTATGTAATGTGTTCTTGTGACGAAAGGCTTCAAATGTTTCATCTACCCCCTCTAGAGTACCCTTGAACCGAAACTTTACACACTACTACAAGCTTCTTTGATCTATTATCACACAAATAGTTCCCAAATGAAGAACTTCCATTTTTTTAATTTGCCAAACTATCGATGTGGGAAGGTTACATCCATAGTTGATATTACATAAATTTTAAGAAGTTGATATCCACATAACCAAACATCAAAGACATACTATAGATATGTTGATTTATAAGTTTATCTTATTTCTTACAATCATATTCTTCTAAAAAATTTAATGTATTTCAATTACTTGCTATCTACTACTAAGAACATTATAAAATCTTCATTCTAAACTTATAATAAGTTCTTATTTCTTCAAAAACTAAGTTTTTCCTCTATTTAAAAATGCACAAAACACCCATATATATGATTTAAAACACCACTTGGATTTCATCAACAATATATGTTGCAATTTCATACATGAGTTTAATGAAAATGATTGTCAAATATGTCCTTTCTCCCACCACTGGATCAATATAACTGACACACAATTTCAAAGTTATGTCGGGGCAATGGGAACAATATTTTTGCCAGGAGTGGTTGTTATTTCATTGTTTCTATTTGTTTGTTTTTATAGAATCCATAATTTTTTTTAATTCTAACATAGTTATTAAAATATTGAGAATAATAAGTTATACAAAAACATAAACTGATTTAGTTTTTTAACAGATTTCTAAGCTCATATCAGTACTCAACCAAAAACTTATCCACACTAACACAATATAAAAAGTGGTAAATGACCCAATAGTGCACCGATATTTTCTCTTGACCAAAAACCACACTCCAACAAAATTTTGAACAATGCGGTAGGTGTGTCTATTATGTACAATTCATTAACATAATTGTAATTGGCTTCTAACATATAAGAAGATACTTATCAAAGTTATATGGGAACATTATCAAGTTTAGAGTTCAATATTGTTCTTCACTAGGGATGGTAGTGGTGTGGGTGTGTTATAGTTATTGTCAAAACCATTGTCATACCTTAATAAATAAGTTATACACCATGACCACACCATATATACTAAAAATTTATAAAATTGAAAATTATATCTGCAACATATATAATTATAATTATCCACTCTCACCAAATCACAAAAGATGTCTTCTCTAAACATAATAGTGTTGAAAATTATAGTTCATTGTATTGTTGAATAAAGAATATATAAATAGTTAAATGTGTACATCCTTCCAAAAATGAACCAAAACAAGCATAGATGAACACCCTAAAATATGTATACAATAATTATTCTTTGTATATATACACATACTTAAATAAACTAACATTGTGGTCTTCAATCATGATTTAATGACTAAAATCATAATCATAGCATACCATGGTGTGGTTTTGAAAGTATATAGACTAAATTTTTCAATCCGAGTTGCAGATTTAATTATGTAAACCGGATTTGGGTTGAGTTATATAGGTCGAGACTATGATTGGATCAAGCGTCCCTGTCTAATGAACATACCTAGATAGAACCGAGTCAATCCTATTATTATCTCATCTTGATATTATAAGGTTGCTAAAAATTTGAAAATCATTTGAATAACATAGTACACAATGCCTAGCTCACATGGGTAAGCTCTTCTTGTCCTTCAATAGGTAGTTGCACAGTTACAAGAAAATGGTGTGTTCTCAAGCATATGAGTCTGCATGAAAAACCCTTATCTTTGTTCCATCCATCTAATAGGAAGGAACCAAACAAAGGTGGTTGATCTATCGAACTGCTACACCATATTAAATCCATGGGAACGTTTCCATTTTCCCTCTGATGTTATTGTCAAGAAGCTCAATACAATGTGCATTGACTATGCACATATCAAGATCCATCCTTTTTCTTCCCACGTGCACCATGTGCTCTAAAGGCACCAATCTCAATTGTCAAATCAAAAAAGGGTGACAGAGTAATGATGCAATTGATTTTACTACCAAATTATGTGCTAATTTATACACATTTTCTTTGGAAATTCTTCAATATTGATTTTTATGCTTCTTTTTCTTAAATATTTGGTAACTCTTGTGAATCCATTTAATCTTGTATTCATGCATTTGGTTCTAAATCATTATAATTTACTATTGCTTAATGAATTGTTTTCTTATTGCACACAAATTAAGTACAAACTAGAGACATTTGGTGCCACTGAATTTATGACTGTACCACCAACGTCACAAAAAGAAGGCTTCATCATAGAGTAGTCTCAGTACCATCGGGGCAAGTATTGAGACCATTGAGACACAAAGTCAGTATCACTGACAGCCAACTCATTGGCACTGACAAGAAGTCCAGAAAGCATCAGAGAAATCTTGATACTACCAATAGTTAACTTGATGGAACCAAGTGGCAAGTCCTATTCAAGTAAAGAGGCAACTCGTGGAACTAGCTTCCAATCCGGTGGCATCAAAATTTTCTTGATGGTCACTACTATAAAGACACTAAACAACAGATCATGTGATAGGTGGTATTACAACCTCTTTGGTTAAAGACTGAGGATGGCCATAGAGGGGCCATCATCCGTTCTATGAGAGACCAGATCCTAAGGAAAAGGAGATGAGGAGACATGAAACAAAGTTCATTGTGGCACCTCTAGGATCAGTTTGACGGTGGAAATACTTTCTAATTGCAATAATCCTTAGAGTTGATTTACCTTACACCTTGTTAGAGAGGTTTTCTACATTCTCTATGTTGTTCTTCCCCTCCAAGCCTTTCTTTTATCTCATTTCAAGCATAAGCAGATAAACTTCCTATCTTTTATGACTCGAGAGTAGCCTAGTGTTGGATATTCACATGTTTATGTTTGATTTAATATATATCATCTTTGCTTTATATTTTTATAATGAAATCTCTTCATCGCCTAATTTATGCTTGATCACTATGAGTATGTGATAGATTGTTAATTACGATGAGAATGAGATTTATAGTTACGAAAGTCATAATCAACATGGTTGATAAAACACTACAAGAGTGGGCTGACGAGTTAGATTGTCTAGAGATAGATCACATCATTTGACTTACTATATTAACACTACGAGATCAGGTTAGCAATTAGGTTAAACGGTGTACTACACTCCAAGAGAAGGTAGTGCAAGCTACAAAGGCTTAATCTAAAGAAGCAAGATAATTTATGCTAATTTAATAGAATGCATGAATACGTAACATTATGGTGAAACTAGTATCTTAAAGACTCCATAAATCTGATCTTCAATCCATTTTATTGCTCTGTTATTTAGTTCTCCTTCTTAGTTAATCTCTCAATCAACTCTTTTCTTAGGTTGAGCTAATTTATTTTAGTTAGTAGTATCTACTTGTCCCAACTCTCTAGGATCAACATTTAGACCTCTTTGAGTCCCTTTACTACTCTAATACGTAAACTTGTGTTTAACATGCACACTTAATTTACATCAAGTTTTTGGGGCCGTTGATGGGGAATTGGCAGCGCTAGCACTACGGATGCTAAAACCAGCTGCTCTAGGTCATTTTTCATTTATTTATATTTTTAGTTTAAATCAATTGTAAAATTCTTTTTGTTCATTTTGTCTAGTATTTTTTGTTCTCACAATTCAATTATACTTCTCAAGAACTAGTACATGGTCCAAAATGGACAATTGACTACAAAGATTCTACTCCATCTAGCACACCACCACCAACACTAGTGTAAGACCCCTGACCTAGCTTAATGCCTAATCATGCTTGATTATCTAAAATTGGTTCTTATATGCATAATTAAACTTTGTCTTATGATCAGTTACTTAAGCTATTTTCAATTTTGGTCTAGTTTGGACATTGTTTGAGCAAGTTATGCAATTTTTGTAAGTTTTGGACTGTTGTGCAATTTACCCACATCTGATGTTTTTCTTACAATTTGTCACATGCTTTTTGTTCCTCACATGTCTTTATATAATTATGGAGTTAATTGTGACATGGGGCGCCTAGACACACCTTAGTTTTGTGTGTGACTTCTACCTAAGGTTGAACTTAGGGCTTCCTCACATAAATGGGCTACCTTGTATGATATATTTGGTTGGATTATTTTTTAGTTGCATTCATTGATGGCTTGGGGGTCAAGATACAATGGGCCCCTTGACTTCCCACTATCTATGGGTTTTTGTTTTGCATGGTAAAGATGCCCTTGACCTTGGACACTTGGCAAGATTGGCTAAACACCTTACATCTTCCTTCTCTCTCCCTTTTAGCTATTATACTTCCCTCCTTGCTTGCAAAATGATTTCTTACACTCCTAGCACACCCTCTCATCAATCCCTGATGCTAGATCTCATCCCTCTCTCTTGATGAAGGAATAGAAGCTCAAGATAGGAGGATCTTGGTGTGACCTACTTGCATATGATCATGGGATTCAGATTTAGTCTTCTTTCAAGATTTTGAAGCTTCCTTAGTTGTTCTTGACCCAAGAAAGTAAACTCTTCTCTCTTAGATTCATTTCCTTGCAGATCCTACCCTCCTTTATCTCGTTCTTGGATGGATCCCTATTTCCCATGGCTGAGTTTGTGCTAGAAACATGAAAGACACTCTTCTTCTTGCTCCTTTGATCTAGGGTTTCTCGTTCTTGGAGATGGAACTAGTTTGGACGAATGGAGAAGATCAAAGCTAGAATTTGCTTCCTTCTTCATCGAGTTTCTTTCTGTTTGGAGCTGTAATTTCGTTCTAGAGGCAAGTTATATAACTTGCTCCATGTTTATTGCTTACCATTCAAGTTACCATGCTAAATCTTGCTCTAAAACCTAGTAATAAGTAGCAAATTCGAGTCCTTAGCTAAGTTGTGTATATATATGATGATTTTGAGTAGAGAACTTTCTATTTTCTCTCCTTAATCTTGTGCATGTTCTCTATGTTGGGAGTTGAGATTTATACCTTGCTTGTCCACCAATTGATGGAGTTGTTGTGGTGGAAATTGATGGTTGTCCTTGACCTAATTGAGTTGATTTCTACCACGCCTCATGATCTGATGACAAGTCTTTTGTGTAGAACTATGGTGGTGTATTGCTACTATTTTGATGACCTTATTAGGTTATCAAGAACCCATGGTCGCAATATTCTTGTCTTTGGTCATTCAATGGCTTCCATAATCGTAATAATCTATGGTGTTTGAATGGTTGAAACTAGCTATGATTTATTTGATGCCTTGAAAATGTTTCTCTACTTGTTGGGTGACTCGATGGGTTGGCCTATAGGAAGTAATGGTTTTGGTACTTTATTATCTTTTTTGATGACTTTAGTGAGCTCAAGAAATGATGGGTATATGGTCTTCATCACTAAATGATTGATGGTTATCTTAAGACCCATGGACGATGGTTCTTTCTAGGGTTTTAAGCAGATTTTTCCCTCGTGTTTCAATCCAATAACTAATTTTGATATTGTTTGGTTTCACTATTTTGTTCCAATCAATGGTTTGGATTTACTTCTATTTTAGATTTTCTTACATTTGTGAAATAATGGTCATGATTCTCTCCCAATTGGTTCAAGTTGATGGTCTTATTTCTTTCTCAAAAGATGGTTTCTCTCTAATATTTTGAGCTGATTTTCTCATGTTTCCTTAACTCGATGGTTGGGCTCCTTGTGCCAAGCAATGGAGGTTACTTAGTTTCTATTTTGGATCTTATTTTGTTCTTAAAAATGATGACTTTTTTTCCTCTCACATCCAATGGTTTTGATGCTCTCTCATGGTTTTAATTTGATGGCCTCACTAGATTTACAATTGGTGGCTATCCTAATTGTTGATTTGTTGATTTCTCCAAGTTTTAGATCGATGGTACTCTTTAGGTTCATAACTGATGGTCATCCTAAGATGTCGTGGACTGTTTTATCTTAAGTATTAGATCGACATTTCACTTAGTTTCTTAATCTATCATTTTTTTGCTAATAAAAATGATGGTTTCACTAATATCTAATTTGATGGGTTTCCTTACTCATAAAACCAATGATGAGTTTAGGCTCACATCTGATCATGATACATGGTTTTTTTAAGACATAACTCGATTGATTTCCTAGGTAAATGTCTCAAGATCTTACATGTTTTGCATCTTATGGTTATGTTTTATGCAACTGTGATTCAATGTTGGTGATTCATATACATGATGCAATGGTTTTAATTGCCTTGAATCCGATGATATGATGCATGATCTATGATTCAATAGGTTGTGCATAGTGTACCTGATGTTAGCAATTTGATGAGCTAGCTAGGTTTAATGGTTTTGAGCCCCATGAGTTGGTAGTCTTAACTTTTTCCTCAAATGAACATAAACCTAAGATTGTTGTGAAGTGTTGATTCACAATGTTAATCCAACTTGCATTGTTAACTCTAAACCTAGTACAACAAAATGATGGTGGTAAAATTGTACCTAGTTCCCTTACATATGTTTATAATAAAGGAGTGCCCTTGTTGGTAAGGTATGCCCATTTAGACAATCATGTGATCATTGACATGGCATATACCATAAAGGGTTTGATTAATACTTATAATGATAAGCTTCAAATTCATTCTGTTTCACTCAGTTATGAGATAATGAGAAAAATATTATGAATGTCTAGAGAATAATATTACTCAATGATGTATGTCTTCAAGTATATGACTTGGGGAATTGAGATCATATGAATGTTAAGAGTACATATACATATTCTTATTATGTCCCCAGTCGGTTGTTACAGTGTAAGGTAGATAGACACCAATAACACATAAGACTAGAGTGTGGGTTGGTTGATGACTGAGGCCCATTAGTCATGTTTTGGCAATATCAAACCAAACACATGGATACATATGGGAACAATGTATCAGACAAACCCACCTTGAGAAATGATGCATGGAAACCATCATTGGTAGTCACAGTCATCTCTCATATTGAAGGTGGTGGTTGTGATTCTTAGACCTAAAATCACTGCACTCATCACATGTCGTTGGGTACACTTTGACATCATCAGACGTAGTCTTGAGACATGGGTTGTTATAACAGTGATGATTGGGTGACTTTGACACATGGGGATAGACTGTGAGTGACAGAGATGGGATTTGTCCCTCCTAATGGAGTATATATCCTGACCACTTAATAAGCGAGATTGAGAAACACATGTGCATGCACATGTGAATCAATATATGGTATTGAGGTTACATTAACTCAGACAGTCTGCTCTTGGTTTGAGAAACAAGAGATGAATATTGAGAGGATGACGAGTCCATGCCTCGAGTTCACTCTGGATATTAGAGACAAAGAAATTATACAATCACAACAACACCTTACACAGATTGTAGGTTGAAAATGTTCTCCAACTTTCCATTCACTTGGGTAGAAATTATGTGCGACTAGGCATCACTCTTTTCTTGTGATGTCATAAGTTAGTTATGGACATTCACTACCAAAGTGACTTGGGACCTCTAGGGTCACACGCAAAGGAAATCATCTAAAAGATGAGCTTAATCTTGAATGATGAATGGATTTATTACTAAAGTGTTTAGCTATTCAATTCACACAACAAATTAAATGACCGCATTGTCGAATGACCATCTCAAGTGTTGAGATGGCCATTTGGATTGTTAAGCTAATCAGAGATCGAATTGGCTAAGTTCTGCCCAAACTGAAGTATGAACTGGCAGGTTCAAGCAATTAGACCGACTGGCTCGACTCAACCCATTAGATGACCATCTGGGTGAGTGAGACAAGTGTCTTGCATGTGTAAGACAACTCAATTGGGGCCGAACAAACGTTCTAGAAGTTTCCTGAAGTTGTTTTGATTTCACAATTCTTGTGGTGTAAAGAATTAATGTTTAGCATTAATTGGAATTGAATTTCCAATTTCATATGTGATTGGGAAACTGCCAGATGACCGTATGGCAGAGCAAGGTGACTGTCTCACAGTGCCAAATGACTGTCTGGAATTCCATATGGCCATTTTGTCTATCGCAAGTTGTGAAAATTCAATATCTTCTGCTCCCTTCCACTCCAAGGCTGATCCTGAATAGACTGGGAACCCTGGCCCTATCCCTACCTATAAATAGAGGGGTACTAGGGGCTTCCCAGAGCAGAACAAAATCAATTGAGAATCAGTTTCTCTAACAATTGGTATCCTCTCTTGTTGTGGTAATTGAGAGAGTCCAATCAAGTCCTACTCGACAAGGGAGGGATAGCAACATGAGAGAACAATTGAGGATCGTTGTTGTGGGAGAGCAAGTTGGTGACTAGTATGCAACTGGGAGGGACAACTCCTTCCTTTCTATTCTAGTTGAATGACATGAGTTCTATCTGGTCTATGTGAACTACACTAGAGGTAGGCGTCCTTTGGTAGGTTCTAGGAGAGAAACGTCAGCCTACAGCCCATGATGAGACCATATGAGTCGCTATAGAAGTTGTTCAGTTCATTGTTCATGGTGATGACCAGGAGTTGCATAGAAACCATCCTAGAGCAACTATATTACAGTTGCATCGAAGTGAGTTTTTGTTGTTGAACTTACTTCAAGACTACATATAACTTGTTAAACCATCCTTCCTATTTCATAGTAGTTGACATGATCTTACTGTTATGGGATTATAGATAGATAGATTTTTTATTTCCGATGCTACACTCTGTGTCTGTATTTCCCGACAGTGGTATCAGAGCCACGTCATTTAACTATGTTTTAGGATAATCGATATGATCAGATTTTGGTTTAATCATTTATTTGTTGCATACAATGCAAATATTTAAATGGTCTCATATGCATATCCGATCAAAGATCGCATAATCCCAAACTAATATATATGCATGATATGATACATATGCAATTTACACGTCTTTCCCTAAAAGCAGTTTTGATGGTGGATGTGTAGCGTGGTTATGACCTAAACCCTATATATGTGTGTGGTTGGGTTTTTTGGTTCCTATTTATCTCAGTCTGCATATCGAGCCTCTACCTCCCTCTTCCCAATATAAAGTTAATTCTTTCCTGCCTTTGCTCCCCTTAAATGTAACTCAAGGTTTCTCTTTAGAATGTAATAAAATAGAAATAGGAAAGTTTCTTTTCTTGCAACAACAAAGAAGATGATCATCACCAGATGACCAGTTCATGAGATGAGACAACCAGCTGGAGGACTATGGGGGTCAGGACGATGGAACCAGACGACCACCTGGTGGACCCAGTTAATCGTTTGGAAGGAGGCCAAACATTAGTTGGATAGGAGGCCATACGACCGTCCCAGAAGTCCCAAATGACCGTTCAGAAGGAGTCTAAACATCAATTGGATAGAAGGACCAACTGATCGGCCAAGAGGCCTGATGATTAGTTTAAGGGTTGAACCGATCTACCCAGATTGGCAAGCACATTCTACACCAACAACATGTTAATATATGTGATGTGATGATTGACCTAGGTGGTATTTATTCCTTGTGGCTCCAAGGAATTATTGTAGATATGACCATAACCATTGCTTTTTGTTTTATATTTCATGTTTACATTGTGGGATGTAGCATGTATACGATACATACTATATATGTGGTGATTGGATACAATATATGTATATATATGATATATATAAATCCCTCAATCAAAACATATTAAGTCTAAGATGCTTTGCAATAGTAACCCACATGAAATACTTGTTTGACCAAGTGCATGTTAGAACTTTGTGTGATGTGTCGTCTACCTCGTGGAAGTGTGCTAGTAGTAATTTAGGTTCTTCCTCGACTGGGTGAACTATTATCGTGTTGGCTATTGGGTCAAGCTTAACTGGTGATTCATAGAGCCTCTATTCCTAGAAGCATACATGTGATTATGGCAAGGAGTTGTGCATTTTTTCTATCAAGAATTGCATATGATGCAATTGGAAAAAGTTGCCTACCTTGATAATTGACTGTGTTTTGCAGCGTTGGTCAGGCCATTGTTGGATTGTATTGGATCTTGCTCATTATAAAATAGTTCGTTGTAGTTTTCCGAATTGATACCTGAGAGTTATCAATTTGAAAAAAATAATGAGAATGATAATTAATTAAAGACATAATTATTATCACCCAAAATTAAATCAAATAAAAATGATTTTTTGATAAAATTGCACATTCTTTTGTAGAATCAAATGGCAACAAATAACAATCACTTTTCTCTACAATCGATCCTTGAGAAGGACAAACTATCTGGGAACAATTTCCATGACTGGCTCAGGACATTGCGAATTGTTCTCACACAAGAGCACAAGCTCTATGTCCTAGAAATGTAGAACCAGATGAACCACTTCCAACTATGCCAAAGTCTAATAGGGATGCTTAAAAGAAGGATACCGAGGATGTCATAGATTGCAAGTGTCTGATGCTATGATTCATGAACTATGAGTTGCAGAGGTAGCACGAGAACATGGATGTGATTGAGATGGTTACACATCTCATGAACATGTTCCAAGATCAGGCAAGACAAGAGATATATGATGTCTCCAAGCCGTTGTTCAAATGTAACATGGCAGAAGGAGATCAAGTAGGTCTTCATGTACTTAAGCTTATTGGGTATGTGGAGAACCTTGATAGATTGAGATTCCCATTGGGTCAAGAGTTGGTCACTGAAGTGATTATGTAGTCTCTTCCAGAATCTTACAATCAGTTTGTCATGAACTACAACATGAATGACTTTGAAAAAATGTTGACACAGTTGTTGGGCATGTTGAGAATAACTGAGGGACACATGAAGAAAGACAAACCCAAGTTTGTTATGATGATCAGCAAGGCAAAGGAGAAGTCTAAAGGCAAAGGAAAAGATAAGGAGAGTTCCAAAACTAGCCAGATCCCAAGTCTTCATATCTCAAAACAAATGGAGGAGTGAAGAAAAGAGGCAAATGTCACCATTATCAATAGCCCAAAAATTGGAAAAGAAATTTCCCACTCTGGTTAGAGGAACTAAATAAGAAGAAGGAAGGCACTGAGGCCTCCAATTTACATATAAATGTTATAATAAATTTGATTACTTCTTCATTTTGATATGTGATACCAAACAGAGATCTGACATACTATTGTGCATGATCTGACAAGAAGTCAAAGCCTTCATGGAAGGATAAAGATGGACAAAGGCAGACCAAGTGCAACAGAAGCTTTAGTCTACATTTAAGTTTATCTTAGCCCAATGGGCATGTAATAGAGTTAATAGAACTACTATATCATTATGCCATGAAAATGGAAACAATTACTTTAAGCACCTTGTATGACAAGATTGATGAATCAATAAAGTGAGATATTAATATTTCTATTTCAAAAGATATGATCTTGCATGACAATGCCCAAATATCAAATGATCTTTACTTTCAAAGAATCTTGAATAAATTGTTCAATGTTAATACCAAAGGATTATAATTGATAACTCAAGAATTATCATTAGCAATAGTCACCTTGGAAATATATATAAGAAATGCATATCTAGAATACATATTGATTTTATCTAGACTCCCTTGGTTGTTGAACCTATGGAAATAAGGAATTCTTGCTTGTACATAATGTGACATAACATCCTTCACCAGATGTAGTGGGAGAATATGCTTTCCATCATACCTCATACATATGATGCATGAAGATCTTATGGAATAAAAGCCATAGATAATTACTTATACTTCATTTCTATCACTGGTACTATGATGATATGTACTCAATAAAATAGAAACATAAATCTCTTGAAGTGTTCAAGATGATTATAAATGAAGTATAACTTAGATGAAACTATTAAGAAACTTTGATGAGATCAAATTTTGAAATTCTTTGCATCATTAACTTGAGAACCTTCAGGAAAGAACTATGATAATGTATCATAGGTAAAATCCATCTGAGCATGATGATGTGTCAGAATGAAGGAACTATACCATGATGAGTCATTATATAGTTATCAATTAGTCTAATCTTCATATATACTCATAAATATAAAGCTATCACTAAATGATGTACCATCTAAATGGTTTATAAGACATCATATATGAGATGATTTGGGAATGTCCCAATATGTCTAAAGGAATAAAACCTATATTGAGAAAAATATTTCTTGAAAAGGTTTATCTGCAAACCATAATTGTAGAATATTATTGTTAATCCCAATCCAATAACAAAATGTTTGTTGATAGGATAATTGGATTCTTAAAGAATAAGTGAGAGTAAAAGTAGAACTCGAAATGTTTGAGGTCAACAAAGAGGTAAATTGAGAACTAAGAGAATCATGAGATGTTGTGGAATCTTAGGTTTATCATGTGAAAAAGAACAAAATAGTTCTAGTAAAATATATCTGACATTGAAGGATTGTGAATCCAATGATTCAAATAGGATGGTCATAACATGATGAGCCAACTAATCAACTAGAGCACATAATCTGAGTAAAGGATCAAGGCCATTATGGGATCCATGTAAACTAACAAGGTATGACCTTGATAATACTACCTCAGGGTAAGGCCCAAAAGGTGAGGTTGGGGTCTTAATTTAAGAGACCTACATGGATAACATAAATGGAAAAATTGATTGAAAAGGTTTTAAAATCAGTTCAAGTTGTTGAACATGATAAAAATTTCTTTACCAATTTTCATGCTTGTTGTTGTAGTTAAAATAGACTAAAAGATTTAGCTTATGGAGATCGAAACTGGATTTATTGAAAGGAAT